>JAPTYO010000059.1:0-169584 GCA_036873135.1 Clarkia xantiana subsp. parviflora | reverse complement strand
CCGGGTTACCAGTGTATCGTACACATCTTCATTAGAGGGGTCTTGAGCTTGCGGCTTTGGTCTGAGGATCTCTGTAGGGTCAATGAGTGACTCCCTTGGGGTAGTATGAAACCGGTAAATGTATTCTTTGGTGGCGCAATACATCCTCTCCTCTTCTCCTAGATCATTTGGCATTTGGACTTTCTCCTCGTCTCGGTTCTCCCAAATCTTTTGAATATGCTCGGCACCTTTTTTGAGTGTGGCTTGAGTGATTTTGTCGTCGTGCCAGTTGAAAACCAGAGAAGATCCTGTTGCGCTCGTTGGTATACCTTGGAGGCCCCAAGCTGTCGTGTGACTCGAGCCGGGTAGGTGACCACTGAGCCTAGGTGACTAATAAGAGGAATACCTTTGAAATCTTTGCATTTTAAAAATACGGGTTTTGGTGAAAACCAACGAGCTACCCACAAAATATCTTTAGGTAAAAGTTTCGAAAAATGCTTTTTCCACTCAAGGGCACTCCATCCTCTATTTACATGGCGATAATAATCTATCATCTTTGATATAATTTGTTGGTCAATGAGGAAACGAAATTTGGGGAAACCCGCGCCAATCTCAACTAAGTGACTTAAAAACCATATTTGTAGTAAAGCTGGATTTGCCCTAATTACCCCTTTTCCTTTAGCCTTTACGAGGTTTAGTGACGTGATTTTTTCGCAAAGCAACGCCACTGTGTAACCTCTGCCTTCGACCACCTGAAGGACGATGTGTGCCAGGGCCACGTCTATATGGCTTTTGGAGCGGGGGAATAAGACAGTCCCAAAAAATAGTAGGAGATAGGCGTGGGTTGCTCCTCGGATCGCTCGATCATCTTTCATTCTAAATTCGATCCACTTTATTAAACGTTCGATAGATATGCCATGCTCTCGTTCACCATAAGCTCATCAGCTACCCTCCATTTTTTAGCTCGTAGAAGGGCAGACATGATACATCTCTCCGGGGCTCCAAATTGTGGCATTATAATCTTCATATTCCACTCGACGCCTTGGACTAGTTGTCCGTATTCCTCTAGTGTGGGGGTTAGCTCTATGCCATTGATGACGAACACCGCCTTTTCAGGGTCCCAAAAGTTGGTTAAGGCATCAAGCATGTGCCACTCTATTGGGTAGTCGGGGAGACGTTGAATTCTGCCAATGATCTTGGTGACGTACTCTCGTTCCGTGCTTAGCACTGCATTCCAGATGCGATTGATATCCTCCTTGGGGGCCGGCAAAGCTGTGATGTGCGGGCATTTGCGCAGTGCTTCCATCCTTACCAAAAATGGAGTATAAAGCATTTTAAAGTTGGTGAAACGAATGGCACTAAATTTTTGAAAAATGATGATGCATGCTTTAAAAGTAAAATTTCCACTAATATCCACGCCACAATTACAATTACAACATTATAAGAGTAAGATTACACATGGACCCATATCCTATACACCATAAAACCTAAGGGTCGAGAATTACAACGCGAAAAACGAAAACCACGCTTGTACGCATATCGGCCGGATTGAAGCTTCGGGTAGTGTGTTTTTTGCTTTGCTCTATGGTTGGTTCCACTGACAGGTTCCCGACAAGGTGGTTTCCTCACCCCATCACAGGGATCATAAGACCTTTACAAGCGAGTAGAGTTTATCCGAGCCGTACCGGCGGCCCAGCCGCTACGGTCGTACCGTACTAAACCTCCGGGGTTCCTAGTCGCCCTGGGTTTTAGGCGTTTGGTTCTTATTATAAAGTGGTGTGTGCAGGTTTTAATCAAGAAGAACAAACGTTAGTAAAAAAAAACTTGTATCTTCCAAAAAAAAAATAGAGTAACATTTATACAAAATTAAAACATGGCGAACATGTAATTTTAACAAGCCCAAACCCTCTAATTACTGTATCCCCAGCAGAGTCGCCAAATTGTCGGACCTAAAATCTGACCTAAGGCGAATTACGTTTTGAAAAACGTGCAATTTTGAAAGAGTCGCCACTAGCTAATTACGGCTAACTAGAAACCTAAATTACCTAGGTAAAAAAAACAAATCAGCACCTAAGTAAATTAATTGGCCTGCGTTAAAAGATTTGAGTTCGAAGGTTCTGTTACGAATTAAAAAAATATTTTTCTAATCACGCCCTTTCGGTACTTAATTAACATGCTGGCCAAATTAAAAATTGAAGCATGCTTTTACGACGAATAAATCTATCATAAAAAAAAAAAAAAAAACTAAACTAGTTTTTACGCGACACTATTATTAATGATAAAACTGAGCATTTAAAATATTATTAAGCATCTAAAACTCCTAATTACGTTAAAGTCTAAAAGAAATTTAACATGCTCAAAATTATGACAAAAAGTTACATGTCACATACATATGTACCATAGCACATGCTATCTAATTAATTTACATCTAACTATCTAATTAACATGGTACAATAATACCCATAATAATAATAACAACATATAATAATAATATCAGTAAATAATTAAATATATATAAATAAATAAACAAACAAATAAATAAATAAATTAAAAAAAAAACGAAAAGCAGCAGCGGGACTACCTGCAATTACCGGGAGGGAGATGGCCAGGCAGATCTCGGATTCCGGCGGCCTTCAGCAGCAACGGCAGCAGCGGCCACGTCTCCGGGACGTCGGGCGAGGGCGCAGCACCAGCTGGATTTCTGGCGGACGGCGAGCCGAGGACAGCGCAGCGGAGCGACGGGCTGGGGCGAAGTGATGGACTGGGCAGGTTGGCCTTGCGAGCTCCGGCGGCAGCAGGCGTGGCTGGCGACGACTGGGGCTCTGGGATCTCCGGCAGCGGGATGAGCACCGGCGCAGGCGGGCTTCCGGCGACCTCCGGTGGAGCGGGATGGGCAGTCACGGCAGAAGAGCTTAGTTTGCATAGATTTCCAAAAAAATAATATTTTATTCATGTAGTAATTTTCTGTGTGTTTTTTACATAGACTAGGTACCTATTTATAGCCACTCTACCCCCTAATACTTGGAAAGCAATATTTGCTCAATATACACTTTAATAAATCCGAAAATATATATATATATATTATATTTTCTGATTATTACATCATATTTATTGCATATGTATTGTCCTAATTTAAACTGAGTCTATTTTTGGCAATCCCGTGACCTTCCATATTAAAATATTTACTTTTTTAAACGCGTTACACATAACATTTTTAACACGTTACGTATGTTAGACCTAAAATCTGACCTAAGGTGGATTTACCTTTTGAAAACGTCCATTTTGAATAGAGTCGCCACTAGTTAATTGTAAGGCTAACTAGAATCCTGAATTACCTAAGCGAATAATTGATTAAACACCTAGGTATAGTATCGGTCTACGATCAGAAGTTCGAGTTCGGGGGTTCTATTACGAATTAAAATATAATTTTTAATTACGCCCTTTCGGTACTCAATTTACTTAATTTTCCAATTTTATCATTTACATACATTACGCTCAATTAATCTAAAAATGTCAAAATTAATCAAATTTCATCATAAAAAATATTAATCAGATATAATCATAAATCTAAAAAGTTAATTATAACCTATAACTCCTAGTAAAAATGAAATCTGAAATACTAAAAAAAAAACTTCTAACATGCTATTAAATTAAAATTAGTCAATTACAATTAAATTACTAATTAAATTTTACCAATTACATCTAAACTATTAATTAAGTCTAACTAATTACATTTTATTTTTTAATTAATTATAATATAATAATTCAAAACAGAAAACTTAATAATCAAATATTAATAATAAATTATTAAATAAATAAATAAATAAATTAATAAAAAAAACAGCGGAGGGGAGGATCTCACCTACGGTGGAGGTCGGGCCGGCAGGAGGTCACGGCAGGACCGGCGGGGGACGGCGACGTCGAGACAGCGGAACGGATCTCCGGCGAGCAAGGCGGCCGGCGGGACGGGTGGCGGCGGATCTGAATGTGGCAGGATCTGGAGTGACCAGATAACAGGACCACGGCGAGATAGGATCACGGCGGAGCAGGCTGCGAGGCGGAACGGGACTGGTGGTCGCGGTGGGAACGGCGGGGCAGCGCGAGGCTGTGGCGGCGGTCTGGAGGGAGGAGGTCGGCCGCCGGATTTGGAGCTTCACAGGAGCGGGAAGAATTGGTCATGGAGAGAGAGAGAGAGAGAAAAGAGAGGGGAGAGAGAGAGAGAGGCCGGCCTGGCGGCCGGCGTGGCGGACGTGGTGGCGAGCAAGGGTGGTGGTCGAGGGCGTGGCCACCGGCGTGGTCACCGGCGAGCTTCCTTGGCCTGACGGGTAAGACAACCAAAAAAAAAACTTTTCTGAGCACTAGAGGATAAAAATCGCGCAGACCCCGAGAAATAATGTATTATTGCTTCTTTTTGTGTTTTTCTGTGTGTCCTTTACAATGTAAACTAGACTCCAATTTATACTAAAACCCTAGTCTAGTTTACAGATAAAATTCAAATAAAAAATGCTAACAGATAATTATTCTAGAGAATATTCCTAAGGATATTTATCTTTACAGATAATTATTTTTTTTGAATAAAAAATAATATCTGGAGATAAATATCTTACAGATAAATTTCTAAAATAAAAAAAAAAACTAATTATTATATATATATTTTAAAAATTCCGAAAATATCAAATAAATTCGAAATAATTTAAAATATATTTTATAATAATTTCCCTAATGTGCCCTTGAGCATCTTTGGAGACTTTGTGGCTTGACGCGTCCAAAATTTGGCGTATCATGTGTAACGTCGTTACGTCCGGGTCAAAATCGAGTGTTTACAGTTTGCCTCTCTTTGGACGGACTCCCGTAGAACGTGTCCGAAGGGGTTTGTCCAAAGACGAGGAAACACTGATTTTGACCAGAAAGTATATTCTCTTACAATTCTTCAAAGTCTTCAAGGTGGCTCATATGCTTATTCTGGTGCGAAAAGATAAAACCTCTATCGGCGAGACGCCTGTTGGCGGTGCCTCCATTAGTGGTGCGGAAAAGTAAAGAGCCTCCAGTGGCGGTGCGGAAAAGTAAAGAGCCTCCAGTGGCGGTGCGGAAAAGTAAGGAGCTTCCAGTGGCGTGCGGAAAAGTAAAGAGCCTCCAATGACGGTGCGGAAAAGTAAAGAGCCTCCAGTGGCGGTGCGGAAAGTAAAGCCTCCAGTGGCGTGCGGAAAAGTAAAGCCTCCAGTGGCGTGCAGAAAAGTAAAGCCTCCAGTGGCGTGCAGAAAAGTAAAGCCTCCAGTGGCGTGCGGAAAAGTAAAGCCTCCAGAGGCGTGCGGGAAAGTAAAGCCTCCAGTGGCGTGCGGAAAAGTAAAGCCTCCAGTGGCGTGCGACAAGGAAAAGCCTCTAGTGGCGGTATTTTGAAATGATCCCCTAGTGGCGTCCGTTGGAGAAGAGCCTCTAGTGGCGTCCGTCGGATAAGGGCCTCGAATGGCTTGACGACTTGAATGCATGTCCCTAATTTTTGCCTAAGCTGCGCATGACGCGGCAACTTAGCGGGATCTTTTCTTTTTCTTTTTCTTTTTCTTTTTCTTTTTCTTTTTCTTTTTCTTTTTTATTTTTATTTTTTTTATCTATCATATTCTCTCATTTTGCCACGGTCAGAATTTTTAGACCGTGCCCCTCGGTTTTCTAATTTTTGCATGGATTGCCCCTATGGGTTTTTATTCCATCGGGATATTATTTTCTCTCCTTTTTACCATGATTGCAATTTCTGAATTTTCTATCATGCCCCTCATTTCCTAATTTTGCCTAGGATTCCCTCGGGTTTTCAACCTAACGGAAGCACTCTCTTTTTTTGGTAGCCGATTAAACGGTGGTTGTGACCCGTACTTTATTTCCCGTCTCGATGCGAGAGTATTTGTAGCCATTTAGAGGGTGGCTGTGACCCTTTCCTCACCGTCTTCAATGTCGCGAGAGCTCTTTTGATTTGTAGCCATTTGGAGGGTGGCTGTGGCCCTTTCATTTATTTCCATCGTCGATGTTCCAGGAATGCTCTTTCGATTTGTAGCCGTTTTAAGGGTGGCTGTGGCCCTTTATTTTGTAGTCATTTTAGGGACGACTTGGCCCTTTTTTATTTTCCCACCCTTACAAGATTCGTGGGGTCACTCTTTTATCTGTAGCCATTTGGAGGGTGGCTATGGCCCTTCATTTTGTAGTCGTTTTAGGGACGACTTTGGCTCTTTTTTTTATTTTCCCGCCCTCACAGGATTCGCGGGGTCACTCTTTTATTTGTAGCCATTTGGAGGGTGGCTGTGGCCCTTTATTTTATAGTTGTTTTAGGGACGACTGTGGCCCTTTTTTATTTTCCCGCCCTCACAGGATTCGCGGGGTCACTCTTTTATCTGTAGCCATTTGGAGGGTGGCTTTGGCCCTTTATTTTGTAGTCTTTTTAGGGACGACTGTGGCCCTTTTTATTTTTCCGCCCTCACAGGATTCGCGGGGTCACTCTATTATCTTTAGCCGTTTAGAGGGTGGCTATGGCCCTTTCACTTATTCTCCGCTTTTGATGTTGCAGGAGCGCTCTTCATTTGTAACCATTTGAAGGGTGGTTGTGGCCCTTTATTTTGTAGTCGTTTTAGGGACGACTGTGGCCCTTTTTTATTTTCCCGCCCTTTCAAGATTTGCGGGGTCACTCTTTTATCTTTAGCCGTTTGGAGGGTGGCTGTGGCCCTTTCACTTATTCTCCGTTTTGGATGTTGCGGGAGTGCTCTTTATCTGTAACCATTTGAAGGGTGGCCGTGGCCCTGATTTTTTATAGTCATTTTAGGGATGACTGTGACCCTTTTATTTGTAGTTGATTTAGGAACAACTGTAACCCTTTTATTGCTTCATTGCTCTCACAAGATTTGTACAAACACTCTCTTCATTTTCCTGTAGCCGATTAAAGGGCGGCTGTGACCCTAAAAAAAATGAGTTTTTTTTTTTTGCTCTTCTTTTTTTCTTCTCTTTTTTTTTTTTTTTGCTCTTCTTTCTTTTTCTCTTTTTTTACTCTTTTTTTATGTTTTTTTGCTTTTTTTCATCTCACATTTTGCCATGACTGTCCCTGCGGGTTTTCAATCATGCCCCTCTCCCTGATTTTTGACTAGGTTTTCAACCTAGCGGGAATTTATTTTTTTTCTCTCTTTTTTTCTTTTTTTCAAATGGAAAGAAAATCTACAGAAACTAATCAACAACAACTATGTTACATGCCCCTAATAGCAGATTAAACCTTTTAATTTCTCGGAACTTCTCCGGAGGAAAACTTGTCTAATAGGTTGATTATGACGATGTCTTGAATGGAGGATCCTTTCAATGGGCGGACGACACCGACAATAATTTCTTCTTCCTCTCAAATGCTCTTTCATTAGCACGGTCGATCTTCATGGAATCTTGATCTTTCGTAATAGGAAGATCTCTGGATGTATTCTATTTTTAACCATGCTTGATCTTAACAGGAATGCCCCACGGCTACATCTGACTGGTTCATAATTCGTCGCATAATGGACGAATGGCCTGATTAACGAACACCCATGGATGGTGTTGAGTTTGGCACAGTAGCCCGCAAGTGGTAAACTTAGGCATAGATATCGTCCGAGGTATCTGGGATAACTGGCATAAGAATGGTCGACGAGCGAGGGGCCGTACACGAGATGTGCTCTTCAGGAGTTTTGATTTGGATGATTATCCAAGCTGCACGATGAATAAGGAAAAACTCAAATTTCGGGGATAAACATGATCATAACTTTTCTTACCTTGGAGTTGGATTTTTCAGTGGGCAATGTGCTCGCTATGCGACTGGACCTGCTGCATGTCCTGATTCTCCTGCTCCACAACTTGTATATGTACACCTGCTGAAAAGTACATGCCCCTAGTGGCAGATTGAAAATTTCAGAACTTTTTTCGAAAAAGGATTCGGTTGATCGAGTCAAGCTACATTGATCGGCACATTGAATCTTCACGGGATTCTCGATTATCTCTTAAAATTTTCTCATCTCCTGACATGTCTGATCTCAAAGGGAGATGCCCCATGGTTACCGCTGAATGGTTTAAACCCGACCACATAATGGTTGTATACCTCGTCTTGGAAAGCGGATGAATTTCACACATGGTAGGTGAAATTTTTCATAGAAACTCTTGGAAGCGCTCACGTTTCACACGGTTGCGGTATTGGTTGAAGTGGTCATCCGACCTGCAAAAGAGTATGGATACTCAAATCTCAAGAAAAAAAATTAAGTACAATTTAACGCACCTCGGCGTTAGATATCTCGAGTGTGCAATTTGTTTCTTGTGCAACTGGATGACTGCATGTTCTTTTTTGTTGCTCCATTTAGCTGGCATAACTTATGTGTACATGATACCTTAACCAAGGGTACCTGAAAAGAGTGAATGAAAAATCAGTGTAGAGAATATGAGAAATCATGCATGATTTTTTAAAAACTCTAATGTCATTCATTTCATAATTTTGATTACTTTTTTGAAAATGAATCAAAATTTATGATCAAATGTGTTTTGCGCCATCATGGAGTTTGCTGAGTGCATTATCTGGCTCGAACGCAGAACAAATGCTCAAAACAAAGTTTTTTTCAAAAAGGTTTTCTCATCCTTTGTTTAAACTCGAATAGTAGCACTCAACTGCGCAGTTAAACTATTTTCTTAAAAAAAAAATCAAAACTCCCAGTTTTTTTAAATGCTCGCTCATGCGTATGTTGAAATGACGATCTTTGCCAAAAAAAAGTGCAATACACCTTGGATAAAAACGAATGACACTTTGATTATTTTTTTTTTAAATGCTCATGCATGCTCGAAAATTAAAATTCTACTGTTAAGAAAGTTACAACTTACGACATCTTACCTGAATGACGCATATGAAATGCATTCTGAAAGTTAAGATTCTATTCTAAGAAATTCACAACTTACAACAGTTTACCTGAATATTGCATATGAAATGCATATTTTGAAATGAAAATTTCAGGTGGATTTTTTTTTTTTTAAATAATGCAATTGAGATGCATGCGTGAATTTGAAAGCTCTATAGCTAAAAAAAAAAAAAAACTCACAATTTACCTTAAATGTTTTTTTTATAAAAAAAATAATGCATATTGAATGCATGCTTTAAAAAAAATCAGGTAAAAAGGTTTTTTTGAAAATGATGCATATACAATTCATGTTTGAATTTAAAAAACTCTAAGAGCCAAAAAGGAACTACAAATTTTCCTAAATTTTTTTTAAAAAAAAAAAAATATATATATATATATATATATAAAATGATGCACATTGAATGCACTAACAGAATTTTACAACTTACATGAAAAGTTTTTTCCCAAAAAATAATGCGTATGAAACACATGCTTGAAATAAAACATTCTGGTAAGTAGTTTTGAAAACAACACATGGAATACATGTTTGAAACTAAAGGTTCTACGACTAAGAATGTGTACAGTCTATCAACATATTATTTTTCCTAAAACAATGCACAAGCGATGCACATGAGATGCATACTTGAGATGAAAGTTCTACAGTCAATATAATTTACAAGTTATCTGAAAAGATTTTTTTGTTTTTTTGTTTTTTTAATGAGGAAAAAAACAATGCATCTTAAATGCTCAAAATTAAGAATCAGGCGAAAAGTTTTTTTTTTTTTTTTTTTTTTAAGGATGCATATGAGATGTACAAAAATAAATACAAGATGCAAAGTTAAAAATAAAAGTTCCACAACTGAGAAAAATTATAATTTACCTAAAAGTTTTTTCGAAAATAATGCATATGACATGCACGTTTTTTTGATTAAAAATTCAGATAAAATGTTTTTTTAAACAAAGAGCCCTAAAACTAAGAGAGCTTACGGTTTATCTAAAAAGTTTTTTTTTAAATTAATGCATATTGGATGCATTATTAAAATAAAGCAATTTAGTTAAAAAAAATTTTTTTTTTAAATGATGCATATGGAATGCACGTTCGAAATTGGAAGCTCTAACAGTTAAAGCGGAATTACAAATTTCCTAAAAAAATTATGTTTTTTGTTTTTTTTTTGTTTTTTTGTTTTGTTTTTTTTGTTTTTTTTTTAAGCAATGCATATACAATACACTAACCAAAATTACAACTTACCTGAAAAGTTTTATTCAAAAATAATGCGTACAAAACACATGTTAAAAAATGAAAATTCAGGTAAGAGGTTTTTAGAAAAAAAAATGCATATGAAATGCATGTTCGAAAGGAAACCCTAACAGTTAAAGCGGAAAAAAAAAAATTGTTTTTTTTTTTTTGTATTTTTAGCAATGCATATACAATACATTAACCAAAATTACAACTTACCTGAAAAGTTTTTTTCAAAAATAATGCGTACAAAACACATGTTAAAAATAAAAATTCAGGTAAGAGATTTTTTTAGAAAAAAATGCATGTTCGAAAGGAAGCTCTAATAGCTAAAGAAAAAAATATTTTTTTAAGTAATGCATACGTAACGCACTAACAAAATTACAACTTACCTGAGAGTTTTTTTTTTTTTTAAATGCGATGAGATGAATGCATGAGAAATAAAATCTATACAAACAATCGCATGATAACATTTACAACAAAACAGATCATGTTAGGGGGTAAAAAAAATGTGTGGCTTTGCTCTACAAGGTAGGTTCCACTGATATGTTCCTGACAATGTGGTTTCCTCACCCCATTATAGGGATCATAAGACCTTCACAAGCGAGTAGAGTTTTTCCGAGCCGTACCGGCGGCCCAGCCGCTCCGGTCGTACCGTACTAAACCTCTGAGGTTCCTAGTCGCCCTGGGTTTTAGGCGTTTTGGACATTACACTAAAGTGGTGTGTGCAAATACAAATAATGCATAATCCAACAAAGAAAAATAGTCAGCCATAAAAAAAAAAAAATTAACTCCACACCTGAAATTACACAAAAACAATCAAGTTAGACTAACAAAGTCAAATATGAAATAAAAAATAAAACATGGAAAATAAGCAAATATAAAGAGCCCGAACCCTCGATCTTCCCCAGCAGAGTCGCCAAATTGTCATACCTAAAATCTGACCTAAGGTGGATTTACGTTTTGAAAACGTGCATTTTGAATAGAGTCGCCACTAGTTAATTGTAAGGCTAACTAGAATCCTAAATTACCTAAGCGAATAATTGATTAAACACCTAGGTATAGTATCGGTCTACGATCAGAAGTTCGAGTTCGGGGGTTCTGTTACGAATTAAAATATAATTTTTAATTACGCCCTTTCGGTACTCAATTTACTTAATTTGCCAATTTTATCATTTACATACATTACGCTCAATTAATCTAAAAATGTCAAAATTAATCAAATTTCATCATAAAAAATATTAATCAGATATAATCCTAAATCTAAAAAGTTAATTATAACCTATAACTCCTAGTAAAAACGAAATCTGAAATACTAAAAAAAACTTCTAACATGCTATTAAATTAAAATTAGTCAATTACAATTAAATTACTAATTAAATTTTACCAATTACATCTAAACTATTAATTAAGGCTAACTAATTACATTTTAATTTTTAATTAATTATAATATAATAATTCAAAACAGAAAACTTAATAATCAAATATTAATAATAAATTATTAAATAAATAAATAAAAACAGCGGAGGGGAGGATCTCACCTACGGTGGAGGTCGGGCCGGCAGGACCGGCGGGGGATGGCGACGTCGAGACAGCAGAACGGATCTCCGGCGAGCAAGGCGGCCGGCGGGACGGGTGGCGGCGGATCTGAATGTGGCAGGATCTGGAGTGACCAGATAACAGGGCCACGGCGAGGGAGGATCACGGCGGAGCAGGCTGCGAGGCGGAACGGGACTGGTGGTCGCGGTGGGAACGGCGGGGCGGCGCGAGGCTGTGGCGGCGGTCTGGAGGGAGGAGGCCGGTCGCCGGATTTGGAGCTTCACAGGAGCAGGAAGAATTGGTCATGGAGAGAGAGAGAGAGAAAAGAGAGGGGAGAGAGAGATGGCGGCCGGCCTGGCGGACGTGGTGGCGAGCAAGGGTGGTGGTCGAGGGCGTGGCCACCGGCGTGGTCACCGGCGAGCTTCATTGGCCTGACGGGAAAAAAACTTTTTCTGAGCACTATAGGACAAAAATCGCGCAGACCCCAAGAAATAATGTATTATTGCTTCTTTTTGGTGTTTTTCTGTGTGTCCTTTACAATGTAAACTAGACCCCCTATTTATACTAAAACCCTAGTCTAGTTTACAGATAAAATTCAAATAAAAAATGCTAACAGATAATTATTCTAGAGAATATTCCTAAGGATATTTATCTTTACAGATAATTATTTTTTTTTGAATAAAAAATAATATCTAGAGATAAATACCTTACAGATAATTTTCTAAAATAAAAAAAAAAACTAATTATTATATATATATTTTAAAAATTCTGAAAATATCAAATAAATTCGAAATAATTTAAAATATATTTTATAATAATTTCCCTTATGTGCCCTTGAGCATCTTTGGAGACTTTGTGGCTTGACGCGTCCGGAATTTGACGTATCCTGTGTAACGTCGTTACGTCCGGGTCAAAATCAAGTGTTTACAACGTACGTGTCGCGCGTACCAAAATTAGGTGTTTACAACTGACAATGCGGAGGGCTCTTCAATATGGCTATTTAATATAGGGAGGATGTGGGAGTGGTGATATCCCTAGCATCTTGGTTAATATGACTACTCATGTATAGAAAGTTGGTTTTGCGAATCCACCATCCTTTTAATGTTGAAGTCATTAATGACCATTGTGATGAGCATAGGTTTGGTGCTTCCCCCTCATTCAGTGCTGCCCCTCCTTTAATGTAGAAGTGGCTTTTAGCTCAAAAGAGTATTGTGTTGGGTAGGAGTAGAGGGAGGTGTTTGCCTTGCAAGCTGGGTTGAAGGGGTATTCCCAGCTTTCGTAGCGTGTTGTCCCGTCCCTGCGGGAGCGTAATAGTGTCGTTGTTGGTGGCACTTAACGGCCCCTCGTTACGTTTTTATAAGTCAACAATTTGTCTATAGTTGACATAAAATTTGATGTGACCAGCATAACTCCTTGGAGGTATCTTGGGCGGGCGGCAGGCTGTGAGTGTAACTGTTGTACATGGGTATATTATAAGATGGGATTCCATATGATGGTATTACCTATAGTTCTTCATGGAAAGGCATATCGTATTAGAACCCCTTGGATGCTATGCATCTCAAAGTAGGCGCGACAAACCATGTTGGTTGTAGTGGCGACGAAGTAGCTCAGCGTAGCACACTATTGTTGGTCTTTTGTATGTCTTAACGTAGTGCAATGGAGTAGTACTCCTTCACATCTATCGACAAGGCCTTATCTTTGGAGTGTAAAGACACATTGACAATGCATGACTTTTTGTATATCACTCTCCTTGATTGGGATCATCCATTTATTCATAGTCGGGGGAAGGTGCATGCATGAGCACTCCCTGCTATCACTGGTGATGTGCTTGTCCCCAAGTGTATGTAGTTGCTCTTGCGAATTCCATATCCTTCTGGAGTTGAAGTTATTGATTACCTCTCCCCCATTAGTGTTGCAATATCCTTCATAGATTGGCTATTGTTCAGTGGTCACCTCCAGTTGCCCCCTATTGATGTGCTCTGGAAGAGCTACCCTCAGTGCATTCATGAAGGGATGGGAGGATGGTGCTCATCCTTGTGGAGTGGTTGTTATTCTGCTCCCCATCATCTTGCCCCCTATTGGTATACTCTGGAAGAGCTGTCATGGTTGCGTTTTTGTTGTAGCAACTTCTTTGGCCTTCTGGCCTGTTCTTGGGTGTTTGATTGCTGCCCCCACTAGAGGCTTGTTTTTCATTAGGGGTTAGGGAGGTAGTTGTTGAATGACTACCAACTATGGTGCATTGGGGCTCGATGGAGCTTTGTTCTCCATTGGACAACGTTTTCTTAGCATCCTATGGTTGTTGCCCCCGGATGTTAGGCTCCTTGAGACCCATAGTTGGTACTTTGTTACTACTCCATTTTGCTTGTTGCCATCGAGCAAAGTTTAGGATACGTGCTTGTTGCTCGAATCCGCAGACGGCGTCAATGTTTTCACACAGGTCTCTTCGTGGGCTTCTTCTTTCGTATTCTCGCTCTTCATGGGATTCCTGTTCTCGTATTCCCACTCTTCGTGGACTTCCTCTTCTCGTATTCCCGCTCTTCGTGGGCTTCCTCTTCTCGTATTCTCGCTCATTCTCTCTTGAATACCTGCAAATGGGCACCGGGGGTTCCCGATAAGCCCACTCTGAATTAGTATAAACTTTAGAGAGATAAAGTGAGCTTAGAGAGAGATTGATTATCTTCAAATAATGAGAGGGGATCTCTATTTACAGAGTTCCTATTGAACCGCCCCGGTTCCAGTGCTTTTCTGGTCCGGTTTTGGCAGTCTTGTAATATAAATTGGCATTGACCGTAAATATAGTGTATTTGATATCGGTTCGACCGTAGGTGAGCTTAGAGGTGAGCCCTGGGCGAAATATCGTCCGGGATTAGAGGTCCGGACGAGTAAAACTCGTCCGGATGAGGGGGGGATACCAGGGTGGGTACCCCTAGTGCTTTGCTCGGATTACCTCCGAGTGGTTTTTCCACTCGGGGTCTTCCAAAGTGGATTTCGCCACTCATGGTGCTTTCGGGCCTAAGTGTTGGGTATCGGGTGTCCGTTTTACAAAGTTTCGAATTATAATCGACTGTGGCCTAATTATAGGACCCAATTTATGATACCTTAGGCGTATATCCAACAGAAATGATTGAGGTTAAAATGAAATTTGCTGTTGATAGATAGAGAGAAGTTAAGATTTGTGATGCTCTTAAACATCCAAACTAATATGAGAAAGAAGATCACTGTTGACTCTGCCACCCTTTTTAACAAGGTCTCCTTTTTCCTCAAAAAGTTCATCTTTTTTATTTTTGTAGATGCGTAAAAACTGAATTCCAAGTTTCGTTCTTTCTTTCTTTCTCCCCTGTCACCTTGCAGGGCCTTGAAGTCATTGAAGCTCACTGTCTGTTTGGAGCTGAATACGACAACATCGAGATTGTGATTCATCCGTAGTCTATCATTTATTCTATGATCGAAACCAAGGTGCAACGACAATCAATTTGTTAAAAAATTCCAACATTTGGAATACAACCTCTATGAAATATTTTCCAAATTGAATATGTTTTCTTGATGGGTGTCAGGATTCGTCTGTGTTAGCACAGTTAGGGTGGCCGGACATGCGGTTGCCGATCCTGTACACTGTGTCGTGGCCCGAAAGAATCTACTGCTCTGAGATAAGTTGGCCCCGTCTCAATCTTTCCAAGTAAAGGCATTCCCGGCCTTAAAGCTGCTAGTGTCATTTTTGGATACAATGAAATGTAATTAATGGTGCGGGTTGGGGTCACCGTACAATATAAAGTATCCATCTGTGGATCTTGCTTATGTGGAGCTGGTGGCACCATGACTGGAGTCTTTAGTGCAGCTAGCTAATGAGAAGGCTAGCTGTCGAAATGTTCATTGATGAAAAGTAAGCCCTATCTTTCTTTCATTGATTTTTGTTTAATATGAATCAATTTAAAACATGCAGGCAGCATTGAGCATGATAGATAGATAGATAATTAGATGATACTACTTAATTAATAATGGATGGTTGATTTTATTTTATTTTATTTATATTAGGATAAGCTATTTGGACATTTTCAAAGTGGTGGAACTGACTTGCGACAAGCACCAATCAAACCTCCTAGTAGTAGTAGAGAGAGACGCCTTGCCTTCTCTAGAAGAAAGAAATGATACACACACTATGAGGAGGTAGGTCAAGGTCGTCTACCCTTTTTACTTTTCTGTATACATACATAGATCATACTTTTCGAGGAAAGAGTAGCTCATTTTGTAACACATGGATGGATAAAAACCAACTAGTTATATTCAGAAAATATACTCTGCAATAAATACATATTAGGGTTAAAGGTACTTTTGGTGCCACGTGTTTGACATTGTTGATTTTGGTGTCATATATTTAAGGGAAAGTACCTTTTCATACCACTTCTTTGCACAGAATCCACTTTTGGTACCACTTCTATTTTTTTGTATACTTTTGGTACCAATTCTTTCAACTTTGTATCCTTTTGGTACCACCGTTAACTTTCCGTCCAAATTGGCCGTTAAGTGTCATGTGCCATGCACGTGACCGCCCTAAACTTTTGAATTTGTTTCAATTTAGTCCATCTAATGCATCCCTAACTTTTAATTTGTTAAATTTAGCCCTAAAATTTCCAAATCGAACCCTTGACCCATCATGGTATTGAAATTTTAGGACTAAATTGAACAAATTAAAAGTCAGAGATGCATTAGATGGACTAAACTGAAACAAATTCAAAAGTTTAGGGCGGTCACGTGCATGGCACATGACACTTAACGGTCAATTTGGACGGAAAGTTAACAATGGTACCAAAAGGATACAAAGTTGAAAGAATTGGTACCAAAAGTATACAAAAAAATAGAAGTGGTACCAAAAGTGGATTCTGTGCAAAGAAGTGGTATGAAAAGGTACTTAATCCCTATATTTAATTTTGTAGGTTTTTGGTGTCATATGTTTGAAACGTTATATGTTTTTGGTGTTTCCGTTAGTCAACAGTTAGTTTGACCGTTAAATACTTTTATTTTGTTCAATTAAATCCTCAAATTTATATTTCTAAAATTTAATCTTTACAATTTAGTCCCTATTGTTTGCTCAAGTTACCGTCCAAGGTCGCCGCCCACCAAGCACCACCACCAAGGCCGCCGACCGCCACGAAACGGGCCGGCCACCAGCCCACGGCACCGGCCACCACCCCACGGCATCAGCCACCACCCCATGGCACCGGCCACCACCATTGGTGGAAGCCAGCCCCGATTGGGGCGGTAGCCACCACCAATTGGTCGTGGCCGGCCCCAATTGAGGTGGCCACCACCAATTGGGGTGATTTTCAGCCCCAAGTGGTGGTGGCTGGTGCCGTGGGGTGGTGGCGGCTCGTTTCGTGGCGGTCGGTGGTCTTGGAGGTGGTGGGTGGTGGCCGGCGGCCTTGTACGGTGACTTGAGCAAACCATAGGGACTAAATAGTAAATATTAAATTTTATGAATATAAATTTGAGGACTAAATTGCACAAAATAAAAGTATTTAACGGTCAAACTAACTGTATACTAACGGAAATACTAAAAACATACAACCTCTCAAACATATGGCACCAAAAGCCTACAAAATTAAACATATGGCACAAAAAACCTACACAAGTCAAACATATGGCACCAAAAGTACCTTTAACCCTACATATTATTATCCTAATATTGCATGAGCATTATTGGAAGCTTCGCGACTTGCCATGTTTAACAATTTCCTCATTTGATACGCCACATGCCACACGTGTCGCGCGAAGTCCAAAATTAGGTGTGTACAGTATGCTCCTCTTTAGACGGATTCTCGTAGAACACGTTCGAGAGAGTTTGTCCAAATACAAGGAAACACCAAATTTTGGATGAGAATTGTGTATTCTTCTGAGTCTTCAAGTCTACAAGGCGGCTCATGTACTTATTTCTGATTGTGACTCTCGGAAATCTGGACAACTACAGGTCCTGATCGTCGATGGTAACTTATAGAGGTTGAACACCAAAAACTTCGTTCGTTGTTGGGGGTGACTCTCAGAAAGCTGGAAAACTACAAATCATGATTGTCGGTTGTGACTTGCGGAGGTTGAACACCAAAGGCTCCGTTCGTCGGGTTGTGACTCTCAGAAAGCTAGAAAACTTCAGATCCTGATTGTCGATTGTGACTTACGGAAGTGTTTCTAATTTGTAGCCGTTTGGAGGGTGATTGTGGCCATTTAAGATATTTCACACGCTTAACAAATTTGTGGGAGTTCATTCTTTATGTGTAGCCATTTTAAGGGTGGATGTGCCCCTTTTATTCATTTCCTGCCTTCGCTATTGTGGGAGCACATTTGATTTATAGTCGTTTGGAGGATGGCTATGGTCTTTTATTTATAGTCGATTTAGGGACAACTGTGACTCTTTCATTTATTCATTACTCTCACAAGATTTGCAGGAATATTCTCTTTACTTTTTGGTAGCCATTTAAAAGGCGCATCTGACCCTATTTTATTATTATTATTATTATTATTATTATTTGCAGCTCACCTTTTTTCATGATTGCACATGCGGGTTTTCAATCATTCCCCTCAATCCCTGACTTTTTCCTAGGTCTCCTTTACAGATTTTCAACCTAGCGGAAATTTATTTATTATTTTTTTTCTATGTTTTTTTATCAAATGAAAAGGAAATTTACAAAAAAAAAAATAATTAACAACAATTATTTACATGCCCCTACTAGCAGATTGAAATCAAATTCTCATAATTTATTCTGGTGAAGGGCTCGGCTAATGGAGTCAAAATACGTTGATCGTGCCGACATCGATGGGCAGACGACACGGACAATAATGTCTTCTACTCTTAACTTCTCAAATGCTCTTTACTTAGAACATTCGATCTTAATGGGATCTTGATCCTTTTTGTTGGAAGATTTCTTGATGTCTTCCATCTTCGGCCATGCTTGATCTCAACGTGAGATGCCCATTGGTTGCCACTGACCGGTTTAGACCTCGTCGCAAAACATATGTATGGCTTGGTTTGAGAACGCGTATGAATTCCACACATAGTAGGTGGAATTTTGGAGTGGATGTTCTTAAAGCGGTCACTTTTCGCATGGTTGCGGCCTTGGTTGAAGTAGTCGTCTAACCTGCAAAAAAACGGGGACACTCAAATTTCAAGGAAAATCAAATTACAGCTTATCACACCTGAGCGTTGGATATCTCGATTGGGAAATTTACTCTTCGTGCAACTGAATAGATGCATGTGTTCTTTATGTTGCCCCATCTGCCAACACAACTTGTATGTGCAGGATACCTAACCAAGGATACCTGAAAAGACCGAATAAAAAAATAGTTTATAGAATATGAGAAATCAAGCACGATTTTTTGAAAACTTCTAATGTTATTTATTTCATAATTTTGATTACATTTTAGAATGAATCAAAATTCATGAAGTTTTCCAAACTCGCTGAGTGTTTACTAATTGGCTCGAACGCAGGACAAGTGATTGAACTAATGTTTTTTTGTTAAAGATTTTTTGCACTTGTATAGTCATACTCAACTAAGTTCGGTCAATCAAATATTATCCTTCTTTAAAGGCAAGATCATGTTGAAACATTCATTTAGAATGCTAGCTCATGCTGAAATTGCTCAATTTTCCGACTCGATGCTTATAGAAAGTGTAAAAACCTTAGAGAAAATAAATGACACTTTGAATTTTTAAAACGATCATGCATGCTTAATAGTCATGGTTCTAATGTCAAGAAACTTACAACAAGTTTACCTGAATAATGCAAATGAAATGCATATTTGAGAAATCCAGGTAGATTTTTTTAAAAAAATAATGCATATGTGATGCATGTTGTTGGATCACGGTGGAACTCCGGTACGGTCTTTGACGGCGATCCTAGCTCATTCGCTCCACGTGGTCCTGCAAAGAGGGGATAGACCGGGCGGTGACCCAGAATCCCTCTCCGATGCTTAAATGAGTATCTCGTATGGACTGCCAAGCAGTAATCTCAAAGTGTATATCACAACATAAATGACCTGAGGTGACCTCTGCCCTTTTATAGGCGGAGAGGTACCTCAGTTACCTGGTGAACCGTTGGGGTGGTTAGCCCGTATCCCGTGTATCTCGTGCACGATCCCGCCTATCTAGGCCAGATCTCGCTTATCTCGGCCACGCCCCGCGTATCTCGGCCACGCCCCGCGTATCTCGGCCACGCTCCGCGTATCTCAACTACGCTCCGCGTATCTCGGCCACGCCCCGCGTATCTCGGCCTTAACCTCTGATGGCAAGTCCTGACTAACATCGGGGACTCCAGAGTTATCTCGTTATGTCACCGCTCGGGGCCCCTCGTCATCGTGACAGGGCCAATCGTTCTCAGGGATTCGTCATCGGGGCCTACTTAAAGGCTTCTCATCGGGAGCTTCCAGCTCACCTATCGGGACCGACTCTGTCGGGACCTTTCATCATCGGGACTCCCTACGTCGGGACCCTTCACCTGGGTCATCTTGACCTTCATTTGGGGCCCAGTGGGCCCGTTCGCCGTTTCCTCGCCGTTAAGGGGTCTAACGGCCATAGCAGAACCCATCACATGTGTGAATTTGAAAGCCCTATAAAAACTTACAATTTACCTGAAATGTTTTTTTTTATAAAAAATAATGCATATTGAATGCATGCTTGAATTTAAAAGAAAAACCAGGTAAAAAAGTTTTTGAAAATGATGCATATGTGATGCATGCTTGAATTTAAAAGTTTTAATAGCTAAAAATGAATTACAATTTTTCCTAAAAAAATTTGTTTGAAGATAGTGCATGTAGGATGCACTAACAAAATTTATAACTTAACTAAAGAGTTTTTTTTTTTTTTTTTTCTATGTATGCGTATGAAACACGTGTTTAAAATAAAATAAAAAATCAGGTAAGATACTCAAAAAAAAAAAAACAATACATATGAAATGTATGTTTAAAAAGAAAAATTCTACAACTAAATGACTAACTACTTAGCTGAAAAATGTTTTTTTTTTTAAAAAAAAAAAAAAATGCAATGAGATGCATGCTTGAGAATAAAAGTTATACAAATGGAAAATTTACTATTTACTTGATAAGTGTTAACAAAAAAGACATGGATAAAAACGACATGTTAGGGGTCTTAAAAAAAGTGTGGCCTTTATCTACAAGGTACGTTCCACTGATAGGCTCCCGACAAGTTGGTTTCCTCCCCCATCATAGGGATCACTAGACTTTCACAAGTGAGTGGAGTTTTTCAGAGTCGTATTGGCGGCCCTGCCGCTCCGGTTGTACTGTACTAAAC
This sequence comes from Clarkia xantiana subsp. parviflora, assembly GCA_036873135.1. NCBI lineage: Eukaryota > Viridiplantae > Streptophyta > Magnoliopsida > Myrtales > Onagraceae > Clarkia > Clarkia xantiana. The sequence continues at coordinate 148,667 of JAPTYO010000059.1, read as the reverse complement.
CTCCGGGGTTCCTAGTTGCCCTGGGTTTTAGGCGTTCATGAGATTATACTAAAGTGGTGTGTGTGCAAATTCAAACTGCCACATAATAGAAAAAGTTAATTTAAATTCTACACTGTGTACCTGTAAAAAAATGAAGTTAGATTAATCAAGAGATAAAAAAAAATGGCAATAAGTGTATGTAATGAGTCTGAACCCTCTAAGTCCCCAGCAAAGTCGCTAAATTTTCAGAGCTAAATCTAACCTAAGACAATACATTTTAAAAATGTGGATTTTGAAAGAGTCGTCACTAGTTAATTAAGACTAACTAGAAACCTAAATTACCAAGGTAAATAACGAATTAAACACCTAGATATATAATCAGTTTACGAACAAAAATTCAAATTCGAGGGTTCTATTATAAAATAAAAGACATGGATTTAATCACCACATTTCGGTACTCATTAATTGTCTTTTTTATAATTTTTTCAGATAAGTCAATATCAATTATAACATATCTAGTTAAGAAAGAAAAAAACTACCGATTAAATCAATCAACTAAGAACTACCCAGCTATATTAAATAAATGGTTAATAACTTGATATAAATAAATAATATAAAAATACATTAAATAGGTAAAGGAAACGTACCTGCACAGCCGTCTCATCTATGCAGTGTGATGGAGGTGGTCAATCGACAACTACAATCGGGTCGGAGTCTGGCGGGGTGAGACAAACTGGAGCAATGAAGGTTGGGACGGCTGGTGCAGGCATGAGCGGCGACGGGGGACTCGGGGAAAATGATTGGCTGGAGGTCCCGATCGGACTAGGGCGGACGGCCAGGTCGCGGAGGTAATGTTGGAGATTCCGATCGAATCAGGGCGGACGATGGAAAACGGAGCAGATGTTGGGGATAGTGCTGGAAGGGAGCGGCCGATCTGAGACGGCTGCGAGGCGAGGATGTTCGGACTGTGGCTGAACCTGATGGACAATGGACCTGTTCGTCTCTTTTCTTCATGAAAAAAGCAAACAAAAATACTGTAATAATAATAATAATAATGAAATCAATCCAACAATAAATGCAACGAAAAAATATCAGAACGAGAGCGTCTTCTTTATTCATCTTTTTGTGTGTGTAAAAATAGCATGTTTCTAATTTATTGTTTAGGAGTGTGCGTTTTACGAGTCAAATTCGAATTACAATTTTGACTTTGTTGGATCACGGTGGAACTCCGGTACGGACTTTGACGGCAATCCTAACTCCTTTGCTCCACGCAATCCTGCAAGAGAGGAGTAGAGGGCAGTGGCCCAGAATCCCTCTCCGATGCTTAACGTAAGTATGGCAGTTAACAAGGCAAGCAAGCAGTATTTTGTGTATGTAAAAACGTAACCTTAATCTGGAATAACTTCCCTCCTTTTATAGAGGAAAGGCTATCCCAGTTACCTGATTAGGTGGTTGGATTGTGATCCACTATCCCACATATCTCGCCGTATATCTTGCTACGTATCTTGTACAGTTATTCGTATCCCACATATCTCGCCCATTATACCACTACTGTAATCATGGCGAGATTTCCGGGATTGTGCTCTTACTGGCGAGTCTCGATCATTATCGGAGACTCCCAAGTTACATCGTTGAGGATTCGGTGTCGGGGAGTGGTGTCAACTCTCATATCGGGACCGACTACGTCCAGGTCCGATATCTTCGGGGCTCTTCCCTATCGGAGCCATACTTGCTCGGGGCCATTCAATGTCGGGGGCCTCCTTCCGTCGGAGCCCTTAGCCTTCCAGCAGCCCAGCTCCTAGCTCACCAGGCCTAGTCGCCGTTTGCCAATCGTTAAGGGGCCTAACGGCCTTCGCCGGGCCCATCATTTGCCCCCAAGACGTGAGGGACTTATAGTGCGTCGCGTCTTTCAATATCGGACCCCTCCACATCCCAGTCGGGGGTCTTTATTTGAAACGTTGGAGGCCATTGCCTTACTTTTGTCGGAGGCCTTTGCCTTGGATCTCTTCAAGATCCTTTGGGATCCTACTTGGATTCGAGGGGGTTTCTTGATCAGACCAGCATTAAATGCTGATAGGAAGTGAAGGAACGTTTCGGGTTCCGCGCGCCTGCTTTCTGAAAAAGCACTTTTCAACCGCCCGGTACGTCATTACTCTTGTCTTATCTGTCCCATGCGTCCTGACGGTTCAGATTAAAACCGTTTCGCCTTCTTTGAATTAACGCGTTTTCCTTTGGACGATTCTGATTGAGTGGTTTTAAATTCTACGGTTCAGATTGCCCACCCCTTCAGTTCTCCTTCCTTCTCTTATAAAACCCTAACCCCAGACACTATTTCACCTTTCTTTTACCTCTTCTTCTCTGCGATCCCAAGAGCTTTGATTCTCCAGATTTCGAGTTTTCACCGGCGCTTCAAGCACTTCAAATTTTTCCGATCAAGCCTTCAGTCACTATGTCTGGTAAGATTCTTCTCCTTATTATTCTTTTCCTTTTCATCTTTGATCTTCTTAGGTTTCAATTTTCCCCTCCTTCCTTCCCTCGACGATTTTCAGCCGAGGGATCTGCCACTGTTGGGCCACCTTTCGTCTTCAAGTATCTCAAGAACTTGCTTGCGCCTATTAACTACGATAGGGCTTGTATAGAGTGTGGTATCTTCGAATCCTCCTTCGGGGCCCGCTATCCCTACGAGCAATCCCAGTTCAGTCCTCGTGACGCTCGGATTACGCTCCCCAAAGGAGATGAGGTGTTCATCTCCCCAGGGCAAATTCGTGCGGGAATCCGACTCCCTTTCTGTCCGAGTTGGGTGGAGCTGTGCAACCATTACAAGACTTACCCCACGACCTTCTCCCCACACGCAATCCGTACATGGATTGCCTTCCAAGTGTGGTGTGATATCAACAAAGAAGATTGGAGCTACACTCTGGAGCTTTGGCGGGTCCTCTACAAGATGACCTGTAATAAGGATGGTATCTGCTCCTTCACCCCCCGCCAACCCGAGGGGACCGACGAGCAGTATAAGGAGCTGGGCTGGGATAGGAAGGTATCCTGGAGGATTTGCAAGGAACGGGCCATCATCCATGATAAGGGGCATGACAATGCCAATTGGAAAGAACAATATTTCTTCATCAAGCCTGGTCCCATCGAGTGGCCGAAGACCGTCGTGGAGGCTGATCCTCCTGTGCCTTTCCGTTCGTGGTCGGAGCAGACCAAGAGGGCCTTGATGCTTATCCAGGCCCGTCGCTGGGAGGAGGGGTATCAGCCCTTCGAGGCCACTTCTGTCACCGACCAACAGCGGATCAAAATTTCCATTATGATGATTGATCCCAAGGCCGGGGGAAAAATTCATGATGGCGTTTCCAATGTAATTCTCTGGGTAATCTTCTAATTATTTCTTGTTTCCACTGCTTACAGCCCCTCGATCATCGCTGACCGCCCATCTGTTTCAGGAGGATACCGATGCCTCCCATTCGCTGAAGCGCAAGAAGAAGTCTTCCCATCGAAAGACTTCTGCCACGTCGGGGCCGTCTCGGAAGAAGGCGAAGACCTCCGAGGCCCCAGGGTCTGCCCCCACCTCCGAGGGGCGGACTAATACGGATGTGGTCAGGGCCGCCTTCAACGTCCGCTCCGAAAAGGAAGGTAAGGAAGTTTTTCGTGCTATAAAGAGATATAGAGAGTTGGTACCTCAAGACCTTCAAGCCTCCGATATGGAAGGGCGGATTAGGGATGTCAGGAATATCCTCCGAGGGGAAACTCCACATGTTCTCGAAGCGGGTTATTACGACTTTTTCGGCCAAGAGAGATATATGGAGCGTTGTTTAATTTGGCACACCGATATCAATTTACTTCCTCACCTTATTCGCCCCGCTGCAGGTCCCGCGGACGTTGCCCCTGCTGTACCTGTCTCAGACCCCGCGCCTGCAGCGGAGCCGGTGGTGGAAGATGCCCCGACGGAAGCCCGTGGCGAATTCGGTCGGGTGACCAGCTTGGAGGACTCCCCCTCCGAGGATCAAGCTGAGGAGGAAGGCCTAATCCTCCGAGGAAAGTCGAGGTCGACTCCTGCTAAGTCACCTGGTAGGAAGACGTCTCCACTCCCCATCACGCCACCATCGTCACCCGCACCGCCATCGTCACCAGTTAGGGGCGCGACCCCCGAAGCCCGAATAAGTGAAGATGGGGGGGCTCGCCTGGTAGTTCCTCCATTCCCCTTGGATGGAGACTACTACCAGGCCTTCTCTTCGGACCAGAGCGCCGAGCCTTGGAGACCGGTGGAGTCCCTTCGGGGGGTTCCTCTACATCGGGGGTGTCAGGAGAAGAACCTGGCCTTGCACTTGGTGTCGGGCTCGATCCCGCCCTCACTGAGGCGCCCCCTCTCTCTGGAAGGGGAGGACATCGAGGCGGACATCCGGCAAATGGCCGTCCGTCGGATAGAGGTAGGTACACTTTGTTTTTATTCATCTGGAAGTATTCCGACTTTTAAATACTAAGCTATATTTTGCCCTCAGGAAATGGCGGACCAGGATCGTTGCTTCGGCTACATCCTGTCTCTGCGGGAGGCTTTGGAGCAAGAACGGGCCAACTCCAACCTCGAGAGCTTGACCAAGCTCCAGGAGGACCTAGCTGCCTCCGAGGCGTCAAGGCTCCGAGCGGAGGAGGGTAAAAAGCGGGCCGAAGAAGGTTGGCAGCGGGCCGAAGAAGGTTGGCAGCGGGCCGAGGAAGTTCGGCAGCAGGCTGAGGAGGGTAGGCAGCAGGCCGAGGAGGGTAGGGCCAAGCTTGCTCAAGAGGCCCAATCCCAGCAAAGGCAGATTCTAAGCCTTGAGAGCTCGCTTAGGCGGGAGCAGCAAGCGGCCTTGGCGGATCGGAGCCAGGCTGCCTTCGATAAGGCAGCGTTGAAAGAAACTGCTGAGCGGCTGAAGCTTGAGAAGCAGAGGGCCATCGCGGAGCTAGAGGAGGCAAAGGCGGATCATTTCGCCCAAATAACAAACGCGAAGGTCCAGGGCCGCGAAGAATATCGGAGCTCGGAGGACTTCAAAGCAGATGCGGCGAAACATTGTCAGGAAGATTTGCAGAATGCCTTCCTTGATATTGTCGAAGAGCTTAATGAAACCTACGGGGACTCCATCGACTTGAGGAAGTCCAAGACTCTCGGCCGAGCCGCAGAAACGTATCTTAGCCTCCCGTCGGAGAGCTCCTCTGAAGACGCCGACGAGCCTCCTACCGATCCCTCTGAGCCTGCCCCTCCAAAGCCCTCTGAAGATTCAGCGCCCGAGGACCGAGTTTAATTTGTTAAATCTTAAGTCTTTGTACTCCTTCCTCATTATCTCCCTTGTATTGAACCTCTTAGGCCTTCGAGCCTTTTATTAACGTCTTTTTCAATTATGTTCTTCATAGCGCTTTTATTGGACCCTAAGAACCTTAAGGCTTTCCGTCGTCCTATGACGCTTTTTGATCGAACCTTAAAAACTTAAGGATTTTTCGGACGTCCAATGACGCTTTTTAATCGGACCTTAAAAACTTAAGGATTTTCGGACGTCCAATGACGCTTTTTAATCGGACCTTAAAAACTTAAGGATTTTCGGACGTCCAATGACGCTTTTTAATCGGACCTTAAAAACTTAAGGATTTTCGGACGTCCAATGACGCTTTTAATCGAACCTCAAAAACTTAAGGATTTTTCGGACGTCCAATGACGCTTTTAATCGGACCTTAAAAACTTAAGGATTTTCGGACGTCCAATGACGCTTTTAATCGAACCTTAAAAACTTAAGGATTTTTCGGACGTCCAATGACGCTTTTTAATCGAACCTTAAAAACTTAAGGATTTTCGGACGTCCAATGACGCTTTTAATCGAACCTCAAAAACTTAAGGATTTTCGGACGTCCAATGACGCTTTTTAATCGAACCTTAAAAACTTAAGGATTTTCGGACGTCCAATGACGCTTTTAATCGAACCTCAAAAACTTAAGGATTTTTCGGACGTCCAATGACGCTTTTAATCGGACCTTAAAAACTTAAGGATTTTCGGACGTCCAATGACGCTTTTAATCGAACCTTAAAAACTTAAGGATTTTTCGGACGTCCAATGACGCTTTTTAATCGAACCTTAAAAACTTAAGGATTTTTCGGACGTCCAATGACGCTTTTTAATGTATCGAGAACAACTCAGGAATACTTTGATCAGAAGTAACCTCTTTATTGATTGATGTCTTTAACATAGCATGCACCACTCAGGGCGACTTAATTACATCTTCGCGCCTCTGCGGGCGACTTATTTGTCAAACATGGCATTTCTTCAGATGTTCACCACTAAAGGTGTTTCTTAAAACTTTGCCGTCGGGATCTTCTAACATGTAAGCGTTCGGGGCCGGCATGCCTACGATCTTGTAAGGCCCTTCCCATTTCGGGGACATCTTATTGATCCGATCTTGTAGGGCGAACTCATTCCGACGTAGGACCAGTTCTCCCGCGTAGAACTGTCGTGACTTGACCTTCCGATTGTAGTACCTGGCCGTCGCCAAACGCATCCGAGCTTGCGCTATGTCGGCCTCTAGCCGTTTCTCCTCTAGCAAGGATAACTCCAGGCGCCTTGTTTCGTCGTTCGTCAAAGGTCCTATCTTGACTCTTTCTGGACTCGTCGAGGGTTCATAGCTTCTGGTTCGATGGGACGCCACAGCGATTTCCACGGGAGCGACGCCTCCGTTCCATAAACAAGTGCAAACGGGGTTTCACCTGTTGACCGCTTGGGTGTCGTTCGGACCGACGTTCTCCAGTTCGTCCAACCATTTTCCGTCCAAAGCGTAGACTCTCTTCTTCAAACCCTCCATCACGATTTTGTTGGCAGCCTCCACCTGCCCATTGGTCTGAGCGTGATGGACGGATGCTGTCCGATGCTCGATACCAAACTCGTCCAGGAACTTCTCCAACTGGGCCCCATTAAACGGAGGACCATTGTCACTGATGATCACCTTCGGCACCCCATATCTCGACAAAATTCGGGTCTGAAGGAATTTAATGATATGTCCCGCTGTTGTTTTGGCTAATGGCTTGGCCTCGATCCACTTCGAGAAGTAGTCAATCGCGACCAGCAGATGTGTGCACTGGCTCTTTGCTTTCGGAAGGGGTCCCACCAGGTCAATGCCCCACTGTGCGAAGGGCCAAGCACTCCCAATGGGCATCAAATCAGCGGCGGGGGCTGTGATATTCGAAGCATATCTCTGACACGCGTCACAGGATCGAACAAGCGCCGTTGCCTCCTTATTCATCGTGGGCCAATAATATCCCAAGTTCAACGCCTTCCTCAGGATAGATCAAGCGCCCTCGTGACAGGCTGCGACTCCTTCATGCAATTCTCTCAGAATCCGAGTCGTATCGGGTTCGGCCACGCATTTCAAGAAGGGCGTCGAAAGCAGACCCTTTTTGTACAACTGGTTGTCCACCATCGCGTAATTAATTGACATTCGTCGCAGTCGCTCCGCTGCCACTTTATCTTCAGGAAGTGCCCCCGTAGTTAAGTACACAATTATCGGGGTCATCCAAGTGGGTTCCTCCTCTGACCCCGTTCCGATAGCGCACACCTCCGATGGATCGGTTGTCGATAGAATCACCTTCTCCAAGAAGTGTATCCTCCGACTGTCTTCCAAAGGTGCCCCCAGGGCAAATTTGCTCAAGGCATCAGCCTCCACATTCTCTTCTCTTGGAATTGCCTCGATATCAAAGCTTTTGAAGCTCTCCTTTAAGGTCCGAGCCTCTTGAAGGTACTTCTTCATGATCGGGTTCTTTGCTCCATATTGCCCCCGGACCTGATTTACAGTCAGACTTGCATCACACTTCACCCGCAAATGTTCAATTCCAGTGCCTTTTGCGATTTTCAGCCCCGTTATGAGAGCTTCATACTCCGCCTCGTTATTGGTGGCTCTAAATGTCAGGGCCAATGCATATCGAAGTGGCTCCGCCTTACCTGGTGGAATCAATACGAACCCCGCACCCGATCCATCCGAGCTTGAGGAGCCATCCGTGTACAGCTCCCAGGTGTTTTCCTTATTTGGCTGTTCCGACTGCCCCGCCTGCCCCGCCGTCGGGACCTCTTCGGTATTCCCGGTTGCCCCCTCTACTGTTTCCGTTGCTTCAGGATCGGGAATAGTAGATTCAACTATAAAGTCGGCCAATGCCTGCCCTTTGATAGCTGTTCTCGGAGCGAAATGAATTCGAAACTCGCTAAGTTCCACGGCCCACTTTACTAGTCTCCCCGACGCATCGGGCCGGTTCAAGAAGTGTTTTAATGGCTGATCAGTCAACACCGTAATTTCATGCGCATGGAAGTAGGGCCGTAACTTTCGAGCAGTAATAATCAACGCAAAGAGGTACTTCTCAATCGGAGGGTAATTCATTTCACTCTTGGCAAACGCCTTGCTTACATAATAGACAGGAATCTGATTGCCCTCGACAGCTTTAACTAGAACAGAGCTTATTGCAAACGAAGAAATAGCCAAATAAAGATAGAGCGGCTCGCCTGGAGCTGGCTTCGCAAGTGGCGGGAGGTCGCGGAGATGTTGTTTGAGCGCTTGGAACGCCTCCTCACATTCAGCAGTCCACTCGAACTGTCGGTTGGCTCTTAACACACTGAAAAATGGCATCGACCGGTCGCTGGCCTTGGATAAGAAGCGATTCATCGAAGCCAGCCGACCGTTCAGCACCTGCACCTCCCTATGAATGGTCGGGGACTGCATCTCCTCTATCGCCCTTAGTTTTTCGGGATTCACCTCGATCCCCCTCTGGCTCACCATGAAGCCTAAGAACTTCCCGGAATGGACTCCGAAAGCACATTTGGCTGGATTCAGGCGGACCTGGTGGAGCTTCATCCTCTCGAAGGCCATTGCCAAGTTGCCAACGTGGTCTGATGCTCGTCGGGACTTCACCAGCATGTCATCTACATAGGCTTCCATGGTACTCCCAATCATGTCCCCGAACAGCTTGTTCACCATCCTCTGGTATGTCGCCCCCGCATTCACCAGGCCGAAAGGCATGACGTCGTACTGGAAGACTTCGCTGTCAGCGTAAAAGGCGGTATGTGGGGCATCCTTTTTCGCCATCTTTATCTGGTTATAACCAGAATAAGCATCCATAAAGCTTAGCAGCTCATGCCCCGATGTAGCATCCACCAGTTGGTCGATCCGAGGGAGTGGATAACAGTCCTTCGGGCAAGCCTTGTTTAAGTCGCGGAAGTCGACACACATCCGCCACTTCCCGTTACTCTTCCTCACCAGCACTGGGTTGGCTACCCAAGTCTGGAATCGGATCTCCCTAATGAAACCGGCGTCAAGCAATCTGCCAACCTCCTGCTGGATCGCAATCCTCTTATCTGTTCCCATTGGACGTCTCTTCTGTGCGATCGGCTTGATCGTGGGGTCGATATTCAATTCATGCTCGATCACGTCCCGACTGATTCCTGGCATATCGCTCGGAGACCAGGCAAATAACTCCTTGAATTCCTTCAATAGGGCGATTAACTCCTGAGCTTTTTCCTCGGATAGGGCGGATCCGATCTTTACCCTCCTCTCGGGTCCATCTATCTCGACTTCTTTTAGGTCCTCCATGGGGGCGGGACGCCCAAACTCCTCTCGAGGATCAGTGTCTGTTTGGAGAACCGACATAGCCTCCTTCCTTGATCTTCTCGTGGCGTTGACATAGCATCGTCTCGACGCCACCTGGTCGCCTTTCACTTCGCCGACCCCATTCTCAGTCGGGAACTTCAGTTTCTGATGGACAGTTGAGGCTACTGCCATCAGCGGGTTGATAGTGGTTCTTCCAATGATCGCATTGTACGTCCCTGTGGATTCGACCACCACGAACTCCACATCTCTCTTCTCCATCTTCCAGCCACTGCCGAACCACACGGGCAACGTAATGACCCCCAATGGATAAGAGGTTGTGCCGCAAAATCCTACCATCGGGAAGCTAACCTCTCGTAAGTCTTTCTTCTTTTTCCCCATCTGCTCCAGGGCGTCGGAGAAGAGGATGTCGGAGGAGCTTCCTCCATCGATGAGGATCCTCTTCATTTCGAATCCCCCTACGTCCAATGTCACTACTAGAGCATCCTCGTGGGGGGTCTCTACTCCCTCCAGATCCTTCGCCGAGAAGGTGATCTCCATCTCCTCCTTCGGGGTCCACGACCGAGATCTTTTTCCCAAAACCACTGCGACTGGCACTTGGTTGGCATAACGCTCCCGAGAAGACGATGTGTCTCCCCCTGCAGCGAACCCTCCATGGATCACATTAATAATCCTCTTCTGTCGGGACCCTGATGGGCCCTCCGAAGGCTCTGCGTCGGACCTCCTCTTCCTTGGGGACCTCGATCGAGATTTGGACCTTGACCGAGATCGGGAACGGGGCTTGCAGCGGGAGTCTCCCACGAACTCCTTCAGCTTACCCCTCTGGATAAGCTTCTCTATTTCCTTCTTCAGCTCCCGACACTGGTCAGTGTCGTGACCAGAGGCCCGATGGAATCGGCAGTATCGGTCGGTGCGGGAGCCCAACTTTTCTCCTTCCTTCTTCTTGGGGAAACGAGCGAGGCCTTGCTTCTCCATTACCGCCAAGACCTCTTTCAAAGGCCTGTTGAGGGGGGTAAACTCCTCCCTCTGACTGTCCCTCTTGGTCGGACGCCTATCCTCCCTCCGATCGGAGCGTCCACGACTCCGACTACCTTCGGAGCTATCCTTCCTGTGTCGGTTGTCCAATGGTTTGAACAACTGCTTTCCTTCGCGCCCCTTGGGAGGAGCCAATTCTCCGGCAGCGATCTTCGACTCTTGGACGTCGATTTGCTGTTTTACCCTCGCCTGGAGTGCCTCCATGTTCCAGACTTTTTTGGCCGCGACGCTGTGAAGTAAGTCGGAGCCGTAGGGGGGATTGAGGTTTTTCAGGAAGGTACGGATGGCCTCGCCCTCCGATATCTCCTTATCCAGCTCGGTCATACCAGCCGTGTAACGCTGGTAGTATTGGGCCAGCGATTCATCGGGCCTCTGGACCACCTCATGCAGGGTCCGAACACTCTTCAGCAGCCGTCGACGCCCTTGGTACTGGGCGATGAATCGCTGATGCATATCCTTCCAACAGGTTATACATCCAGTGGGCAGACTGTAGAACCATGTCATCGCCTTCTCTCCCAAGGTACTCGGGAACAACGCACAGATAACATCCTCATCTGGGGTCCTGCCCATGCACGCTGTCAGGTGCTTCTGCACGTGGCGAACCGGGTCCGCGACCCCGTCGTACTCGTCTATCTTCGGGATACCCAAGCCTGGAGGGGCCAGGGTATGGATCAATCTGGGAACGAAAGGATGGGTCTCCTGACTCCCCAATTCCGACATCATGGGCTTCTGATCTCCCATGCAAATACCCACAATCTTCACCACCTGATCAGCAGTGAGGGGACCATTCAGGGGAATAGTCCTTTGTTGCACTGGCCCTGGTCCATCGACCACGAAATTCTCCGCCGGTGCTGGATTAGGGGGAATGGGCTGTTCCCTCAACGGAGGGGGTGGTGGTAGGTTGTCGTCTACCTGCCTTCTGGGCGCATCTCGCCGCGGAGGGAGCGGCGGTAGATCGGTCTGCCTTCTAGCAGCTTCTCTTCGGTCTAGGAGGGCCTCCATGGCCTCCATGAATAGGGGCATGGCCTCTGCCACTACCCTGGCCAGCTCTGGATTCTGGGAAGGTGTCTCGTTTCTGGATCCACCAGGGGGGTTGTTCCTTCGCGCGATGTCGTCTCGGCGAGTGCTGTCACCATCATCTCTCAAATCCTGATTCTGGGTAGCATCCTCAGGGGGATTGCTGGTGGCCGGCACCTGCTTGCCTGAACGCTGCGGTCTGTTGCCAGCCATGGTATGGAATCAGAGGGAAGCAAACTTACTTTTGGCTTTTTGTTGCGTTCCCACAGAAGGCGCCAATGTTGGATCACGGTGGAACTCCGGTACGGACTTTGACGGCAATCCTAGCTCCTTTGCTCCACGCAATCCTGCAAGAGGGGAGTAGAGGGCAGTGGCCCAGAATTCCTCTCCGATGCTTAACGTAAGTATGGCAGTCAACAAGGCAAGCAAGCAGTATTTTGTGTATGTAAAAACGTAACCTTAATCTGGAATAACTTCCCTCCTTTTATAGAGGAAAGGCTATCCCAGTTACCTGATTAGGCGGTTGGATTGTGATCCACTATCCCACATATCTCGCCGTATATCTTGCTACGTATCTTGTACAGTTATTCGTATCCCACATATCTCGCCCATTATACCACTACTGTAATCATGGCGAGATTTCCGGGATTGTGCTCTTACTGGCGAGTCTCGATCATTATCGGAGACTCCCAAGTTACATCGTTGAGGATTCGGTGTCGGGGAGTGGTGTCAACTCCCATATCGGGACCGACTACGTCCAGGTCCGATATCTTCGGGGCTCTTCCCTATCGGAGCCATACTTGCTCGGGGCCATTCAATGTCGGGGGCCTCCTTCCGTCGGAGCCCTTAGCCTTCCAGCAGCCCAGCTCCTAGCTCACCAGGCCTAGTCGCCGTTTGCCAATCGTTAAGGGGCCTAACGGCCTTCGCCGGGGCCCATCAGACTTCACTAATTTGTGTGCGTGTTTCTAAATTAGTGAATTATGACCTTAAGTCCCTAACGGCATTGAGTTTCAGAATGACCACATACATAAGTCAAAATTATACTTCGAATTTTTGACATAAAATTGACGACATTTCATTTAAAACTAGTTATTAACGTGTGCGTTGCACGCGCATCGATCATTTAAATTTCAAGATAATATAATCTATCTTAACTTTACTAATATTTATAATTAATCAACGTAAAATATGGGCAAGTTGATTCGTTGTGAGAAACGAATCTATGTGATAGAGAAGAGCAACATAACGTAATTCAAAACATGAGAAAGAAAAGAGGATAATTAAGTAAAAAATTAACTAATGTCTTCAGTTACGGTACTAAGTTAGTCTTATAGTTAGATATATAAATGAGTTGGGTCAAGCATTACGTTAGTCATTAACAATTGTATCTAACTCATCAACTTGAGGTGTCAAGAATGTAAACTTGTTCTTAACTACTTAGAGTCATCAATTGACAAATTTGACCAATACAAACGTAATTATATACAATATCACAATACCAACAAAATTTGATTTAACAATAAAGATTAAATCACAAAAATATAAAGTTTAGACTTGAATTTACAAAAATATTTAGTTAACATTTTTTTTTTTTGCCAAAAGTTAACATTAATTAGGTTGTACACAATGTGATTGGATTAACAAATAGAAAAACTAAATTAATAGTTTGAGTCCATAAATATTGGACGATGAGTAAAATGTTATTTGTACGAGGTCAAACTTCAAGAACCACATTTCACCCATATTTTGACTTGTTATATATATAATTTGGTAAGTGGCTGATCTATGTGATAGAAAAATCTCAACATGCGGAACATATATCACTCGATCTATATAATTCGTTGAATAAATTTTTTTTACATGTATCTGAAATTTGAACGGTAATAATATTAAAGATAAATAAATTTTTCTCAAATATAGTAATGACTAAATTATTAATTTTATAAAATATAGGAATTAAATATATATATTTTTTGTTAATAAAATGAAAATGTGTCAAAGATATCTATTAGGGGTGAGGACCCAACATAAATAATATATTGGTAGGTATATAGATTGTATTTATATTTTTTTTTTCACATTTTCCTCGATTTTTTACTATTCAAACTAGTTAAAATCTTGAATTTCATTTGTGTTATATTATGTTTGTATTATTTTTAATTTAAACATGAACATTTAAATTATATATATTATGTTTTAAAAAATATTTCACGTTGAGAATATGCAAATTATATGGATCTTAGTATATAAGTGAAATTTGGTATTTTATTATTGGAGATGCTTCTAATTTCACTTTAAACATTTTTTCACTTTAATAAGTTGATAGTGATGTGAGAGTTGATGCAAATTGATTAAGAAATCAAAATGTAATTAGTACCATTATTTTATTAATGCAGTCACTGACAACGAAATATGTGTGGTGTGGTGTGTGTGGGGGTATACCCTTCTTTTTCAAAGAAACAAATGCCAGCCAGCTAGCTTTCTAGCTAATGTATAGTGAGTGGGATTAGCATTAAGAGAAGTTTTCATTGGAAAAGTTTTCTACTTTCAATTATTAATATTGGAAAGGAAGGAAAATGATGTCCACAATTACCCTTGATTAATTTGTAAGTGCTTTCTTTCTTGTGTTGTTGCGGGTCTAGTCTGTCTGTCTACTCACCCAACCCAACACAACACCCTCCTATTCCTATCAATCAATGTGCTATTTATTATCTTCTTCTTATAATCAAGTCGTTTCATAGTTCCCCACCACCTTGTCATAAACCCCACAACACATTATAAAAGTTCCTACAGATTCGCATTTTTAAATTAGTGTATACATATATTTTTTAAATGATTAATTATATAAGAGCATCCACAGTGGTATTACGTAAAGATTATGTAAACGTGGGTCCTACATATTTATTTAACTAAAGCAACAAAAACTATCAACAGTGATTTTACATAGCATTCCTTAAAGATGGGACATTCCTTAAAGATGGGACCCACACGTAAATTTATGTTTTTACATAAAGCATTCCTTAAATTTAAGTAATGCACTATGTATTACGTAACCAATTTTTTATTATAAATTAATTCATTTTATAATTAATGCTAATATCTTATTGGTGATTGTTGGAAAATTTAATAATAAAATATATTTAAGGAATATGTTTAAGTAATACGATTGCAAAGAAAATATTTTTTACGTGTGTCTTAAATTTACGTATTACTTAAAGTGTACATAAATGTCTACATGACAACTTTAAAGAATACAATTTATGTAAAACCATTATGGATGCTCTAAGTCGAAAGTTCTTTACCCACATTAGTATATAATATTGTTTATAAATTATTATAGTATATAATATTTAAAATTAAATTATACTGTGATACATATAAATAAACAAATATATCTATAAGCGTTTGACTAATATGTTACTGCTATATTTTAAAGTTCAAAGTCATCATTTGTATAATGTGTCAACATGATCACTTAGAGTTAAATATCTAAAATTGATTTTGAACTTCATAATCATATGTTTTATTATGTGTTGTTGTTTTCTAATTTTATTTAATGGTTAAGAACCTATTTAGTTTAGTTTATCACATGTTGATTTTTGGTGTCTTGTGGGTGTTCTAAGTTTCATTTTGATTGTCTGTCAGTGTCTCCACGCATCTTTTCATCTCCAATTAGTCATTTCCATCAACTCATCCACCAACTATCATAGTTCATAATTCTCTACTTTTCACAAAATCACTCAATTTCCCCCACAAACTTTAATATAAAAAGATAGAGTTTCTGGCATAGTGGTGTAAATCAATTTCCAACGATAACAGAGTGAGATTTACTGGAGCGAACGTGGTCAGCTTCTCAGGTGACAGTCCTGACAAAGTGACGGAAAATGAGCGTGCAGGAGAGTTCGAATTTGACAGTCAGATTCATCAGGGTTGACTTATCTAAATCAATTACACTGAGATAACGAAACCAAAATAAAACTGATATACCCCAAAAAAACAATTTAATAAAAACTATGAAATGAACCTGAGATAGTAAATAAATTATTAACTCTATCTAATTGACACTTTATTTCTTTAGATTTATAATTTCTAGTCACCACATTTCTGGATTCAGATTTATTTTAGGTGTCTTAAGTTTCATTTTGATAGTCTGCCACTGTCTCCACGCATCTTTTCTTCTCCATTTATTTATTTCCATTAACCCACCCACCAACTCATAATCTATCACTCTCTACTTTTCACAAAATCACTCAATTTCCTCCACAAACTTGAACATAAAAAAGATAGAGTTTCTGGCATAGTGGTGTAAAGCAATTTCCAGCGACAACAAAGTGGGATTTACTGAAGCGGATGTAGTCAGCTTCTCAAGTGACAGTCCCGACAAGGTGACGGAAAATGAGCGTGCATGAGAGTTCAAATTTGACAGTCGATTTCGTCAGGATTGACTTATCTAAATTAATTACACTGAAATAACGAAAAAAAACCAAAATAAAAATGATATACCCCGAAACAATAATTGAACAAAAATTATGAAACAAACCTAATATAGTAAATAAATTATTAACTCTAATTGACACTTTATTTCTTTAGATTTATAATTTTTAGTCACAACATTTCTGGATTCAGATCTTATGCCCCACTGTTTATGCCCAAGATCGTGCCTCATCATTTAGATTTGGACACGTGCACTTAGATTTAATATTTTCTTACTAAGGTTCATCAATTACAATATGGTTAAAAAAATTACAAAATTTATTACACCAAAAATACGTGTCAAGATCTTAACGGCGAAGTATGATCTGTGACATGGAGATTAGGGCAGAGATTTACATCCCGCATTTTTTTATTGATTGTATATAAGACTATATAAAAAAAAAAAAAAAAAGGGCATCTCTTTGTAGCCACGACACTTAGGAGAAGAAATCACAATAAAAGCAACTTAAACTAGGTAGGGGACGTACTACGTTGTACATTTTACAACTAACATCACTCTTTTTTTTTTTTTTTTGTATTATAAACATAATATCAGTAGTAGTTTTTCAGAATGATCGCCTGGCCTGGCCTCGCCAACATGGTTAGAAAGAATCTGTCAGATCCAGTTTCCGACCAATTTTGGCTCAAAATTCCTCAACAACTTTGGCTTGCCACCCTCACGCTCCGCCCCTTTTTCCCGAAATCGCCTTCTCCTCGTCGTCGTCGTCCCTTGGCCACCACGAGAAAATCTTTGAGCTTCCATCTCTTTGAATCATAACAACCACTGAGCCTCATATGAATCGACTTCCCCTCCTCCTCCTTTACCTTTGGTCTCCACGCGCAGTACAGTTCTGGGGATACCTCCTCATCTCCACATTCAATAGATGAATTTGAATTCCATTCTCTTTCTTGGCTTAAAAGTTTCTTCAGAGGCAAACGAGCCGCTGATCGCTTTGTCTTGGAGCTGGGAATGTAGTGATGATGTTGCGGAGAGAATAACAAGTTAAGGGGTTTTATCTGCCCATTGCAGAATATTTCATCAGCAGATATTGGAGATGTGTTTGCTCTTCCACATAAGAAACTGAACTCAAATTCTTCTTCATCCTTCACTCCCATTTCTTGCATCTGGCTTTTAGATTGATACAGAAATATAATAAAGATTTTTAGGTAATAATAATTCAAGGTAGATTTAGAGGTTGGCTATGGTTTTGTAGAAATAAAGAAATAAATAGAGGATTTAGGTGAGAGGGGGCGGCAGGCAAGGAGTTTGGTGCAGGGGAGGCTGACGAATATATCAATGAATGTGAACAAGAATAGGAAACATAATAAATAAAGTCAAAACATATCATACTATTGATTTGGTGGTGGTTGCTTCAATTTATCATCACCCTAATCAGTTTTTGTTACAAAAAGGCAGACAATGATGTGGAGACCAAATGTCAAGTCAAATAATTGTTGTTTATTGGTTAGATAGATAGATAGATAGATAGAGCACACAAACAATCTACCAAATCCAACAACCTGCTGAATTCAATCTAGCAAGCAAGATAAGAAAGAGGTGGTGGATGAGATGACATGGCGTGTTTTATTTTGTCTTTTCTGCTCTCCCCCCCAACTTCTAATAGATGCACACTATTGCATGATTATCTTCTATACTTAATAATAATACTTTGAGAAAAACAAATTAATAATGTTTACCTCTTCTTACCGACAGACAGACAGACAGACAGGTTCACCACTTTCAACAAGCAAGAACCCATCACTGCTTCTCATACTACCTTCTCAATATCATCATCAATCAATCAAATGTTAAAAAGTCGACTGAGTTCGCATAACAACTCTATACTGAAAATTCAAAAATTAATAACAGTGTATTATGATTAAAAAAAACTCACCTAATGATTCCCTCCTACTTGGTTGGGGTTGGTACTAGTAATGCACACATCAAAAAGAGTAAAAAAGGCATAATTTGTGGTGGTTGTGGATTAGGTAGGTACTACTTGTTGGGTTGAAAAAGTGCACAAATCTTTATTTACAAAGCAGAGCCAGCCACTGAAGACGTACGTTTCATTCAACAATAACCACGCCTAATCTTTATTTACACGACAATATACTGAGATACTGTTTATCTAAAACTCTTTTCTCCCTCACCGAAACACGACTCTAAGTCTGTGCTCGTTGGAAAACAAAAGTATTAAGTAGCTGCCTGACAAGCTGAACTGATGTGACGACATTAAAGCCAAGCTCCCCATCCAGGAAACATTTGAGACAGCCGCTCTGTATCGATCGCATCTTGTATAAGCTGTTGAACCTGTAGTAAAAAGTAAATGCCTACCCATGTCAGATGGCCTCATAGTACTGACTATTACTACACCCTACTTTTCAGCATCCTTCAAACTTTAATGAAGTGGAGCTGGCTACAAGGCTTTGATTGGAATAATAATTGTTTGAGGGAAAAAAAAGATCATTCTCTTCTTACTTGTTCGCATAGGTCCTAATTGGACAGAGAAGGGGGGATCAAAGGATTAACATTTCTTTCCAAACCTTTCCTACAGAGAATTGCTATATTTTTATTTTTATTTATTTACCTTAGAAAGGATAATTTGGTAGTATTACATAATCTGGGGGGTCTTTAATAAAACCTATCAAATAACACCTAAAGGAAAACAAAATTAACCATGCACAAGATTGGTCACACCATGATAGACTAATCTAGCTTGCATTGGCTCCAAGTTCTGGGAAATTCCATGTTTATCGGAACCACGGGGGAAAATGAAGGGTCAATAACCTGGGAGAGGTCTGAAGATTGGACCTTGTGAATTTGAGAGGTCTGAAGATTGAAATGGTGATAACTGAGGTCTGAAGTTTGAACTTTGTGATTTTTAGGTTTTCCGTCCAAATTTTCTGTCAAATTTAACAGAAACACGTGAAATGTCATATTTACCCCTGACAATATTTTAAACAAATTAAAATTTAATTAATTGAACATGAAATGACAAAAATACCCCTTTCACTAATTAAAACATAACCCAACTCCGGCCACCACCACGGCTCCCGCCGGCCACCACCCAACTCCGGCGACCATCACTCACAGTCCGGCGACCCCACCAAACTCCGACGACCGCCACAATGGTCAAATCAAAGCCATCGACCCCGATCTGGGGCCACAGAGCTCCGATCTGGAGCTCTGTGGCTCTGATTCGGGGCCACCGAGCTCCGAACGGAGCTTTGTGGGCCCAATCGGGGCCGCGGTTGTGCTCGCCGGAGTTGGGTGGTGGTCGTCGGAGCGGGTGGTGGTCGCCGGAGCTGAGTGGTGGTCGCCGGAGTTGGGTGGTGGTCGCCGGAGTTGGTGGTGGCATTAAGGGCATTTTCGTCTTTTCATTTAAGCATGTGAGGTGGAAGAAGAGCATTTTTGGAATTTAATTTTATTTCTGGTCACATGTCAAGCACATGACCAGTTTCCGTTAATTTTAACGGAAAAAACTAACGGAGACCTCTATTATCTACAAATCAAAACTTCAGACCTCTATTATCACCAATTTAAACTTCAGACCTCTCAAATTCACATGGCCCAAACTTCAGACCTTTCCCAGGTTATTGACCCAAAAATGAACTGAAAACATTCTGTTTTTTTTTTCTTCCCATGTTTTAAGTTTCTTTTAAAGTTGATCCAAATCTTTACCTGCCCATGAACACTTCGCATTTCACCACCTTCATATCCATCTAGCTTTTGCTTAACACGCATTAGCGCCCTCTCTGCATCCTTGTTACCTTCATTCTCATCAGGAGAGCTTTCGAAAAATGTCTCCAGGTCGTCATCCATTTCCTGTCATGTCCAAATTCGTAGCATGGTGAAAACTGGTATGGCCTAGTTCAACAACCACTGCTAGACTGGAATCAGTTATTATGGATATTATTTCTTTCCAATACCTTTTGACGCTGCAAAGCCTTCAAAGGAGATAAAGCCCACTTGTACAGCGGATCATGGATGAAAACCTGCAAATCGTTATAGCAACATTAAAAAAAATGTAGAAAACTTTCCGAGTTGAAATAAAATCAGAATTTCTTTAAGGTGTCGACCAGAAAGTAGTCCTACTTCAACTATAGTAAGCAATGCTTCTTTATTCGTCCGCATAACAGAGAGAGTCTCCTCACAGCACCTCCTGAAAACCCCTTCAACTCCACTAACTCCCATACCATCAATGACATCTCTTGTTAGACGGAAAGGCACCTAAAAATTAAAATCGATATATAGTATTAGGTGATTACATTTACACCACCCGCCGAAAAAGGGGGAGAAAAAAGAGGCAGAGATTGAAGGCTACCCACCCGCTCTGGGGTCTTGAGCATCAATCCTTGCTCAAAGGCAACACCGAGATCAATATGAACAACTTCTGCAGTGGCTTGATCCATTAAAATGTTCATGGAATGTCGATCTCCGAGACCAACAATGTAACCTACCTGAACTTAGCAGGAAACTGAATCATTCAGTACTACAAGAAAGAATTCACGCAAAGTTCCAACAGAATAAGAAATTCACCAACAGAAACACATAAGTTTCGGTGGAGTTGGTCTGAACAAATGAAACTGAAGGATTAAAATATCTAGAATTTCACGTTAGGGTTCATCAGAAATCGTTGCATAAACCAAATTACAATTGAAAATATTATGACTTTTCAAAGCACTGAGAGCAGTTTGTTATATAGAGCAAGTACTTGGGTTCCATAACAGTATAGTTGTGGAGCATGCTGACCATTGAACTAGTGGCGACGCTTCGGGTGTAAGCAAGCCTCTTTTCAAACCAATCGGATGGTAGCAAGAATCTCTCTAGGAAAAACTGATGCATAACTGGCCTGAAAGAGATTTCATAAATTCATTAGATTGATCTCGAGGGGCTCTGCTAAGAGAACAAAGAATTCTCTTCCAGTAGGACAAACCTGAAGTTCTCACAGACTACTTGGAATGCCTTCCGCTTGTCTTTTTCCTACATTTATTACAATGTAACAATGTAAATTAAAAAGTACACATGTACACATAAACACGTTTCAGAAGGGTTTTACGAACAATGATTAAACAATCACCCACAAAAGTAGTTTAAGAAAATTATGGGCACTGTTCCACCTATTCAGTTCAGGAATAATAAAATTAGTACAAATTAATTCAAAGCTGTTGGAGGCTCTACTACGCTGGATCTGTTTTATTATGTTGATAAAAGCTTTACTATGCCGAGTTTAAAGGTATATATAATTAACCAGAACGCTCATCCAGATAATACTTGGATAATAAAAAGTTGGTTAATATCAAATTTATTGAAGCATGTGATGCTTATCGTTACAGAAT
Source organism: Clarkia xantiana subsp. parviflora (assembly GCA_036873135.1). Lineage (NCBI taxonomy): Eukaryota > Viridiplantae > Streptophyta > Magnoliopsida > Myrtales > Onagraceae > Clarkia > Clarkia xantiana. Next base: position 127,220 of record JAPTYO010000059.1, on the reverse strand, counting down.
GCATAAATGTACTTTCCATATTAGCTGAACTTCAGACAGCTGATAGATTAGGCTATGAGTGCTAGTTACGTTACTTATTGCTAGTTACCTTAGTGCTAACTACCATGGACAGAATGCATGAATTGTACGATTAGCTATAAGTGCTAGTCACTCTACTCAATGCTAGCTACCTTGGACAGAATCCTTGTACAGTTATATCTATGGACTCTTTGAACAAAGTAACGGAAGTTCTCAATTTCCTTGGTTGTAACACTTACATTACACATGTGCTCTCGACACTTTAAGAATGACCAATCACCCTGCCCATATCGGCCATGTGCACCACCATTTCTCATGCTGAAAATTGACATGGAGTAACTCTTGTAAGGACACAAGTTGCTAGATTCACACCCAAAAAAAATGTTGCTAGATTCACACCCAAAAAAAATGTTGCTCGATTGGGTCAATATCATAAATTGCTTCATCTCTTCCCATTTACACAAAGTAAAAGTTCTAAGGCTACACTTGGAATGAATTTTTCTGTCATCAGTGTAATTACAACATTAGATAGTGAGAACAAAGGAAAATTTCTGCTTTGTAAATGAAAATACTAACCTTCCTATGAGATACTCGCCAACAGGCAGAGTGCCGTTTACCCATTCAAGAACACCAGCACTGGGTGTGAAAGGAACAACCTGTGTGAGAAGACATGCTTTGTTCATTAGAAGGCATTACGCAGATCATCAGGCAATGAAATAGCTAAATCTGCTAAAGTAATTACGTATGGCTCACGACAAAATAGTCCACATTAAGCGAATGGGTTTTGGACCCTTCCACTCTTAGGTCCGCAGACTACACCCTCCCTTGGGTATTATATTCTATCTGGGCCACCAGGTGTAGTTTGCCAAAAGAAGATCAAAGGTAAACTTAAATGTTTGGAGGCAATCTCAGGCCTCAAGGTAAACTTGTCAAAGAGTGAGGGAGAAAAAACATTTAGAAGGACGCCAATTGCTTAAAGAGAGCATGAACAATACCAATGTAACATCTTAACTCAGCTTATCATTTCACCCCATAACAACAGAATTCATACTTGATAGTTCAAAAGAAGAAGATACCTTATACGTCCGTACGCCTAATCTTCTTTTTCGCGTATGACGATGATTTTGCAAAAATGTGTTAACTAGACCAAAAACTTGTTCCATAACCTGCAAGCATTAAACATATTAAGTTTCAGAACTTAAATAGGCGGCCACATTGTATAACCAAAGATCTCTGATAATAGCATCGTCAGAAAGGATCATGCAATATAACCACTGGAAGGTCAAATAGGTTGATTTTATTTCTCTCCAAATACTAATAACAATACATTCCACCAATTCAATTTTAAACGTGTTCATTCCATCTAAAATCCACAGCTTAAGAATGAACCACTGACGTTCAAGAAAAAGCACTATGCTTATGGAACTTTCATATAGTTATCTATTTACTTTGATGGACCGTGCAATTGTATGCATTTTTACTATTTTGTAGCAGATATTTTAGTTTCCATATGATTCTCTACAAGGCAACAGTGAAAATTATGAGACTAATGAGGTCTTTTACAGAAGTTCTTTCTAAACAACTTACAGCATCTTGTCTAAGATCGTCGTTTCCAGATTTGGCTAGTTGTCGATATTCATGACCATCAGAACCAAGGCACTCGACAACCTTCGGGGCATTTATCCCATTCATTACCCTACATCACAAGACAAAAGGGTAAGCTTCTATACTGGACGCGCGATCTCCAAGAGTGGAGAACCCCATCAGATAAAATAAGTTCTATTATAGAGTGGAAGTATTGAATTTCTCATCAACAAAACAACTAAACTAACCAACAAGATGAAAATAGTCGAGAGCTAACGTGCAATGCATTTTGTGTATAGTTAAAAAAGAATTCGTGAATATAAAATCACCTCACTGTATCTTTCAACCCTGTGAAGTATGGGAATGTTCCTTCATGATATTGACAACTTCTATCGACTGGAAATGTAGCAGTCACTACTGGAACCTGGTATCAAAAATAGTAATAACAGAATGTTTGTGAGTTTGTACAAAGGAATGAAGGATGAGAAATTCTTCATACAGAATAAAGAGATCAAATGAGGTGAAAACACAACAATGGTGACATAGTTGAGGGTGTTGTGTAAAGGGAAGGGTTTAAATCCTCAGTAAAAAGAAGAAAAAAAAAAAGGTACATAGAGTTACAATGCTACGCTTTGATCCACTCAGCCATCTCTTCTCCTTAACGATTGTTCTATGCAGCCAAGGAAACAGTAAGCATCTTTACTCAATTTGGAGATAGTTCCGGGCAGTCAATAATAAGTTAATCAATTAGAGGCCTTTTCTTCAGGACTTGTGGTAAAGATAATCACCTTGTTTGCCAAAAACAGTCAACACCCATTCAAATGTATTTTTTGATAGGGTTCCCACCGCTTCTCTATTACATAATTGACCTACTCTCAATGAATAATTGATTCATCCACATATTTTTCCGAACAGGCGTACAGTGATATCATTCTACTCCCATGTGATGTTAATCTATGCGCATCAACAAATGCTTATTCCAATATTCTGATTCGTAAATACAAAATTATGGGAAATACAAGTGGGGACAATAAGGCAATTACATTATGTGTATATCATCATGCAGTAAAAGATGAAGAGTTTATAACAGCTTACTGAGGATGGGAAAGATAAAGTGCTTACAAGTTCTAGTTGGCGAAGACCACGGATTTCTCTTGGTAATGGTATGCGCTTGTTGGTGTCCTGTTGTTACTTGTACTTAGTTCTTAGTTAACCACACACAAACATATGTTTCATGGAGAAATCCCTCACCTCTGATAGATGGTATTAGTGAAGAATAAAAGTAATTTGACTGACCTCTCTCCTTGTCTCTAACTCAGCAAGCTTAATATAAACCTCCACCATTTGCTTCATCTATAATTGAGTAAAAACAAAGAAAGCAATACTTCAATCAGGCCAGTAGGAACTGAAATGTATGTCAGACGACCCGGACGACATATGTCATCTTCATAAGAGCTTGGAAGAATATAATAGGTTTTGGTTAATCTGCCCCACTGTTGACGCATAAAAGGAAAAGGAGAGTATAAGCTAACGAACCTGTCTGATAATAGCTCCATGATATGCTAACAACTCTTTCAAGATATTTTCTGCTGCAAGCTTCTTATCCATGTCAACCACAAAGGAGCTTCTACTCCGTTGTTTGTCCTTGACGCGGTCACCATTGGCCAGAGCTAAAAGCTAAAAAAAAAATTCAGACAAGATAATCATAAAAGAGTTTATTAAACAAGATAAAGAATAAGAAAAATAGTGAACCATTCTTTGGGTGATCAAAAACGAATTTCCCATGTTTTACTGGATGGTAAAAGCCAACTTTATCCTTGAATGGCAAAAAATGAATTTCATTATTTATCATTGCATAGCAATCCAAGGTGATTTTTTTCATACACCAGCTAGTACACACTGGGACCTACCTGAAAGATTGTATGATAAGGATGGTCTATGGCCATTTTCTTTACAAGAGAAACCAAAGCAAACTGTAAAGAGGTTCAGTTAGTAATGTGATTGGATTACAATATTTAGAGGAACTAAAGCATCTGATTTGTAAGAACCTGGAAGTTGTTTTGTATATGACCATCTTTGGAACTTCCCATTCTTGAAGCAATTTGATAAATTAGCGGTACAAATTTGTAAGACTGAACCTGCAATTAGTTCATGAAAATATCAGGTCTAGGGGATACAAAATGCTCCTGAATAACAACCCTAAATGACGAAAGACGAAAAAAGAAAGAAATTAATGACGAGATTGACCTCTTCAATTGTTCCAACCATGCTATTTATGACATTTTGTCGTGAAGAAAGGCTAAACCACAAGGACACCAACCGAAATACCTGAAAACATTAGAAAGTTAAGGGCCTGAAAGTCCATTATATGTCAGTAACAGGGCAAAGAATGCTTCAGTTAACAAGAGCAATACAATATTGCGAAATCAAAAAGGAAAAAATTCCATTCAGTTGACACAGAAAAAGTGCTTTGTAAGTGGCCTAAGTAGACACGCCATCATCTTTTTTCCTGTTGTATGGAAATGAAAGGTAGCTCCCAACTCAAAAACCGTGAAAAAAGGGAGACGTGGCAGCGCCCAGTGAATGCAACCAAATATAGAAATTTCAGGAAAGCTTTAAGGTGTCTTGCAGAATTATTGGTGTCATCAATACTTACCACTCTAACATCATACTTGTCACCAATTACCAGACATCTTCTGTAACCATCCAATGCCAGGTTAAGAAAATTGTCCCTATCATCCTGATGGATTTAAAAAGAGCAATCATATATGATAAGACACAGGTCCAAAGACTATCATAAGATTATAGAAGTTTGAGAAAACAATAGGGCACCTGTAACTTTTCAGCCTCTTCTGTATCCATTGCAAGCTGCTTTTGCAGCTCTTGTATTTTCACCGAATAGTCGGTCTTTTCACCCTGATAAAATAAGAATAATTTTTTACAGATTGTGCATTGTCAAAGTGAACACCCATTCACATCATATGCCAAATCAGTCTCTTAGATTAACAATAAGAGAAAGAACCTACTTTTGTTGAACTCTTCAGTCTCTTAATGAGCGCTTCAAGTTCCAATGTCTACAGAATCAGCATTTACATGAAAGGTTCACAACAGTTATAGCCAATGACCCATCTCCTGGAATCATTAAAAGAAATACCTTGTGTTTCCTCAAACGTGTTGCTGCTTCCCACTCACTAGAGGTAAGTCTATCTTCATAACTCCTAAAGAGCCCATCAGCATAATGCGCGAGTTGGAAATGCGTCTGGCTCTGTCTATCTGTGGACTTCTTGTCAGTTACCCTCAGATCTTCAGCTAATGCGACGGCAGGTTTAAGGTAACTTTCCAGAATAGTTCTTGAGCTGGTCAAGAAAAGAAAATTAAGGGGAAACACATTCTACAAGAGACATAAATTCTTCATATACAGGCACAGCCAGAAAACCTGCTAGATCTGGTTTCTCCCAGCCATTTTCCAATCAACCGATGTACGTCTGAAATGGTTTCATTTGACGTCGAATTCTGTGAGACGTATTTTGCAAGACTGATGGCTAATTCATTTTGACCTTGCACACGTAAAAGCTTTGCTTCCTCCAGCTGCAGACAAATAAATAGCAAAATCATAACTAGGTAGTGCCTTATAAATGCATGAGATAAGCCCAATAAGACTTCATTTATTTCTCAAAGGAACCAAATTTTTTTCTGGACAAAGCATCGAACTAATCCAATTCCACTACACTCTGTGGGGAGTTGAGAGAAACTTACTGCTAAAGTCAAATTTGAGCTGGATAAAATATGAAAATATTGTATATTCAACCAGGCAAGGAGATCAAGAATTCAAGATCCCAATTTCAATTTCTCACATTGAAAGACAAGTATTTAGATATATTAAAGAGTACCAAAGAAATTATTCAGATAATATCATGTCACCAAGAATATATAGCTAATAATCATCATTCACACCCTTCCAAGCCAATATGAGGCAGACAGCTCCTGGTCAGCTCCAACAGCTAGAAACTTGAACTCATGCAAAGCTGCAGCCGCCTGGGAATACCTAGAACCCTAAATGAAATTCAAGAGATGGAGATATAAGAGTTGAGTAGTGGGCACTTCCTTGCAGTAAGGGAGGTTAATGATTCAATATGTATACCTTTCGAAGGGTAGATGCAGACTGCAAAAGGTGCTGGGCTGTACAAACCTTACAACTCAAAATATTAAGTAAAACACGCCTGAATGCTATAAAAGGATCGAGCAAATTCATATGCAGCTCTGTGCGCTTCAAGACTCTCTCCCATTCATTGTTTAGCCATTTCATCTAATTTGATAACAGATTCGTCAGTCAGCCAGAAGTAAAATCAATAATCGTGATTACTGAAAAAAAAAATCGAGACTTCTTATAACAACTCTTTATGCCATTTGTATCTCTTTGTCCTTGTTTCCGTTATTAAGAAACAAAAGCCAAAGTGGATACAACAAGAAAAATGATGGGGAGGGGGGACAATGTGAAGAAAGTTAGTTACATGTGCTAAGTGCTAACTGCCCAGGAATATCACATCTATATAGAATAGAACTAACAGACTGCTTTATATCAGTCTAATTTCCTCATTTTAATTGTCGAACATTTTATTTCAGTATACTTACCCATAATAGCAACTAAACTTAATCAACATTGTACATGACACTATAGCAATTCTGCGAACTACTAAGCTGGGATATTTTCCAAGTTACAGAGGTGGAAAAAGTATGAGCCGTGTCAAAAAGCTACATACCTGGTCAAATGAAGGAATTACAGGTTCTGATAGTACTTTCTTGATCCTTGGGTAGCACTCTGCTTCTTCAGAAGGAGGATCTTTCCAACGTAAATCCCAAGCAGTTCCAATATGGCATAAGATCTGATCAAGAATATTAGTACAAATCAATTGCCACCTAAAGATATCTAAAAAGGAGAAAAGGCATTAACCAAATGCAGGCGAGGTAATTTCATCATTTCTACAATTTCAAATGGTTTGGACAATTAGATGAAACACAATGAGCCTAAAATGAAGTTCCTCCTTTAATTGATGATTTATGTGGATTCACCTAAGATAGAATAATGCTTATTAACTTTGGCTACAATGAAAATAGCTGTTTAATTCACTTTTTGTACAGTAAAAGAAACATCTGCAGTATTACTCCCATCTGGGGGCATCTGGAAAGTTGAACACAGTTGGAGGGATGGGCTTATGGTAAAAAAATTGAAGTTAACATGCAACCAGTTTACTTGCCTATCATTTCCAAAACTGTACTGCTTTAACAGTCTTTGATATTTAATGTACGTGGCAACTGATCATGAAAACCAGCTTGGACAGCACACTCATGAGCTCTTTAGACTAGGGACTGATCTTGAGGGCAGGGATTAACTTGGTACAGACTACATATTCTGCACTCTTGTCACTTATAATCCTTAGCATGGCTTGTTACTTTAAACAGGCATAGAAACGACTTTATATTACCATATTGAATAAAATGCCTACTCAAATAAGCCGTTGGTTTTACTCTTCTTTTTTCCCCAATGTGATACTCTCAAATAGCATATAGAGATAATAGTTAATACATAGCACATGAGATCTGTCAGAACTCACCTGAAGCCTGATGATCGTTGAATAGATGTCTTCGGTGCTTTCCTCACTGGCGCAAGCAACTGACCATACAAGCTCCTAAGAAAGTAAAATATAAGCAAATTTCATAAAAAAAATTAAAGCTACATGAAAGCAAATGTAATAAACCATACCTGCTTCGAATCTTTCAACTTGTTGTGAAATAAACCGATGTCTCCCTCTTGTAATGCAACCAAACAACTGTCGTTCAAAGCAGTATAAACAAGAAAAGAATAAATTTAAGAGATGCACATATCAGATAACTCGAGGGAGATTCCTAAAATATGTAGATCAGCATTCTGAAATACTTGGTAGAATGGCGAACAAACTAATCCATCACAGTGATTAGCTCATCTACCATTGCAAAGACCAGAACTCATTCGATTAAAATATATCTAAACAAATATTAGCATGATAAAGGTAAATAAATGAAAAGGATAACTAAATGTTTGGGCGGTCGTAATACTTAAACCATCAAGTGGAGTTGAAAGATGTTACATAAGATTATAAAGCATTTTCTCTTTCCCGCCAAAAATGTGCGAGAAAAATAATAAAACTAGCTAGAGCAAATATTTTCTTATCTTATGGACTAATGGAGAGTGCAAATAAAGGTAAGAAAGTACGGATACTGATTGCAGTGCTTGACTGAACTATGTACTTTCAAAGATAACTTCTTTTAGCAATTCAAATAGGTCTACACATTCAAGTAGAATGTCGCCAAGTGACAACAGTTCAAGTGCTTAAAAACATATAAATAAGGGTCAATAACCTGGGAGAAGTCTGAAGATTGACCCTTGTGCATTTGAGAGGTCTGAAGATTGAAATGGTGATAATTGAGGTCTGAAGTTTCGACTTTGTAATTTTTAGGTTTTCCGTCCAAATTTTCTGTTAAATTTAACATAACCGCATGAAATGTCAAAAATACCCTTTTGTAATATTTAAATTAATAAAAAAGTTTAATTAATATAAAGATGAAATGACAAAAATACCCCTGTCCATAATTTAAACCTAACCCAACTCCGGCCACCACCCAACTCCGGCGACCACCACTCACGACTCCGACGACCGCCACCACGGCCCCAATTGGGCCCAAATCGGAGCCACCGGCCCCGATTGGCCCAAATCGGAGCCACAAAGCTCCGATCGGAGCTCGGTGGCTCATCTGGGGCCACAGAGCTCCGATTTGGGGCTCTGTGGCTCCGATTTGGGGCTCTCTGGCCCCAGATCGGAGCCACTGAGCTCCGATCGGAGCTTTGTGGCTCCGATTTGGGCCCAATTGGGGCCGTGGTGGCGGTCGTCGGAGTTTGGTGGCGGTCGTCGGAGTCGTGAGTGGTGGTCGCCGGAGTTGGGTGGTGGCCGGCCGGAGCCGAGGTGGTGGCCGGAGTTGGGTGGTTGCCGGCCGGAGCCATGGTGGTGGCCGAAGTTGGGTGATGGCCTTAAGGGCATTTTCGTCTTTTCATTCAATCATGTGAGATGCAAGAAGAGTATTTTTGGAATTTTATTTTATTTCTGGTCACATGCTATGCACATGACCAACTTCCGTCAGTTTTAACGGAAAAAACTAACGGAGACCTCTATTATCTACAAGTCGAAACTTCAGACCTCTGTTATCACCATTTCAATCTTCAGACCTCTCAAATTCACAAGGGCCAATCTTCAGACCTCTCCCAGGTTATTGACCCTATAAATAATAAATAACGGGAGAAACGCCTAAAAATCGACTATTAAATTAGCCATTAACTGACAAGCAAAATACACCCATATACAACCTACAGCTTAAGCTAACGTGTGTCATAACGTTTTACATTCAATTATTATTATTTTTTTTAAACAATTGTCTTACTTTTCAAAGACACCCTCAAGTGCTAATATGGTGAGCTGTTAAAGCTCTTGGAATTGTCATCCTCAACCCGTGGCTTTTAATGCTCCAGATGTTTCCACACCTTGGTCAAGGGCTGAACCTAAACACAGACCTTAATTTAAGGTAACCACATGGGCCTTATCACGGTGTAAAATTTCCTCGGATGAACCATATTCATACACTTCGAAGCCATGTTAAGTCAACTAGGAGTACAAACACCAAAAACCTTAATACATGGTACTCTTTAACAGTGCCTTACCTGGTTATTTATTATCATCTTAAACCCTAAAGCACGAATAATCAGCACATTTTGCCTTTAGTGGTATGAAAGAACAGATAAACAGCAAAAATTACCCGTGCACATTTTCATTGAAATGATTATGTGTCAGCACTTGACTTGAAGATACATCAGTAGACCCAAAGACCACGGAAAAATCCCAGTTTCCTGCACGCCAAGCAGCTTCATACTGCATGCAGAGCAGCAGATAAGAGTAAGATTGGTGTTTGTGAATGAATGTCCAACAATAAAAATCACATACCTGCAATTCAGCAAACTCTGAGTCATGCTGAAACAGCTCTTTTCGAGATGTCAATCCTTGGCAATATAAATCTAGCGCATGAGTACAACCAATTTGCTGTAAAGATCTGATGAGCCCTTTATAAGGTTTTCCCAGCCTCCTAACATCATTTGGGGCAGAAGTCGAAGGTTGAGAATTGATTTGAAGATGTCCAGTCGAGAAGCCTCTCTGATTGTCCAGTGGCAGCATGCCTTCTGACCTTACTTGTAAGTCGTAATATTCCAGGGCCTTACCCCAGTTTCCTTCGTGCTCAAAGGTAACAATTTGTGAAGTCAACTTTTATAGTTGCATCCCATGTAACGAAAGAAACAAAGTTAGAATATAAAATTTGGATACAAATACACATTTTAACCAACCATTAAGTCTAGTTGTATTCACGCATGTAGTAAGCCATTATTCCTCATCCAGTTATGAGTATGACATTCTAACTATGCCGATCTACATAAATAAAATCTTTCAGGGACATCAATAACTACTATCTGCTTGACCTCATTGCTTCTGTTTCCTTTACAGGATTGTACTTATATACTTTAACACTAAAACAAGGGCATAACATTAGTAGGGGAAACAAGATTGACATCCTGTTGTGAATGCTGTAGTATATATTTTACAAGAATATGCTTCTTGGACAAACGGCTCATAGTCTAAATTCTAACAGTAAAAATCAACATGTAGTTCCAAAGTAGAAGTGAACAAACTTTGTCTGTCTGAGTTATCCCGTATAGACTATCAGGCTCGTTGATTCTTCTCACTGCAGAGACAAGTATTTCGATATGGGGGTGAACCTGAGGAGGAAAAGTAAAGTGGATAAAATTCCAATAAAGTGGTTCCATATGGAGTTGGTAAATATGAACTTTTTATAGTAAGTCATAAATTAAACTAAAACCTGAAGCTAAGAGGAGCTATCATCTCAATAATGATCATAGAAAAAACCAATAGGTAAGGAAAAATTACCTCTTCTTGATGAGAGAAATCCGGGCTTCCAAGTTGTAAGCTATTAAAATGCTCTTCGCACCAGTGCTCCACGTAAAGCACAGAGGTAAAGTATGACCCACAAATCTAGATGTAGAAATGAGGTAATTATGTATAAATAATATACGAACATGAGAGACTCACAAGAGTAGACTTAGAAACATTAAGATAATCAATATGGAGAGAGAGAGAGAGAGAGAGAGAGAGAGAGAGACTCACAAGAGCAGACTTAGCAACAATAAGGTAATCAATGTGCAGCCAATAGACCTAGAAAAAGCACAAGACCTATTAAAGGAAAACCAACTTTGTTTTGCCTAGGATAACACCAAATCTAACAGCTACATGTTAATTATCAACTTATATGGATTTCACTGGTTAGCTCTACAGAATCTCCTGTTTTATCAATTTGGGGTTGCCATTTGCATATCCCAACCATCACAGAGAAGTGACTTTTATTTCAAAAAAAGGAAACTTGACTTAGGCAAGTAAACAAAGAAGCTAATGGAGCTTCATAATTGAAAAGGAATAGGGTATCAACTTGAAACCATAGTCCATAAATGTACTGCTACGACTCTGATAAGGAATTACATCCCCAATAATGTTTTTAAAAGATTCTGAAGCTGAGGAACTAACCAGGAAAAGTTGAACAAGCCTAACAGCTCCAATTTTACTAATGTGATCCGTATGCTCAAGGAGATCAGAATGAATTCAGATGAGCGATAACCAAAATAAACAGTACCTTCTTCCAGGAGGAAGTTAAAACAACTGAAGACTGTGAATCGACATAAGAGTCTCCTGCTTTTGTAGCTGATGAACGTGTCTTTGATCCATAACTAGAAGGTTTCGCAATCTGAACCGACAAAAAGAAGCAGAGAACTTAAGATGGAAAATTCATTACCGTTGACGCTTGTCGGCCCAAAGAACCAATTTTATGCATGGAAGATCTCTAGGGGAAAAAAGTAGAGATTTGGGGAGAAAATATTTCTTCTGTAACTTCTCACTCCTCTTCACAAGACCCAAACTTTGCAATTCTTCTAAGCTAAGAGTACAGTTACCAAAGTTTAATCTATATTCTTTTTTAACCTCGGAACTCAGAAATACCCCAATTCGACTACACTTCTGTATACCCTGCTGTATATAGATTATAGTTTAGCCTTCTAAGACGACACCAATTTTAGCACACTACTTTGAAGACTGAACCTACACCGATTTGGGTGGTGCCACACCAGAACTGAGGATGTCTTAATAGTTGGTGAAGTGAAAGAAACAAAGTGCTGGTACTTTGTAATCATGTTTAGAATGGATCCAACAGTGGTTAAAGCAGCACAGTGCCAGCAGTCTATTGTAATGAGAAACTCGCTACATGTTAAGATAGTGGATCCTTACACTCATAATTGCATGGTACGATCTGATCCCTGTACCCCTTAAGTAAATTAGGTTTATGGATGGTTAATAGCAGGTACAATGCCATTCCTTTGACAGCTTAAGATTTCAAATTGCTTTAAAAATATTCTTGAAGTTAAATAGTGGGCCCTAGGCAATCAGAGTTGCATCGTATGATCTGATTTGTTGGTCCTCAACTAAATTTTATTTTGGTAATATCCTCAACTAATTTAGGTGAATTGATGGTTAATCTCCGAACAATGTCATTCCTTTGAAAGCTTAGGATTTCGAATTTGCTTACAAGAACATTCTTAGTTATATGAATGACGCTTCTTTCCCTTGCAGTTTTCTGATAGGTTTCCGTGCCTTCAGACAGTTACCTAAAATGGACTCACTCTTTGCAAACCTATTTAATTATGATATTCAGAGCTAACGGAGAGACAATGATGAACTCACCTTAGAACTTCCTCTTTTCGATTGTACTGAAGTAGAGATAGATCTTTCCATGACATAACATAAACGAAGTTCATTCAGCACATTCAGAAATACTTGAATCGATTTTATCAGTGTATTTGTCCCAGTAAATATGTGCCTCTGGACCTGTAAAGTACATAATAATATTCAAAAGTTCGTTCACTTGTAAGGAAAAATAAATAAAGATGTTACAAACAAGCAGTGTATACTCACATATAATCAAAATCAGATCAAAGGTATCCAAGAACAGAACCCCTTTGAAGTTGAATGGTCAAGAAACTTTCTAAGATTCGAGATTATTGATAAAAGGAGAAGAATATCATCATTTTTTTTCTGCAAAAACTTTCTTCTATATCGATTATTTTACACGAGAGAAACGATAGGCTCCATTCTGTTAGGTTTTTGGACAATCAGGAGCAGAATGCCATTAATTTAAATGATGCAAATTGAAATTAAGAATAATGGAATAGCATGAAATCAAGATATGGTGCACAACAGACATCGATATAAAGCAGGATTTCATAGCATCAATTAACGGAAACAAAATAAGCAAACAAAGTATTATGTAGAACAAAAGAGGCACCACAATAAAATAGATTCACCTGTAAAGACATAGTTGTTTCTAAGCTGCTGTCCAAGTCCTTTCTTCTTGCGAGATCGACCACAATGTTCGGCAACAGAAGCTCAGCGACTTCTGCTTTCAGGTTAACAATATCCTGGCAAAATCTGGAGCCAGTAGAAGTTAATCATTAGGAAGATCCTAATGTAACACTACTAAAATTTGTAAGGCAGATTTACCTAAGAATTACATCATTGCAATGCCCAATCATAGAGAAAACAAGTGGACATATCCACATCTCAAAACTTTTTCCATGAGTTTCCCACACAGAGGACTGCTCCAGCTGGGTGGCTTCAGCTGCAGTAATGAGATTCGGAACAGGTGCATAAGTAGATAGCAATAAGAGAAGTCAAAGACAACCAGAAGAAGAGAAAAAATCAAGCATATCAAAAGCTTATATTTGATATTGATCCAAATCCGTCAACCAGTCAAACATCAAATAGAGACTTGCTAGGAGTTTTTTATCATGACAAATTCGAGGCCTAGTCCATGATCTGTAACCAACTATCTTCCCACATAAACACGAGAACAACAGCTTCTTTAAGAGAAATAGCAACACCGATGTCCACAATGCTTCAATACTTCACAACCCTGGTCATGATAAAACTCACTGCTAGATCAAGAAACAGACAAGTTGAAGCAGCTCAAAACAGAACAGCATGAACCACCTTTGAATTTCTGTTTTAATTCTGATAGGGATTTCTCCACCAGCTCCAAGTTAACACCGCTAGAGTGAACCTAAGAGAAAACCCATATAAATCAGTACAAAAAGGTCAAAAGCACAGTCAAGCCATTGTAATGACACAAAATGGTGCATATATTATCAGATACAAAATGGTGCATATATTATCAGACAAAAACAAGTTTTACATACTTCTTTGTAATCAAAGGGCAACGGGAAGACGCTTCCTTCATGGTTAAAGGTACATTCTCTCTGTTTATTTGCAGCAATTTTGACGCTCAAGTTAAACAAATTTGATGGCTCTGGCTAAGTCATATTTTGGTCTAGTGTTGTCTAACTAAGAATAACGAGGGTCTCGAACTCATGGTAATCCGTTAAATCACTGTTGCTGATCTAGATAATTCTTATGTTACTAGATAGTCCACACAAAAAAGTACAGAGAAATCCAATCTCAATTTTGAAAGCCAAGAGTGCCAAAAGTGACCTATCAGAATTGTAGCAAATACAGAGTTCAAATTAAAGCATGGTAAAATACAGGAAACTGTATAAGCAACTGACCTTGACAAGACACCTCTCATATGAATCAAGAGACAAAAGAGCATATTGGCCTCGTTCAGTTGAAAGAATTCCCTGGTTACAATAGAGTAACAACATATATTATACCCAAAAGTATTTTTAAAAAAGAAAATATAAAGTATCAACAAAAACTGCAAGCTAACATTGGTATTTCAAAGAATTATTTACAGAAATGTAGTAACTAGTAAGTGATTGATTTACCAAATGCAATTAATTATCATTTTGGATAATTGGTGAGTTTGGATGATTAATGTATATGAGCATTTGAGTGAACATTATCCAAGCTAAAATTACTAGCTTTAATTCACCTACTTGATAATTAAAGAACTTCTAAATAGTTCAACAAAAGATAAAGCATGTTCATATATCCTGAAATAACTCGGTAATCGAGCAATATTTGATGATCATATTTCAGTTGTTTTAGGCATGATGCATTCAGACTGATAGAACTGATTCTGAAGATACCACCGGGCGACAAATAATTAATTGGCCAATAACATTAGTTATAGTCACAAATCATAATCGCCAAAGAAAATTACAGCACAAAACTTCAATAAACACTGCCTATCACCAAAATTCTCCCAGGTTATTGCAAATATACTAATATACATTTTAACAAGCTTTCTGACTCCCACCAAAATCATGTCAGGAGTACATTCACTCAGAATATCAGTAATAGGCTAGTCATTCACTAGGCCAAAAGAGCCTTCATTAAACAGAATATTCAATATGTCATCATATATGTACACAAATATATGATCAGGATCCAAGCCACTCACTAAAAGAAAAAAAGATAAAAGAAAGAGTGCAGCTATCATATGAGGGCCGCAAAACTTAGCAAATAGAAAGGTAATCTAAGAAGATTAAATTGACAGATATCTTAAAAAATTGAGGTTCCGTGAATTTGGAAATCATTAATTAAAATATAGAAAATTGGCAATAACACTCAAATTTGCAAGTTCCCGTCAATCTGATAAATGACATTGGTATGTGATTTTCTATATTCAACTACAAAAGAATCTATTTATTTTCAACTATTTATGGAGTACGGACGTAATGCGGAATCCTGTTTATAGTATTTATCAGGGACCCTGGATCCAAGAATTTCCAGTAGCAAATAAATTTAAAGCTATCTTACAAAATAGAGCATTTTTAGAGAAGTGTCCATACAAATTTATCAGATTAAGTTTGAATCTGAAGTACATCCAAAATTTGTAAAAAAAAATTAAAACAGACAAATTCAAACTCAAGTGAGACGATAGATAAGAAGAATCCATTGCTCACCCTTAGTACTTGTGAAGTCATATCAACAATTACAGCTGAATCATCCATCAAATATTTCTTCAAAACCTTCAACAGTGTCAGCAACAGTTCTTCAGATACAACAGTATCCTGGGTAAAATTGACCTCTTGCGCACATTCTGAAGTGATGGGCTTGCAAACATGCATGTGATTTGAGCCTCCAGGAAGATGGAAAACAACAGAATGTGGATCTCCAATGCCAACCTTCACAGTGCAAGGAACAAAGTTCATAACAGGAAGGATAATCAAGTATAATATGCACATGGAAGTCAAGGGAAAAGTTGACAGATACCCTACCCTTGATATAAAATCAGACACCAATCCTCGGACACAACCAGCATCACTTGAGCTACAAAGACGAACAAGGCTCCAAACTGCATGCACAACTTCATTGTCATCATGCCAACATATGTTTTTCGCGCCTTCATTAGATTCTCTCTGTACAGATTCTCCGCTTAGAAATTTCTTATGCAGTGACTGTAGACTGTAAAATGGACTAGCATGTGAGATTCTCACCAGGAAATTAAATGACTGCATGACACATATCAAAGAAGACTTGTACATAAACACATCTCTGCCAAAATGGAAGGTTACACACCAATATCCCTTTCCCTTTCTATTAATAAGTACATAAATATGACTAGTTTGATGACCATGCATTCTGTATGCACATGCTAAAATCTTTTCAGGTTATTCTCACTTCTCAGACAAACCCATGACTAGTATCAGTTCAAAAAAACAGAGTACGTTAATAATGTCAAATCATTCAAAGAAAAAGATAAATCATCAAATAGAAAGTATCAAGAAGTTAGGAGGCTCCCCAAGTAGACACTTCATTATCTTCTTTTCCAACAGCTTCCATAAAAGCTAGTTTAGAGGCTCCTCGCGAAAGGGAAAGAATAAATATTACCTCCAGATGAGAAATCTCGGTGGAAGATGGGAGGACCTCTTAGCGAACTGGAAATAGACAATAGAAATGTTACGAATTGGGAAATGACGAGATAATACTAATTTTTTTATTGAAGCAGTGATACTTTTAGCAAGTGGTCCCTCAAAGAGTAGTCCCAGCACAAATCTTCATGGAACTTCCGGATCTCATCGAATGTCTCTAATTCAGGGAACGGTTCCAGTTCCTGGCAACATTACGCATTGTTCATTTTTATAAAAGCAGATTATACGTAAAAGCAGGTGAATACCATAAACGTGGAAAACAGCATTAAAAGAACATCACTGTTACCCAACTTAGTTATGTTACAACACCCTACTTAACTTACTCTAATGTAGTCATAGAGAGATGGATTGGCCTGCAAGGTTAGCTGGCGAAGCACAGATAAAACCTCAGATGATTCAGCTGGGAAATGTTCACTAGCATCAGACTTGGTGCAGCATGCCACCAACTTTGATACAACAAACTGCAAAAGAACCACAACTATAACGAAAAATTTATAAGATGCAAAGTAGAATGTTCAAGAGATTGACAAGATTTGTACCTGAAGTTGTTCTCCCAGCATATCAGTGAGTTCTTTGGAGTTGCTCTCAAAAGTATATAGAAGATTAGATATAATACGACAGCATTGATCTTGAAGAGCACGGATATCAATATGTTGTCCAATCAAATTGAAAAGATAACTGCAAATTAACATGATCAGATTCCTCATTTAAGAATTGGTGAAACATAATAGCACCAAGAACTCAAGAAGTACAACAAATACAATCAGACTGATACTTGAAGTAATAAAACAGCATTGTATTTTATGGTTCTACACATAGTAGAATCCACACCAACTTCTTGATATTCCAGCAGATTGTTGAACACATGCTATAAGTGATATACTGAATCATATTGCTTAGCAAATGGGAGTACTTAAAATCCTAACACGGAAAATAAACATTACAAAATAAATACATAGCTCAAAGATTGAAACTCACTTTGAAGTGCTAGCAGTAGCAGCTCTAGAACCAAGTATTTTCACTAGAGCCTCAACTTCTGCTAAGCGATGGCATTTATGCCTGTGATGCATTGCCGATGTGATCTTGTGGTGAATTTCTACGATAAACTGCAAATCATCATAGTAAACAGTTGATGGAAAAGGAATTGAAAGCAAGTTCACATGAATTATGTAAAAATTATACAAGACAACAAGAATACCATGAAAACTCTGTCTTGACGAAATATGTTTATCTTGTCTTGAACAGCACCACTTGCAGGACATTCTTCCCTTCATCAGTTTAGTAATTGAAATCAATGTCCTAGAAGTTCTATATATACACAAAAGTACTAGTTTATATGAAGAGAAGGTTCTGTACATATCCAAGAATCCATCAACAACAGTTCGAATAGCAAGGACTATGGTATCCATGGAAAACAAAGGGATGGCTGGTTCTGCAGCGCTGGATGCAAGAGACAAAATGCAGCTGACGATAGAAACCTGAGAAAAAAAAAATTAATGGGTAGAATTAATACAATCAGCTGGAACTGCACTATATTAAAAACCAATCAAATAGCATATCGCATCAAACACCATAATCATTTCTCTTTTTTTATCATTTTATGGGACATTGTAGACATCTTAATTTCTAGTAGCAGACGTAAAATCATTTTGATAACAAACTAAGTGATCAATTCATAGAAGACCAGTTATCGAACAGTACGCACATTGCACATTTGAGCAAGAAAAGTGAAGAAACAAAGCAATACTTTTAACATACATCTAGTAAGAAAAACACAAGCAGCAATTTGTTATCAATAAGAGTCCTGAGATAATCAAAATAATGGGAAAAGAAACCCGAATGGGAAAAGAAACCCTACCATGTGCTTTTTAATAAGCTTGTCTCTTTCGCTCTCAGACATCATTGCAATCTCCAGAACCGAACTCTGAAGTACCATTCCCCCTTTCTCGGAACCAGATCTCTCGCTGCAGTGTAATGCTAAACAAACAGAGAAAATGGATACAAAGTGTTTTCGAGCGAGAACCTTCAAAGGTTGACCTGCAAACTGGTACAGGATATCGTGTCGGAAAGCAACACAAATTAAGACTGGGAAATATAGTCTTAACAGGAGCAACAAGCATAATACCAAACCCCTATACATTACAATGTGCTACTCAGATGGATCAACCAAAAGAATTAAAAGAAAGGTAATCCAACCTGAGCTAACCAACTGAGGCTAGGATGGCAATCACCATGCAAAATCAGTGCAGGAAGGAGCCAATGGCAACAATATTGTACAAAGGAACTTGGCTCGGAATCCAGAATAAAAAGTTGCCTTATCTGAAAAAAGAGAACCACAATCAGTGGACACAAGGTTAGGTATTCCCGGAGTAGTTTCCTACAAGCATAAGAAAAATAAACCGAATGCAGTTCCACAGAGATATCATTGAGTAAAGAAATATCATTCTTCATTATCAAATAGTGTCCAACACTTTTATCTAGTAAGAAGATGGAAACACACTAGATGAGGACTGAAAGTATCTCAAATTATGCAGGAATTGAAGAAGTGGATCTCAGATCAGAGTTGTAGAGAATGGAGAGGATGAAGAAGAAGATGAGCAGGAAAGGATTTCATTTCATTCTAAAGTTAGTTACAATAGTTTTTTATGATAACTATATATAGTACCCTACTTCTATGTAATTACAAAAGTATCCCAGACTTGTACTCTTGTATCTTTACATCCTAATACTTTGTAAACTATACAATATCATTATCTCTATCAAGGACACATTGACATCATAGCTATATTGGTTTAGGATAGGAAATAGGAATGATTCTTAAAAAAGTACAAAGGAAGTTAGCCAGTGGTTAGTAACTTTAAGATTTCACCATGAATTGTGAACAGTTTAAAGCAGTTGCAATAGTGCAATTGTAACATCATACAATCGGAATCAATTCTAATCTAGAACACTGGAGTATGTCTAAACTTGAGTTTATCTTTAGGAAAAGTTCCTGAAGGTTGACAGTCTCAAGACTTGTTATGGAATGTAGTATATACCATATATGATAATTCCTTATAGATTACCTTATTAGAATATTTCTATAGAAAGCTACAATAGATGTATATATGAACTGTTTTTGTATGTAAATGAATTAAGTTGAATTCTCTCAATTGAGTGTATGAGTTTACAAGACTCGAGAGATAACAAATAAACCGACTTAATCATTACTCAAAGACAGAGAAAAAGAAAGGATTATCTTTAAAAATGTGGAAGAGGAGTATATACTAGGCATTTGGAGAAGTACCAACTCAGTTAGTGATGACTGTATTCATCCACTTGCATATGGGTTGATGAATGTTTTAGGTATCACATCCTTGAAACTAAAGTAACTTAGATACTCTCTATAATTGAGGATTTTGAAAAACTTCTGCAAACTAAGATGCATTACCTCAACAAGTGAAACCAAGTTTACCCCACATGCCACCCAATAGAAGATAATAGGACCCACGAGTTGCTCCAGATACTGTAAGAAGCCCAAAACCACACATAAAATAACGATGCAGGAGAAGGAAATATAGAACAGAAATTGGTTTAACAAAGGAATCCATAACAGCAGTACCTGAAAGCTCAGTAGTATATAACTAAAAAATCATTTTAGAACTTACCTTTGACCTGCTTGTGTATCCAAGCTGCCTGGACAGATTGTCAAGCACCACCCCCACCAACTCCCTAGATGAAAAAATCAAGACAAGCCCATAGCAAAGATCAAATAATGCAAACATGAAGAAAAAAAACATATATAACCCCTACCTGTGACAAGGATCAATAGCAGCAATCACGCATATCATGAAAACCGCCTACAAATATCCAAGAAGACAAAATCACACTAACTAGTGCAGCTGCTGCAAATAGGTTATTTATATTGCCAAAGATGCCTAGATATTGTTGGGTCATCTACTACTATTGTCATGGTTGAAAAACCATTGTATTACAGACAGTATACAAATTACAAACTACCAAATACTTATTTATCTATTCATTTTGAATAGGCAAGATAATACTAGAGAGTCTAAGACAGAAATTGAAGAGAAACTCAATAATATTACTTCATAGGCCTAATATATACTATGAGAATCCTCTGTCAAATAGACAGCTGCCAGTTGTATAGATGGTAAAAGCTACTTCATGCCAAATGACCAGGAATGTCATGATTGTAAATATACCTGCAGCTCAACTTTTTCACTGTGCAAGGCAACCTGCACTAGGGTCACAATTACAGTTTCAATTGCTGAACGAGCAAGTGAACCAGCCCTCAGAACCTCCTTTTCAGTAATAACCCGTCCAGATAAGCATGAAACCAGTGGAAAGCCAAAGCTGGAACTAATAGAAACACGAGAAATAAAGTCAATCTCTAGACAGCAGTTATGTTAGAAAGAAAAGTAACGTGCTAAATTGCATCTATCCCATGAAACCATGGTGATAAGAAATGAAGCATGGATCCAGCATTCTATCTCAGTTGAGATTTCAAGAAGACTGGCTCACTACAATACAGAACTGCAAATGGCTGCTACTGATTTGCTCAAACGCAATAGGGTCAATAACCTGGGAGAGGTCTGAAGATTGGCCCTTTTGAATTTGAGAGGTCTGAAGATTGAAATGGTGATAACTGAGGTCTGAAGTTTGGACTTTGTGATTTTGAGGTTTTCCGTCCAAATTTTCTGTCAAATTTAACAGAACCACGTGAAATGTCAAATTTACCCCTTGACAATATTTTAAACAAATTAAAGTTTAATTAATGGAACATGAAATGACAAAAATACTCATTTCACTAATTAAAACATAACACAACTCTGGCCACCACCACAGCTCCCGCTGGCCACCACCCAACTCCGGCGACCACCACTCACAGTCCGGCGACCCCACCCAACTCCGACGACCCCACCCAACTCCGACGACCGCCACCACGGCCCCGATTGGGCCCACATCGGAGCCACAAAGCTCCGATCTGGAGCTTTGTGGCTCCGACCTGGGACCACACAGAGCTTCAGATCGGAGCTCTGTGGCTCCGACCTGGGGCCACAGAGCTCCAGATCGGAGCTTTGAGGCTCCGATGTGGGCCAAATCGGGGCTGATGGCTCCGATTTGGGCCCAATCGGGGCCGCAGTTGTGGTTGCCAGAGTTGGGTGGTGGTCGTCGGAGCCGGGTGGTGGTTGCCGGAGTTGGGTGGCGGTCGCCGGAGCTGAATGGTGGTCGCCGGAGTTGGGTGGTGGTCGCCGGAATTTGTGGTGGCATTAAGGGCATTTTCGTCTTTTCATTCAAAAATGTGAGGTGAAAGAAAGGCGTTTTTGGAATTTAATTTTATTTCTGGTCACATGTCAAGCACCTGACCAAATTCCGTTAATTTTAACGGAAAAAACTAACGGAGACCTCTATTATCTACAAGTCGAAACTTCAGACCTCTCAAATTCACATGGCCCAAACTTCAGACCTCTCCCAGGTTATTGACCCAACGCAATAAGATAAAATGCACAAAATAAATACATAAATGATTTTGTTAGGTTCAGTGATTTATTAGTAGATCTGTTAACTAAGTCTTAAGGCATCCTCGGACAGTATGCATCTTCAGAAAGTTAGTCATTCATGATATATATGCCTCGATTTGACTGGCAAATTGAGAGTACTATATGGTGTATACAGGATTATTTGTAAAGTGTTAGAATCTTAGTGTTGGCTGAGAAATAATCAAACTTAAGTATTTAGCACTCAAATGAGAGTTGGTTTTGGCCATTATTCTTTGTTTTAAGAGAGGAATAGATGCCATTAAAACCTTCAAGGCTTCAACATCTCAGCAATGACTAAAAAATAGTGCACACACAAGGCAAATACGGCAGTGCAAAAGGGCAATATAATAGACCAATAAAACATAATCATCGATAATATATAAAGAAAAACTTAGGACGAAATTATGTAGGTAGACACACCATATGTCCTGGAACATCTCTTCATGGCCTTCCCATGTATGGAATAATACACCGATCCGTCTAGCCGATGAAAACCTAACTCGGTAATCAGAATCTCTCATCATTATGAGTAATCTTTCAATCAACATCTGCAAAAGATGCCACCTGTAATCAGCCAAGGATCCAAAGAATATACCCATGAATTTATGCATGACAGATAGCTTCTTAGGAAATAAAGTCTACAATAATTTTAAATCAGATAGTAACTTCGCAAGGCACAAACTAACTTTTATATATTACACATGATACTCCAAAATTCCACCAAGATGCAGCTCCGTGTATCTAAAGTTATCTAAAAAGGTGAATCCCATAGAGGTTAAGTCTCCCTAATGCAAGAAACAAAGAATCAATGCATTCGGCATTGCAGTAGATACATGCAAGGTGCTACTCTTACCTGACCAACATTAGGACAAAGTAAAATGATATCACATATGCTTTCAACCAGCCTAACCCGTCCAGACCAGTCAATAAGATCCACTTCAGCAATTTTAGTAATCAGATCTCCAAGCTGCTTGAAAAGAAGAATGTGATTAGATTTAGATCAAGTAGATTTAATGCACCATGCACCACTAAATTTAAGGAAACGAAAGAGAAAAAAGAAGAAATTAAGCAAGAGATTAAAGCTGGAAGATACACTAGATGCCATGGGCCAGCATAAGTTTTATAGATTAGTCTCAACCAGAAAGTTTCCATCGAGGAAAAAAACGCATTTCTCCAACGTAACAGAATACACAAAGAAACTTTGAACTAACGAGCTACATGAAAATGCAAATGCAAATGCTTGCAGTGACATTTCATGACTACCCAATTCCTTATAGCCAGTACATGACGTTGTTTAGCTAGTACCTAGTACACAATATTTCAAATATAAGCAGGGTGCCTCATAAAATAGCAATAAACCAAAATAAAACGAAAACCACATTACTTGGCCAAACTCTTTCTCTCGAGAACAGAGATGTTTCTCCTTTCCAGATTTCTCTGAAGTAGGTCGAGCACCTATAAAACAGCTGACAGCTTTCACTACACAGTCACAATCAAGCTTGAGATTAATGTTTGTCTTTGTCATTTGATTTAATAACTGCACCTGCACAAGTAAGATATAAACAGTCATGTTTCTGCAAAGCACAGGAACCTCAAGTAGAAAAACTATTACCATTCTTTTACAGGTTCAACGGCCTATACCCTTATAAATGCATTAAAAGCTAATAATTGCATACCAAGTTTGAAATATCCGACGTGGAGGACCAAGATGCACTTTGGCAAATACAAAGCAAAATTTTGTCATGAACCTGTCCTTGCAATTGACAAGAGAAAGAAATTGATATTTATGAAGGCACAACCAAATCAATATAAAACAAATCAAGGAAATATTGGAATCCCAGGATAATATACCTTCTGATCACATTCTTTCTTGGCTAAATCGAACAGGATATTCAAGGTAATCCCATGTAAGACAGGGACAAAACATGAGATAAGTGACACAAACCCTAACTTCCATTTTTCTGGAGATAATGGACCAGGGCTGCCCTTCCCGACAATTGTAAGAACATCTATATCTTTAGAGTCTTCTGTCACATCCAACTCCATGTCAATAATCCGACTTCTATCATCTAAGCTATCACCAGTAGAGAAGTCCAAACCGGACTGAGGGCTCCTCTCCCACATATTCCCTTCATAGAGTCTCAAAATGGCTCTTAAAAGCCTCTCCATGGATTCATTTATCGTAGAGTAACACGAAATATCTAAATACTTTTCATTTCGTAACACCATAAAGGCAGGGGAAGAAATAAAGATCCTAAAAGAAGATATCACAGGACTGGCATCATCCATCGAGCTACTGAGAGAACCATGAACATGGAAATCAATTTGACCTTTTTGGATAAGAGTAGTGGCCTGATCTAATAGCTCTCTCAGGAATTTGGTCATTTTCAATAAAAACGGAGAGACTTCTTCGCTTTTCCTGAACAAAACCATCAAAAGAAGAAATAACCAAAAGAAAAAGATTTAGGTAAGACTAGACCAAATATTAAAGAAAATAAGATATCAACATTAAGCTACTGCAACAGAAAAAAGTTCATCTATATTTAGGTAACAGATTCAAGAAGCAGCTGCCTAAATAAAAGCAAATAGCTCCGTTCATCCTGATACTGTGGACAAAGTTGACCTCAATATGAAGAATTCCAAGTAGAATAAGTTCTTCATAGCTAGAACAAAAATATGAGGGAAAAGCCAAAACCTTGTAAAAACTGAGCCATAAATGAGATTAGCAGTTAAAGCACACATAAAGAAGATATCTGGAAGAGCCTTGCTCTTAATCTCATCATCCACCAAGGCTCCTCCAATGTAAATTTCCAAGTCATGCAGCAATGGATCTCTTAACTGCCTCGGAAGCCGTAAACCATGACGACAAGTTTCCAAGAAAACCTGTGGATGATCAGATTTTGAGCAATAAAGAGCAAACTAAAACCAATGGAAAAGAAAAATCAAGTAATCGTACATACCTGCTCCTTATGGGGAGTGCAAAGGTCAAGTTTTGCAAGAGCTTCAAATGAGCAGTCAAAAGCATCATGTAGGTTACCTTCCCCCTAATGCAAATTTCAAATTTAATTCAGGTTACTGAATGTACAAAAGGCCAAACCAACAGCTGAAACAACAAAATAAACTACCTCAACCCCATTATTGCCTGCCCCATGGACGTTTGGAAAACAGTATGATAAAGAAACTTCTTTTAGAGTGTGTTCAAATAGAATATGACCAGCAGAAAGTGCATATATTGCAGCTGGTAACAGTACAACAATTCTTTCATCGTTGAAGGAAGAATCCTGCAAATGACAGAAGGTTAGCAGCTCAATAGACTAGAAAGGACCATGAATGTGCTTAAAGGAAAATCTAGAACACACTATCATGAATGATACGATTGCTTGATGAAACAGTCACCAAGAAAAAATTCTGGAAAACCGTAAAATACTACGGCAAACATGACAGAAGACATGGTCAAACAAAGTCCTATGGCCAAAAAGTATTCAAGAAGGAAGAGGTCTTCTAAATAGTTAAGAATAAAATTACTAAATCTGTAAATCACTTAATACCAACACTGAACATCTTACAATATAGAATTGTGCAGTGATAATAGTCATGCAATCAGAAGTGTTTTCCCTCATTGGTGTTACACGTTCATACATAGTCCAAGAGAACCTCCCCAAGCGGCCTTCTTAAGCTTTAAATCATAAACCTAGTTGAAACTTCAACTTTAGGAGCACTTTCAAGCACATGTCCTCTTTGACTGATGTGGTATAAATAACTACGTCTGCCATAAAGATGCAAACATTTAGGCAACATGAACAACCTGAATCTAAATGTAACCTGAATCAAAGAGTATCCATCCAACTATTAAATATGCAGATAGCAGCTTCCACATCGATTTTCTGCCTTCTAACTGGTTCTTTTTTATTTTATTTTTTGGCCATGTAACTGGTAAATTTTCTATCTTAGAAAAACACACAGAAATTTGAAATGTAAGATATATTTTTGAACTTGTAATCTTGGTACAGACCTTCCACTTCAGACGCGGTAAAACTGTCTGCAAAATATCTTTCCTAAGGCGCAACATATCTCGAAGATCACCCTGCACAATATCAAATATATATTGACATGCACCAAAAGGTAAAGTGCATATCCAATTATTTAACAATGTAAGCTTCAAATAATAACCCTGCAGAATAGCTATATTAAGTCTTAACTTCACCAACAAATTAAATTTTAGTCCACGTCTATATAGACCTAACCTAAGGTTATTAGTTGGCAAAATATGTGAGGCCTAGTGAATACTTGATAATACCACTTAGATTAGAGAAGACGACTCACATTATAGAGCTGTTATTACTCGACACTTCTAGGGTTGAGCAGAGACTTGTATATATAGTGTAGCTCCCTATCCTTAATGATAATATCTCTATCTCTAACACTCCCCCTCAAGCTGGAGCATACATATCATGTGCACCAAGCTTGCTACAAATATACTGACTCCGAGAGCCACCAAGGGCTTTAGTGAGAATATCAGCTAGTTGATTACTAGAACTAACAGATTCGGTGGCAATAATCTTGGAGACGATCTTCTCGCGGATAAAGTGGCAGTCGACTTCTATATGTTTGGTTCTCTCATGGAATACTGGATTTGAGGCTATGTGTAGAGCTGCTTGGTTATCACAATAAAGTTTCATTGGTTTATTATCTCCAATCCTCAACTCTTGAAGAAGTTGTTTGACCCAAAGAAGCTCACACGTACCAACTGCCATGGCCCTGTACTCTGCTTCAGCACTAGAACGAGCAACAACGTTCTGTTTCTTACTTTTCCACGATATTAGATTTCCTCCGAGAAAGACACAATAACCAGACGTAGACCTTCTGTCTACTGGACAACCTGCCCAATCAGCATCAGTGTAAGCCACCACTTCAGTGTTTCCTTTATCTTTATATATCAACCCTTGACCTGGAGCCTTCTTGACATACCGAAGTATTCGCATCAACGCTTGCCAGTGTTCAACACAGGGAGATTGCATGAATTGGCTGACCACCCCTACTGCAAACGAAATGTCTGGTCTAGTGATAGTGAGATAGACCAATTTGCCCACCAATCTTCTATATCTTTCAGGGTTATCAAATAACTCCCCCTGATTCGGAAGTAGTTTACTATTCAGATCCATGGGACTATCAACAGGCCTACAATCCAACATGCCTGTTTCTTCCAGAATATCTAGTGCATACTTCCTTTGAGATATGCAAATATCATTCGTTGATTGAGCAACTTCAATTCCAAGGAAATATTTAAGACTCCCTAAATCTTTGGTCTGGAAGTGACTGAATAAGTGCGTCTTCAGCTGTTTAATCTTCTCATGATCGCTCCCAGTAATAATAATGTCATCGACATAGACGATTAGATACACGCAGAGACCAGAAGAAGAGTGTGAGTAGAAGACAGAATGGTCAGTTTCACTCCGACTCATCCCAAATTTCTGAATAACAGAGCTGAATTTTCCAAACCAGGCCCGTGGTGATTGCTTGAGTCCATATAAAGAGCGATGCAGCTTACAAACAAGTCCTGACTCCCCCTGAGCAACAAATCCGGGTGGTTGCTCCATATAAATCTCTTCTTCAAGCTCTCCATGAAGGAATGCATTTTTAATATCTAACTGATGCAACGGCCAATGTTGGATAGCTGCAATAGAGAGAAGTAACCGTACAGAAGGAATCTTTGCTACGGGAGAAAACGTATCTCCATAATCTAGACCATAAACTTGAGTATAGCCTTTGGCCACAAGACGTGCTTTAAGGCGGTCAATTTTACCATCAGCTCCAACTTTGATAGCAAACACCCATCTACAACCAACAGTTTTCTTTTCCGGCGGCAATCGGACCAAATCCCATGTACCACTTTGCTCCAAGGCCTGCATCTCGTCAATCATGGCTTGCTTCCATCCGGGATGAGCAAGCGCCTCACGAACAGTTTTGGGAATAGTAACGGAAGACAATGATGAAACAAAAGCAAAGTGGGATGGAGAAAGCCGATGAAAACTTAAAAAGTTATAAATAGGATGAGTGTTACGAGTGGATCTACTTCCCTTTCGAAGGGCAATGGGCAACTCTTCGGATGAGTCAGGCTGGTCTGTAGTCGGTTCAGACACTCGAGATGGAGTAGGAACTGTAGAGGTCTCTATTGCAGTAGACTGTCTCTGTCGACGTTGATATTGAAGAAGAGGAGGTGGATCAACCGATGAAGATGGAACTTCTATCACAACGGAAGGAGATTGTGGAGCCTCTGACGCAAGTGGAGGAGAGGGACGCATTTCTAACTCAATTGGAGGAGATGGAATTTGTATCGGAAATGATGGTGGACTCAGGATAGGAAGTGATAACATATCCAGTGTAGATGATGACTCGGCTGTGGAAGGAGGGAAATATGGCGTGTCTTCAAAAAATGTGACATCCGCAGACACATAGTATCGGTTCTTGACCGGAGAATAACAACGATATCCTTTCTGCAACCTGGAATATCCTAAAAAAACGCACTTGATGGCACGTGCAGTAAGTTTGTCAAGTCCTGGAGAAAGATCATGAACAAAGCAGGTAGACCCAAAGACACGGGGGTTCACATGAAATAATGGTTCCTTGGGAAACAAAATAGAGTATGGAATTTTATTACCAAGGGAAGACGAAGGCATTCTATTTATCAAATGACAAGCTGTTAAAACAGCATCACCCCAATAGCGGACTGGCACATTTTCATGGAGCAATAATGTGCGAGCAGTATCAATCAGATGCCTATTTTTTCGTTCGGCAATACCATTTTGCTGCGGTGTATGAGGACACGTGGACTGATGTAGAATTCCATGTTGACTCAGAAATGATGAAAACGTTCCCGAGAAGTATTCTCTTGCATTATCACTGCGAAGAATTTTGACTTTTTTACCAAACTGTGTCTGAATTTCAGCAAAAAACGACTTGAATATTGGAAATAGCTCGGAACGTTCTTTCATTAAATATATCCAAGTGCAACGGGAGAACTCATCAATGAAAGTGACGAAGTACTTATACCCAGCAGAGGTAGGTACACGACTAGGACCCCAAATATCAGAGTGTATAACAGAAAAAGGAGAATTGACCCTGGTTTCACCATGACTTCTGAAACTAGATCGAATATGTTTCCCGAGTTGACATGATTCACATTGTAGTGTTTTGAGCTTATCCAATTTGGGAACCATTTGCTGAAGTTTGGACAAACTGGGATGACCAAGACGATCGTGAAGAAGGTTTGGAGACTCTGCAGCACAAATAATTGAGGATGACTTAAGGTAGTAAAGTCCTCCTGATTCATATCCCACAGCAATTGTTCGTCCGGTACTAAGTTCACGTATAACAAGTGAGTCTTTACTGAAGGTGATTGAACAATTGAATGAACGTACCAGTTTGCTGACAGAGATGAGGTTGAAGGGACAACCAGGGATGTATAAAACAGACTCCAAGGATAGAGAATGCATTGGTGAGACTGTACCAATTCCCTTGGAGTAACTCTAGAGCCATTTGCAAGAGTAATTTGATGACTAGAGTTTAATGGAGATATAGCGTCAAAAGAGGAAATGTTACCCGTAATGTGGTCTGAAGCACCTGAATCAATAATCCATAGATTTTGAGTATTACTAGACTGGGAGATGCAAGCGGTAGAACTAGTAGTTGCAGATGCTTGAACTTGTGCTCCCTTAATTTTCTTAAACTCCATAAACCTACTATATTCTGTTGCAGAAACAGTGATGTATTCTGTTGGAGACATGATGACGAAATCCAACCAGATGACTTGAACTAGAGCAATTGAGCAAAAAAAAAAAAAAAAAAAATTTTTTTATTTTTTTTTTTATATAAACCTGCAAAGAATAATCTCCCTGCAATTGAGTTCTTGCCACCCTTTATGAAGAAGCAGGTGCAGAAGACTCCTGATTCCTTGTACTCCCAGCGGACAAGGACGATATTCCCACCAACTACTCTTAAGATATTACCACGGCTTCTACTAGGAATCAGCAAACCCTCGAGCCTGAATCAGATGACTCTGCGCAGCTGGAACAAGACAGCAGCTGATGAATTGCATAGACAGCTGCAGCGCGCGTGAGGTGAAGGCACAGACAGCAGCGGCGCGTGAGGTGGAAACCGGCGAAAGGTACTGGGATGAAGTCGGAAGAGACCGGCGAATCGAACGACGGGACCGCGGCGACCAACGGTGGCCGGGAGGGCGGCGCGTGAGTTACACGCGCCGGCGGATGTTGCACGTGGCGGCCGCGCGTGGAGGCGCGTGCGGCGGTGGACGGCGTCGGTGGAAATCTGAAAACGACGGCCGGAAGCTTCTGAGTTGATTGGCGACGACAATTTTGAAAGATAAACCCTAGATCCAAAAGGGTCTATAACTGTCAATGGAAGACTAGGCTAGGCTCGCTGGACTGAAACCATTGACTTGGCTGAGCAGGGCAGCAGAACAGATCGGCTTTTGACTGACGGCAACCTAGAAGATGACCTAGCTCTGATACCAACTTAGATTAGAGAAGACGACTCACATTATAGAGCTGTTATTACTCGACACTTCTAGGGTTGAGCAGAGACTTGTATATATAGTGTAGCTCCCTATCCTTAATGATAATATCTCTATCTCTAACAATACCAATAAGCCTCTATATAGTAAAAGAAGAAAAAGAAATAACAACGCAATACTTTCAACCTACATTTCTCACAAACAAGATCTGGTAGTTTTGAAAAGACAAGATATTTTTCATAGTTCTAATTCATTGCTCATTAAAAAAATTATTTCTTCTTAATCATATATTTTCCTACTCTCTCCCATTCTTCTATTCATTCTTAAATATATACATTCCCTGCTTCATTACCCCTCCTCCTCCCTTTCGGATTGTCATCAAATAAGAATGACATAACTGCCGCAGAGAAATGAATATAAGCAGATAAGACAGGAAGTTGCAAATATACAGGAAAGGTGTAGATAAACTATAAAACGCAGTAAACAAAAGTGAACTGGTGAAAAGAACTTACTTGAGAACACTTCCGTGAGAAGTAACTGGAAATGAAATACAAAACAGACCTGCACGAACAGTTTAGATCAACAATCCTCTTCTAAAAAAAATTCAAACTTAAGTGTCCTCTAAGCTAGACATAAGGGGGGATGATAACACTCACGTGGATGGTGGTCGTTTGAATAATCGAAGATCCCAGACATCTTCAGGTACTATACAAGAGCTTAAAATGTCCTGGAAGGAGAAGAAATCTGTTGGAAACATTTCAGGTTCAAGTTGTTCAATTGATATATTCCTGAACACCATGTCAAAACTCACATTTGAAATTATGTTCCCAAGAAGCATTAAAGCAGCATCTTCCTGCATTGTATCAGTGCAAATAATACTAAATTAAAGCATTAAAAGCCAATAAATATTTTGATTTTAGGATTCTGTAGATTAAAATAGAAACCCTAAGTGTTCTGGACCTATTATGTTCATGTCCATTTGGTGTTTCAAACATGTTTTCCCTGATAAAGGTTATTTCTGCAACTACTTTGTCTCACGAAGAAGAAAATAAACTTCAAGACATCCACTACCACTAGGCGGAGCACTAACAGAAACATGTCTCTCATCTGATAGAGCAAGATCAGATCTAAATTACAACATCTAAGAAGTTTAGTGACAGGACAAGAGCAATTATGCATTGATTATAATAGATTCTAGCAATTATGCATTTACTAGAATAGACTCTACAAGGCATTCATGGATGCTTGACTTGATTATGCAAACGCAACTTACAACTGTGGTTGCGTTGCTGAAGGTAGAAAGTCCATGCATGAGACTGCTCCATATTAACTGCCAGCCTGAACCAACCTACAAAAGTTTTGCCACCATGGACTTTCAGTTCAATTTAAGGATGCTTTGGGAAAAAGACAACCTAACTGTAATTACTGTTGCAGAGAAGTAGGAAAACAATTATAGTCGTGTCACAATATTTTCTACATCTTATTTATATTTAGAAATAAATTATACATCCTATTGTCGCGACCGAACAATTATCCTATAATGCAAGTATATAAAACAGCTAAATTGCACAAAATTCACACATTAGCAAATTGGTTAAAAGTCTACTGAAACTCCACCATGAGCATTGGTGAAAAAGTCCCACACCGATGGGTACTTAGTCATAGGGCACCATATAAGCAAGTAGGCTACCATCTCCTATCACCAATTGGTTTAAGGATGGAACCTCACTAACCCCACTTATAGATGATTTGACCAACTGTCCGAAAACCTCAAGGTGATAGATGAAGCCGCAGTATTATACTTCAACACAAACAATAAAACAAAGACTGAAATATGGCACGGGGACTTGGCTTTGAGTGATACCTGCTTCACTGAATCTAGAACAGGGAATACAATAGAAAGTTCCTGCAAACACCTTTAAAAGAAAGAAACCACATCAATACACTCGTTTAAAAAAATATTAAATAAGGAGTTCAAACATTCAAAAACAAAGTCAACTGCTCAGGAAATATGCAGCTTCCAATGAAAGGGTCAACAAGAGAGCCCTGATTAAACGCGGCTTCTCGACACTATACCAGCTGTGTTTTCTCTTCCTTTTTTGTTTATGTTAGCAAAAAGACATTCGATGATAGCAAGGGACTTAGACGAATAAAATGAGAAAATGAAACAATATACAGACACACAGACATGCTACAGCAGCTTTCACATCCATGATCTTTTTTTAAAAATATAAAGGCAGCAATTTCATTAATAAGACAAAAAGAAAGATCAGAATCTACAAAATTGGGAAAATAAATAAAAGATGAACAGAAAGTTTCATGGACATAATAAAAAATAAAGTGACGATGAAGACGTTTAAGTCCTATCAATAATTCTCACTCGTGAATATACAATTCGTACTCTTCGTCAAACTGAATTGTGGGTTATACTTGCTAGGTAAAGCTCATATTTGACCCAAAAGCTTATGCTAATATGTAATGGAACCCCCATGATTTCTTCCCTTGATTTTATATAGACCATCCTCATGTCTAATCTAAGTGTTCGTCATTTCTTTTCTTATTGCTCTCAAACTCAAACACCCTTGAAAGTATTGAACTTTGTGGTGACACAAGATCAGTCTGCAAAAGATCTTTTAAAGGTTTGCCATGACAATGATACAATTTTATTGGAGTTGTGGAAATTAGAACAAATGAAAGATACCTCAAGGTCCAAAAGAGCCCATCAAAAGTATGCTTTGTGTTAGCGTCACTGATAATTCTGCAAAAAAGTAACCGAGAGAGGTAAAGTTATTCTAATAGTCTGAGAAAAATATATGGGACGCTTCTGCTGCTAAAGAAAACAACAGATAAGTGGCATTAGTGCCTAAATGTGGTGAAGAGTAATATAAATAATAAATATCTGCTGATATAGTTCAGAAATGTACAACTGCTCGTTCATGAAGCAAAAGTTACTAACCACTGGATATAATCAGCATGAAGACAAAGATCCATAAAGCAGAAATAACGATAAGAATTTAATAGTCATATAAGTTTATGACTCACAGACCAATAATGATAATGCAGAACTTAGTTTATCATCCCATTAGTTCAAATCAGCTCTAGTTAGAAATAGAGTAAAACCATGATTTCATAAGTGAACATTAAATTCGCAAAGTTCAGAAGTTCAGAAAAAAAAATCAAGTTATTCTACAAAAAAAAAAAAAATCAAATGTTATGGCGATCATTTAGGGAAATTATAAATTTCAGTTCAAAGTGAAAACAGTAATCATGATTGATAGAAGGATATCGAAAATGGGGTCATTACTCATTACCGATTCCACAGGAAATAGGTAAAACAACTTCACATGCAACTATGCAAACATTGTACTATGGGGAGTACAGACGAATACACGAGCCCTTAAGTTTTACTTTTGAAGTCACAAACAGAAAATACTAGATTCAGTTTTCATTTTGAAGGCACAAACAGAAAATACTAGATTCTGGTAACTGATGAGAATGACTATTTCACATAAAAGTGTATGAGTGATCAGTTATATTCCGTCCGTCTTAACATGTGTATACAAAATAATATTGAGGGAGATACAAAGATGAAGAAACCAGAAAGAGTTGAAGAGCTGAAAGCAAAAAAAGAGAAGCTTATCCGGGGGTATTTCAGTATAAGGTTAATAGGTATTGCTAAATTGTGCAATGGGCCGAGTCAAGTCCAACCGGCAAATAGAGAGCAACCATCTAAACAAGTGAGGTTCCATCCTAAAACCAATTGATCATCAAAGGAGGTAGCCCGATTGCATATATGGTGCTCAAATTACCACAAATCCCACCAATATGGGACAAACTCATGGTTCTCGCACCATGAGACTCTTTAATTAAGGCACCAGCTTATCAAACCCGAACGGGTTGTTAAAGGGGCCAAACCCGGACAAATATGGACGCGGAGTTAAAGGGGCCCAAATCCAACGTCGTCAGTCGGAACCGAACTGTGATATCATATTAAATTCCGCATTAGGCCGAGCCAAGCTCAACGGGCCAACAGAGAGCAACTATCCATACAAGTGGATTTCCTTCCTAAACAAATTAGTAACAGGAGGAGTTGGCCCAATTGCAATATAGTGCTCATAAATCCACACACCCACCGATGTAGGAGTCACGGTGGACGGAGGCATGAGCACTATGAGTTTGTCCCATGTTGGTAGGATTGTGGTAACTTTAGCTAACATATATGTAATTGGGTTACCTCCTCCAATGGCTAATTGGTTTTAGGATTGAAATCCACTTATATAGATGGTTGCTATTTGCTAGCCCATTGGGCTTGGCTCAGCCAATGCGGAATTTAACATGGTATCAGAATCCGGATCCGATTTGCGTTATTGGATTTGTGCCCCTGTTGTTGACTTCACGAACCAAATTTGTCTGAATCGAGCATGGGCGTGAAAGTAAGGGTTTGTTTAAAAATTAGTCTCAACCTTAAAAAGAGTCATCATAGTGCGGGGAGTGTTGAAGTCAGCAGTAGCCTCACTCCACCATGAGTCCAGCACCAGAGGATGTGTTGATATATGAGCATTATATATGCAAATTTGGCCACCTCCTCCTATTACCAATTGGTTTTAGAATGGAACCCACTTATATAAATGTTTGCTATATGTTAGCTCGTTGGGTTTGGCTCGGCCTAGTGCGGAATTTAGCAGGCATCAACCGCCTAACTTGTACATGTAAAAAAGGACAAATATGCCTTTCAAACAAATGTAAGATACAAGTGACACAACTTACCTTTCAATGTTGGTATATATACCCTCAAACCAGTAAATGAAAAGATCTGCACGGATGAGGTTGTGATATTTACGTATCAGACAGCAAAATGCTGCAGCCCTGTCGTGCATCAAGTATATTAGAAGGGGCAAAAAATGTGGTAGGAATGGGTGTTAAACTTTAAGTAAAGTGCATCTAGGGTACAGTTGCCCCAAAAATGCCAAATTTTGATCTAGTCCCCTTCTCAGATAAGAAATTAACATTGTAGAAAGTTTACCTCTGAAAATTCAAGCTATTTCTATGTAATTGGAGACAACAAAAACAAAGGTATTTCATATCAATGAGGTAGTCTGTCTTTTCAGAAATAATTTCCATTTGTTGATATTATTATGAAGTTTAAATACTGAATCAACACCTAGATTTCATAGTTAACTTGAGATTTTAGTATTTTAGCATAACAAGAGAAAGATACTTTGGTTGAGAATGCTAGGTCACAAGTGAGTAAAAAATAGTTGAAAGAGTTAGGACACTATATAAGCTTAATGAGCTACTCTTACTATCATTAATTGGTTTTAGCAAGGAACATCACTAGAATTATGTAGTGGGTCTGGGCTAACTACCCAAATTTCTCCCATAATAGCTGGTATCGTAGTTGGTGGCTCAGTCCGGAAAAGCACAAAGTGCCCCGGTATGGGCGGGCATGTACTTGCGGGTTTGAGCATAGGGAGGCATGACTCGAGTTATGGCATGACCGTTCAAAGGACTTGTTTGAAAAGACCACATGCACGGGATTGGTAAACGTGCGGACATCGTATGGTGAGATTATTGTTAGGGTCTCAAGTGAGTAAAAAAGTACCACATCAGATAGTTGGAAGAATTGAAACAGTATATAAGTTTAATAAGTTACTTCTACTATCACTAATTGATTTTAATTGGTTTTATTAAGGAGAGTTGGAGCACTATATAAGCTTAATGAGCTATTTCTACTATTACTAATTGGTTTTAGTAAGGAACCTCACTGGGTTGGGCCTGTGTAGTGGGTTTGGGCTGGGCTTATGTATGGGTATGGGCTGAGCTTATGTAGTGGGTCTGGGCTGGACAGTTAGGAGGTTAACGTCAAACTAGCAGTTTCGTACGTGGTGCGAGAATGGGAACTCAAATCCTTAACAAACTTCGCAATTTACTTTCCTAGAGCCAACCAATCAATTCTCAAACTGTAGGCTTTACAGCTGACACTCCAAGTCATAACAGTCCATAGTAAAATATTTACAAGCTACTACTTAACCAAAGTTGAGTGGAACAAATGCCAAGTTCCAATGGAAGATGGTATAAGAAGGCAAAATCCCTATGAAGGCATGTGTTTGTTTTTCTAGAGTGGCTACATCGGATGCATCTTCACCATTGTAAACCTAAAACATTGGAGCATGGTTTTGGGTGTGAAATGCTTGTTATGTTAAGGTGATGAAGAACCTATTAAACGCCTCCTAATTGGCTAATCCATTGCATATAGACTCGTAGATAAGATATCAACACTATTAGAGCTCTGTGAATTCATTGAGCGCGAGGAAGAAAATGGAACTCATTGTAGTGATACCTCTCGAAAGCTATTAGACTACTGGGGTGATGGAATGAGTATTTTTCTATTTTTTTCATGGATTTGGGTAGTGAGTTATTACTGGGTCGTGATGTAAAGCAGCAAGAACAAACTTTTACTAGCACATGCTAGTTTTAGGTTGTCTTCTCAAAGAGTATTTACAAAATGATATTAATTTTACATTTTTAAGCACATATTTTTCATTTTTCAGTAAAAGCTGAATGAGCCAGACAAAACTAGAGCTTAGACCTGATCTGACTAAAGAAGTTTAACTTTAAACCCTATCCTCAAAGTAAATGACAGTGAAAAGCAGAGCAAAATACTGAAAAAATTTTAAGTTCAAACTTACCATAACCATTTTCCTTTAGCCAGAGCCTCTTTTATATGAACAGCTGCATGCTCTCGCCTAACACGTTTTTCAGCTGACTGAGCTTTGGTGGTGATAAGACATGACTGGACAAGACAAAGTTCTGTCACATTGCCATCTTGGTCCTCACGAAAAGAAATGCTTCAAGAATAAACCAGAAACTTTTGAAAAAAAAATAAAAAATACATAACATGAACTAAGCAAGCTGCAGTCAGCGTAGCAGCATTTGGAATTTGGATACCTGGAAACGAGCATATCCATATAGAGTTCTTATAGCATAGTGGCCATAAGTAAAAAAGCATATACTGTGATTAACAAGTAGTTAGTTCACCACCTTCATTTCATTTCAAATACTAAAAAGACTATGACAAATTAGCACGGCAAGATTTAGCTTATCTAAGTTCATGAATGAACAGCAATCATGGGTAAGACGACGGCCAAACAAAGAGTCATAAATTAGACTTAATATTGTGAAAACGCATTTTTGGGGTCAATCTAAGAACCAGCTGTGAAACCCAAGTATTTACACATTGAAATTTGATTCCAGATCCATGAGTGGAAAGAAAAAATACAGAAAGGTACACCCAGCTCTAATTTCCAAAAGAGAGTGGTAGTTAATCTTAATAATTATGAGCAAAAGGTAAAATAGACATTGAGATTGCACTATATACTTCCAATAAAAGCGTAGGAGAATATAATTTGAAGCAAGACTAAACAAATGTACCTTGTAGAACACACAAGCTGCAAGTTCCACCAAATTACAGTGGTATCCACTCAAAGTGCCCAACTTATCCTCTTTAGCAATTTCATTTCTGAAACAATTATTCATTCATCTCAGCATCCACTATAATACCATAATACTTTACTCTTGAAAAACAACAGTGAAATTTTGAAAATTCTGTCTTCTCCTTCTGTTCTCACAAATATATAGAAAATTTGACTATTTGGCAGCTAACGCTAAACTTATACTACTCTATAAGTAATCCCATGTACTATCTTGACAACACCTGATTCAAAGGAACTTCTAGAGCACAAATAATAGGTAAAAGGGAAATTAATAAGCAAACATATTAGTAAAGTGAAGTGCAGAGAGAGTCACCGTAGGCTCCCAATACTAGGCATGCTGCTTTGATCTAGTTCCTTGGAAACAACATCAAGCAGCTGTTCAACCAAAGAACTGACAGCAGTTGTTTCCCTGGTCAAACTCAGCTGTAGCCTTGTATAAGTAAAAAAAGCGACCTGCCAAAAAAGATATCATCTGCTATTCATTTGAAGGAATAACAGAATTAAGAGGGGAAATCGAACATGGACCCGGAGAAAAGAAACCTTAAGATTCCGATCATGCGAGGAGAGCCAATAGCGAAAAACAGATTCTCGGAGAGCTTCATGAATTTTCCAAGAGTCACAGCCTAAATTTGGACCATCTTTCAGCAAATAGGTATTCACACACTCAACAAGCTTGCGTGATATTTTTCCCTCGTCTCTGAACAAAGATAACTTAATGGATTTAGAGGACTATTATTAATAACACCGCATAGTACGAAAGAAATGAAAAATTACCAAACCTTAGAGAGGAGAAAATCCCAATAAAGCCACTAATGATCCCTTCTCTAAGATCCTCCGGGAAGTCCCCTGGAGGACTTTCAAGTAGTGAAGAAAGTGTCAAAATGCCTTCTCTGGGGTTTGAAGTCTCCTGACTCAAGTCAGTTTCAACCTTCTCCAGGTACCAAAGCATCAGACCTTCAAAGAGGCATACAAAAGTAGGAGAGATCAGGCACTCAGATTTGCAAAAGATATTGAAGTGAAGAAAATGAGACTAACTGCTGTATATTCGCTTCCTCATGTGAAAACGATAATCCTTCACGGCTAGTAGATGACGCAAAATGAAGCCATATTCTGACTGGAAGCATGAAACAGTGCTTAAAATATCCCATATGTGATTAAACAGCCTCTTGACCACAGATAACAATGGCAAAGTGGCTCCTGCAGAGCAGACCAGAGAATTGACACAAGAAAAATAAGAGATGGTTAGAACTCTTGGTCTATCAATCTCATTTGAGATTTCTTTGTACAAGACAAAAGAGAAAGTTGGAGTTGGTGGGTATAATTTTTCTTTCTTTCTTTTTGGTAAGGTGGTCTATAATCACCATTTACCAAGATAAAATGCAAAAGATTTTGCACGATTACTGTCTTATTCACAGAAGAAACTGTGTCCAAAATTCCATTCCATCACATTACCACTCCAAAATAACATGCAATGCAACCTTGTTACATCTTCCCTAAAACCGAAGAGTATAAAACCCATGTTGGTTCTATCGTCCCCACCATAACCAGCACAATAGTATTATCCATGGTTCTTTTGAATGTGTTCAGAGGAAAGAGAAAAGACATAAAAGGCATCTTAATCAGTTATAAAATTAGCAGTTATCTTTCAGTAATTTGCTCATTTCAGGCTGTCACATATAAATTTGCACCCTTACAGCCTGACTATCAAACTATACCCTCTGTTATGAAGGAGACGAATTCAGAAAGTAACCTGAGAACCTGGTATCTTCTGCCTGTTGCACAACAATTCTAAGAGATTTCGCAAAAACTAGTTTGGGTAATCGCCGCTTGCTTGCTGACACCTCCAGTGATACACAGTTCATAAGCAATGTAACAAGAAATGGCCATGATTCAGCTGCACGAAAAAACCAAGTTATGTCACTTTGAGTGCTACATAATCTGTACACAAGGTTCTAAAAAATAGCAAATGAGCAGCTTACAGTGAGGTATATCATTTGATTTAAGATTTGCAGTGCTCTGCCCAAGATACGTACTGAAGGCAACTAATTTCTCCACAGCGAACCATGTATTCAACAACTTTATTCCCTCCTAAGCATAAGAAGAACACATCATAAGAAAAGCTCAACATTATGTAGCAATTCACCTGTACAAAATAAAGCATGTCATAATCCACCCAATGCAGCGTCTCCATCAAATAGCAAGGATTTTGTTCATGAACAATTGCATACTAGTTGGTCCTATCAATCAAGACAAATCAACTGCAGTCCAACCACCCCTTTGGTTCCCCAACTGTGCCTAACCCTAAGTATCAGAATATCAATATCACAGTCCTTAACTCCTTCAAATTCAATGTGAATTAAGCTCATTCAAGTGCTAGTATAACTAGATTATAATCTGATTCAAACCAAAGTCAAGTTGCGTCCATTTTGCTTCAAAAGCCACTGAAATCCGATGTTGCTAGAAACTGAACTCATCGCAATATGTCAGAAGTAAAAGCAGTTTCATCGCTGCTTATTTCTCAATTTGACTGTAGAAAGAGCAAATACAGTGAAGTGTATGGGAACAGTGGGTACTTCTCTGGTCTTGGCTTTATCAGAGGAGAGCTTCGAGACGATTTCCTGAACATCTCTAGAGTTGATCGTTGCAGCCATTGAAGCATCGCCAGAGAGGCGGACAGCGGCAATGGCGATTGATGATATCTGAATGCGGTAATTTGAGGGAAGGAAGAGGCGGGAAGGGTTTTACTTTTAGGCGGGTTTTGTGCTTCCGACTAGATAGGGTAGATGACGATGACTTAGAGGTAGAGCACTTCCAGCGTAATTCCGGGTTCCATATTTGTAAATTTATCATGGTATTTTTTTTTTTTTTGGACAAATTATTTTCAGTTTCTAGTTTTTGTTGGTTATAAATAGGAATTTCTAGTTAAAAAATGGGAGTATCTAGCTAGCTCAAAGATTTACCACTGGACGCCACTAAGCATGATTGGACATACAAATATTATTGTTTTGTCATTATCAAGTGAATAGTAAAGTGTCAATTCCAACTTTTTAATATTATTTTATTCAATTATTTTGTTTCTCTCTTTGATTATATATATATATATATATATATATATATATATAAGTATGATACGGTAAGTTAGATAATGACTGTTGACATTTGGTGTAAACGGGTCGCCGTAATAGGAGCCCATTAATATAAGTCCAACGTCCTAAGTTTAATTGGGTTCACATTAGGGATTTCGAGTCAGGCCGAAATCCTAATGGACCATACGAGGCCCAACATTGGGTCAATCTTATTATATGGTGCGGTTGAAATTGGTGAGTGAGCCCTTAGGGGTTTTCCTCACCACCTCTTATAAATATGAGGTGTTAGGGATTTCTTTAGGTTAATCACTCTCTCTTTTTAGTTGTCAGAAAAGAAATCCCTCTTCATATTTACATAAGGTTCGGCCGAAACTAGAAACACACCAAGGAGGTGCCGAATTACTTCAGTAATTCACCCGGAGATTCATTCCAGCAACGGGATTGAAGAGGCTTTTTTGTGGAGACCATTGTCTGCGACACCGTCTGGCAGATCGTGAACTCCCCCGTTTACGTTCTAGGCTACGGAAAGCAAAACTGGTATGTGCTCATTTCTGTTGTGTAATTTGTTTACATGCATGTGCTTAGGTTTTGATCTGTTATATTATCCCTTAAATCCAATAGTGGTATCAGAGTCTGTATTGGGTGTTCATGAATTTTACTAAAACGTGTTTTTTTTATCAAAATTGAACTTTGGATTGTGATTAAGGTAAAATTTGATCTAGAAATTCGACCACCAAACCCTAAATTTGCTTCGACCGAACCACATTAGTGCGAAATTTTTTATTTCTTCGGCGACAAGTAACCTAATTTCGGCCGGCCATTAGGGTTTGATGCATGTAAATTGCTACATTAATTATCGATATATTATGTGCATGATTTTAGAGAAATCGGAATATTTGGTGATATATTAGTTGCCTTAGATATTGAGAAAATATATTGTTGATAGATTTTATCCCTAAAATCTAATTAATTAAGTAAATATATATATATATATATATATATATATATATTATGCATTATATTTTATTATTATAGTTATTGTTACTTGATGGCTAAATTAAGTTTTTAGTGGATTTTAAAACCCTACTTAGCCACCAAGTAATAATTTCGGCAGAACCCTATGGGTCAATGGGCTGGATCCAAATGCACAACCGGGTCGGGTCAACTGACCAGGATAACCAGTGGAACTTGAACCGGCCAATCGGTTCGGATCGGGTTCAACCGGGTCAGGTCGGACCAAATGGACCAAGGGGTCAAGCCAACCCGACTCGGTTCAAGTAAAACCGAACCAAATTGACCTAGTTGAACCGGACATGGTTGACCGAACCGAACTGGCTTGGCCGGACCGATTCTAAATGTTTTTTAACTTTAAAATTACCTACACAGTGCGAATTGGTTTAATATTTACACGATTTAATCAAACTTGATGCCTAGTTTCGGTTATGGGGATAGATCTCGAAAAATGCATGATTATGAGACTGAATCATTTTGTGGGTTGAATTGCAATTGTTATATATATAATGCATGTTAGAATTGCGTCTTGACTATGTCAAGCTAGCTGGATATTGCATGTTGGGAGTGGAGCCCTGTTTTCAATTAATAAGTAGTGCACTAGGATAGACATGTTGTGCTGAGTGATCTTGATTAGGATCTGTTGGGATCAAGATGACGTGGCCTTGAACTCCTAGTAGTGGACTTCGAGATCTCGCCGGGAGCTAACTCTTTT
This sequence comes from Clarkia xantiana subsp. parviflora, assembly GCA_036873135.1. Classification (NCBI taxonomy): domain Eukaryota; kingdom Viridiplantae; phylum Streptophyta; class Magnoliopsida; order Myrtales; family Onagraceae; genus Clarkia; species Clarkia xantiana. Next base: position 84,215 of record JAPTYO010000059.1, on the reverse strand, counting down.
AGGTATATTTCTTTGACCTTCCTGGTACTTAGTTTCCTTTGGGATCTTTGTGCTAGGCGAGGACCTGAAAAGGGGTCGGGATGACCCCTGATTCCACTCCGAAGTTTAAGTCAGTAATGGATTTATGTAAGAGTACTGTCAAGTATGAGAATCAAGATTGTAAAATATATATATAATGTTCCCCTATTTATAGGGAGAGATTACCGACTTTGAATGGCGGCTACCCTCTTAAGAGGGTCTCTGTCCAGAGTCGTTTTAAGCAGGTGACAAGTAGGTCGCCACCTCATCTTTCCTTAGCTGGGAAGGTTTTCCTTTCGCGGCTGAAGCAAGTCGCCACATGTCCCTTTCCTTAAGAGGAAGGTTTCTTCAGTGGTGTTTGGATATCGACTCGACTCGTACCTTAATAGGAGAGCCTTGAGTGATTTAGTCGCCTTCTTTTGTTAGTCGTTCTTCGAAAGTAGACTTCTTCATAGATAGTGCACTACTTATTTTGTAAGAGTACTACTTATCCTAGTGCACTACTTATTTTGTAAGAGTACTGTCAAGTATGAGAATCAAGATTGTAAAATATATATATATATATATATATATATATATATATATATATATATATATATATATATATATATATATATATATATATATATAATGTTCCCCTATTTATAGGGAGAGATTACCGACTTTGAATGGCGGCTACCCTCTTAAGAGGGTCTATGTCCAGAGTCGGTTTAAGCAGGTGACAAGTAGGTCGCCACCTCATCTTTCCTTAGCTGGGAAGGTTTTCCTTTCGCGGCTGAAGCAAGTCGCCACATGTCCCTTTCATTAAGAGGAAGGTTTCTTCAGTGGTGTTTGGATATCGACTCGACTCGTACCTTAATAGGAGAGCCTTGAGTGATTTAGTCGCCTTCTTTTGTTAGTCGTTCTTCGAAAGTAGGCTTCTTCAACCATTTGTCTTTGCCTTGTCCTTTTGAACATAAATGGTCGACGAGTTATTTTTATTTAGTCTTGTCTTTAAACGTACTCGACTTCATACTATTCTATCATTTTAATCGTAACCCGACATGATCCATGTCTATAAGTTTGCATGATTATTGTAGCATGAATTGCAAGTCAGCCCTGTTGGGTTACGATTGAACACGATGACAAAGATAAAGTCGAGCACATCTAAAGGAGAGACTAAAGAAATATAAGTTGTCCACCATTTCTGCTCAGAACGATAAGGCAAAGACAAAGGGTCGACGACTATATATGAAGAAGTCGACTTTTGAAGAATGACTAACAAAAGAAGGCGACTAAATCACACGAGGCTCTCCTATTAAGGTACAAGTCGAGTCGATAGCCAAAACACCAAAGGAAAGCCTTCCTCCTAAGAAAAGGGACAGGTGGCGACCTGCTCTAGCCGACATGAAGAAAACCTTCCTCTTAAGGAAAATGACAGGTGGCGACCTGCTTCAGCCGCCAAAGAAAAATCTTCCCAGCTAAGGGAAGATGAGGTGGCGACCTACTTGTCACCTGCTTAAGCCGACTCTGGGGTGAAACCCTCCCAAGAGGGTAACCGCCATAAGTCGGTAATCTTTCCCTATAAATAAGGGAACATTCTAAATATTTGCTTAATTTTGATTTCACGCACTTTACAATACTCTTTCTAAATCCATTACTGACTTAAGCTTCGGAGTGGAATCAGGGGCCATCCCCACTCCTTTTCAGGTCCTCGCCTCACATAAAGCTCCCAAAGGAGACTAAGTGCCCAAGAGGTCAGGAAAGATTCCTACGAGAGTTAGCTTCCGGGGAGACCTCGAAGTCCACTACTAAAAGTTCAAGGCCACGTCATTTTGATCCCGACATTTGGCGCCGTCTGTGGGAACCGGTGATCAAAAAGTCATGGCTCCGGAGAAGAACAAGATGCCAAATTCCGTGGTTAAAGAGATGGGAGAAACCCCAGCAAATCCCACCACTTCAAAACCAACACCGGAAGAAGATCCATCTGTGCCTCAAACTAATGACACTAATGAGGAAGAAAGACTTGGTCATTCCAAGTCATTGCCAAATCCAGAAGAAGTGAGAACAGTCCATCTAGTTGTCCATCAGGAGGTGATGATGGCTTTCATAGCCTTTTGGAACCAAGCCCAGGCAGGAACCGTTCCTGACAAAAAGGAACCAACCCGAGAAGTCTCCCAGAAGGAAGAAGTAGCCTCCAGTGTGAAGATTGCGGAGGAGAATCTCTCGGAAAAAATATCCCTAAGGCTCCCGAAGTCGAGACGGCGAGCAAAGGTCCTGTCCTATTCACTATAGGACAGGTAGAACAACTGTTGGAAAAGAAGAGAAGAGGGGCAAATGATCTGCTAATCGTTCGTGACCATACCTCTCACCCCTTCTCCAAAAGACTGTTCAACACTCGAGTTCCTCTACAAGTTTTTGCAAGGAACATCGACGACTACACAGGCGAGGGAGATCATGTTCGCCATATCAACGCCCACAACTCTTCCCTCTTATGAAGAGGGGCAACCCTTGATCATTATGCCGCTCTTTTCCCAACAACTTTAAAGGAGTAGGCATCCACTTGGTTTTATGGTCTTCCCGATAATTCGATCGACTCATGGGAAGAGATGAAGATTAAGTTCATAGAAGGTCACATAGGCCAGAGGCAACGCCTCAAAAGCATGGATTTTCTAGATAAAATTGAGCAAGGTCCCAATGAAACCTTAGCCAAGTATTATACTAGATACCATAAGATACTCCAACAGTTGAATGAAGACGCCACTGATGGCGAGCTGATCAGGACTTTCTGGAGAGGTCTCAGAGTTCGGAGCCAAGCTTTGAAAGATAGCATGGTAATGAAGCCCGTACGGAAGATTGATGCCCTCGTCATCAGGGTCAAGAAGCACATCGACCTAGAAAGGTCACATGAGAAATCACCCATGGAGGCCAAGAAGAAGGTTATTCCTGCTAAGATCGAGGAAGGTTTTGCTTCTCGACCCCCGAAGAGAGATGAAAGGCGAGAAGGGACTTTTCGACATGGAAATCGCAAGGCCCAAAAAGGGACGTTAATACTATAGATGTACATATTTGTACATACATAGATAGGTACTCATACTTGTATAGATACATGGTACCTTAGGTTGACTTGTATAGTTGACTTAGTTAGTTAGGATTGATCTCATATATATAGTAGTCTCCTAACATGTAATACTTGGTTGAATCATTTATACATTCATATTCTATATTACCTATGGTTCAACCCTCCTCTCCACATTTTCTAATATGGTATCATAGCTATGGTTTTTCAGCTTTGGTTCATTTTTTCGAGAGGATTTTTGCTTAAATCGAGCTTGGATCTGGAAGATCAAGCATCGATTCATTGGATTACTCGAAGATCAAGTTGTTGCTTCGTCATTTCGTGGATCTGCTGCTCATTATTCCTGTTTTGGATTGAAGATTTCTGCATTTCAGTTTCAGCAATTCAGCTTGTTCTTCAGCTGTTTTTCAGCTTTTTGCTGTGTTACTGTTTTATCGATTTGAGAGTTGCTCTTCGATTCTTGATCGATCCTGTGATTTGGATTCGATCTGGTGTTGTTTCTCGAGTCTGAGATCGATTTCTTCTGCTGGATTGATCAGTTCATCGCATCTGCTGCTCAAGTTTTGCTGCGAATAGGATCTGGATGTGCTCTGTTGCTGCAACACCTTCTTTCAGTTGCAGCTCTGTTAGATGAGCTTGATTCTTTGATTCAAGGCTTTGTTCACGTTTTCTGCACTTCATCTGCTTCTTGTGCTTCATTAAGAAGTTTCTGTGAGGATCTGTGCAATCGTTGTGGAGTTTCTTGGAGGTAATGCGATTCAATTTCATTTTCGCGCCTATTTTGCTGCTGGATGTTCAATCTTCAAATTCTAGCTGATTTCTTGATCATTTGCTGCGATTTGGATTGCATTGGATTCGCATTTGATGTTGCGATTGTTTCTGAGCTGAAATTTGTTGATTGCTGCTGCGGATTGGATCAATTTGATCCGTTCTTGGACTGTTTTTGCTCGGTTTTTGGTTTTGCAGTTTAATTGCTACGATTTCTTCAAATTCGATTTGGATAATTGATTATTTGTTGCAATTTGGCTTGGTATGTAGTGCCTTTTGGTTGCTATTGGATTCAAGTCAGTTTGGAGTCGTTTTGACGACGATTAGATCTGGATTGTGCTGGATTTTCATGAAGAACACCTGGGAATTCTGTTGAAGATTTGAAGATCTTCAACTGCTGGAAAATAGTGTGTTTCGCTGGTCTCGAACCCGCGACCTCTGGCACTGTGTTGTTTCCCTCCGTACACCGGATTTTCAGCATGGAGTTGGTTCGTTTCGTGCACCCCGGTGCACCCGCATGTGCCCTACACGCGCCTCGTCTATTTTGGCCGAATTTTTGGCCGATTTTGGGGCTGTTTTGAAGATTTTCAAAGTTTGGGGCAATTTTTGCTGGATTTGTGAAGTTTTGGGCTGTTTTGAGGACAATTCTGAGAGTTTGGGGCTGTTTTGAGGACAGTTCTAAAGTTTGGGGCCATTTTCCTAAAATTGGATTTTCGAGGGGCCATTTTGTGAAGTCCAGGTTTAAATCTACCTTGGCAATTTGAATACCGGATTTGAATGTACCTTGGCAATTTGAAGACCGGGTTTAAATGTACCTTGGCAATTTGAAGACCGGGTTTAAATGTACCTTGGCGTTTTGTGAAGACAGGGTTCGATTGGACCTTGGCATTTCATTCATCATCAAACTTTTCTCTCAAATTTTCCTTTTATTTCTTTAAAAAGGAAGGAGAAAGAAAAGATGAGGGAATATAGATGTACATATTTGTACATACATAGATAGGTACTCATACTTGTATAGATACATGGTACCTTAGGTTGACTTGTATAGTTGAATTAGTTAGTTAGGACTGATCTCCTATATATAGTAGTCTCCTAACATGTAATACTTGGTTGAATCATTTATACATTCATATTCTATATTACCTATGGTTCAACCCTCATCTCCACATTTTCTAATAAATACTTATTTGGCAAAGTTTACTCCTATCGGTGGTACTTCAGGAGATGGAAAAGCTCAGGCTAGACGATCCCCCTCCAGTCAGGAAGAGTCCGATGGGATCTCACATAAACGACTACTGTCGCTATCATCGAGTCCAGGGGCACGATACTAATGAATGCATCGCCTTGAAACATGATATCGAGACGTTGATTCGGAGAGGAAAACTATTTAAGTTTATTGAAAAACCTTTCAAGGCTCCGAGAAAGCAAAGTCGTAGCCCGCGAAGGAATTCTCGATCTCCCCCTCATGACAACCCCGCCCCAATCCAAAGAGGGACTGTGAATGTCATCGCAGGAGGATTCGCCTCAGGAGGAGAAACCAGCGTCGCCAGAGAAGTATACGCCACCCAAATTTCACAGACAAAAGATAAAGGAAAGGCACGTCAAGAAATCGACCCAATAATCATAAGCTTCACCACCGACGATCTCATGATGGTTACTCAACCTCACGACGACGCCTTAATTATCACTGCTACTTTGGCAGAATATGAAGTCAAGAGAATCATCATCGATAGTGGAAGCTCAACAGATATACTTTTCTATGAAGCTTTTCAAAGCTTGGGATTAACTAGTGGAGACCTCATGAGGGCCGACTTTCCTCTTATTGGCTTCGCTGGAAGGACTACCTATCCGATGGGCGCTATCAAACTACCAATCATCTTAGGCAAGGAGGAGAAGACTTTGATGATCAACGTACTCTTCGTTGTCGTCGACGCCGCCTCAGCATATAATGGTATCATCGGAAGAACTACTCTTAACCCTCATCGGATAATCCTGTCAACTGCTCATCAAGTAATGAAATTCTCAACGCCTAATGGAATTGGTGAGGTCCGAGGAGATCAAGCCATGGCGCGACACTGCTACAACACGTCGATACGACGCCTAGAGAAGTTATAAAAACTTCTAAAGTAGATACCTCTTTGTTTTGACTAATAGTTCGAAATATTTCTTTTGATGTAATATTCAGGAAACGATGAATAAATATGGCCCCTCGAGGTCCCTTTCTTTCTTACAAGAAATCGTCCAGATATTACCATCAAAGATCGATGTCAACAATCTCGATTGTTGACATTATGTGCCCAAGATGGCAATAAATCCTAGGTACGTCGACAACTCGGTAGAAGATCGGCGTCAACAATCTCGATTGTCAACATTATGTGCCCAAGATGGCAAGCCTAGGTACGTCGACAACTCGATAGAAGATCGACGTCAACAATCTCGATTGTCGACATTATACGCCCAAGATGGAAATAAATCCTAGGTACGTCGACAACTCGACAGAAGATCGACATCAACAATCTCGATTGTCGACATTATGTGCCCAAGATGGCAATAAAGCCTAGGTACGTCAACAACTCTATAGAATATCGACGTCAACAATCTCGATTGTCGACATTATGTGCCCAAGATGGCAATAAAGCCTAGGTACGTCGACAACTCGATAGAAGATCGACGTCAACAATCTCGATGTCGACATTATGTGCCCAAGGTGACAATAAAGCCTAGGTACGTCGACAACTCGATAGAAGATCGACATCAACAATCTCGACTGTCGACATTATGTACCCAAGATGGCAATAAAGCCTAGGTACGTCGACAACTCGATAGAAGATCGACATCAACAATCTCGATTGTCAACATTATGTACCCAAGATGGCAATAAAGTCTAGGTACGTTGACAACTCGATAGAAGTCGACATCAACAATCTCGATTGTCGACGTTATGTGCCCAAGATGGAAATAAAGCCTAGGTACGTCGACAACTCGATAGAAGATCGACGTCAACAATCTCGATTGTCGACATTATGTGCCCAAGATGGCAATAAAGCATAGGTACGTCAACAACTCGATAGAATATCAACGTCAACAATCTCGACTGTCGACATTATGTGCCCAAGATGGCAATAAAGCCTAGGTACGTCGACAACTCGATAGAAGATCGACGTCAACAATCTCGATTGTTGACATTATGTGCCCAAGATGGAAATAAATCCTAGGTACGTCGACAACTCGATAGAAGATCGACGTCAACAATCTCGATTGTCGACATTATGTGCCCAAGATGGCAATAAAGCCTAGGTACGTCGACAACTCGATAGAAGATCGACATCAACAATCTCGATTGTCGACATTATGTGCCCAAGATGGCAATAAAGCCTAGGTACGTCGACAACTCGATAGAAGATCGACATCAACAATCTCGATTGTCGACATCATGTGCCCAAGACGGCAATAAAGCCTAGGTATGTCGCCTATTTAACGAAAGTTTAGTGTTTGCAATTTTTAATTTTTTCAAAGGCGAAACTCGCTTTACGATCATCAATGGCCCTAGCTGCCGAGCCTCTCAAGCTCGACATCTCATTTTGAAGTACGTCGACTTTTTCGCGGAGAATAATGTTTTATACTTTAAAAGCCTCTTTCTCCTTGTCCTTCTTCTCCAACAAACTGCAATACTCTTTGGTTAATAAAAGGGAACCTTGCAAGGATTCCTCACTTTTATGAAGCTCTTGTTTAAGAGTAGTCAACATTTCAGTCGCATGCTGGAAATCTCTCCTCAATATGGCATTCTCCTCTCTAAGAATCTGAACCAATCCAACGTCCTCGGCGGACAATAGTTTTGCCTTGGTCGATTGTAGCTCCCCAAGGAGATCAATCATCAGACGAGAATATTGGAGAGATCCCTGGAGCCTGTTGAATAAAGAATTAGAAGGGATCGAGTAACGACAAACGAAGAATGAATTCAGTAAACAAAAAGGGGGTAATACTCACTTCAGCTTGTTTTAAAAGAAAGAGGCGAGTAGCCTCCTCTACTCCTATGTTTTTGTCTAGACGTCGACGGTCCTGGGGAGGAATTGAAGCATTCAATAAATGAAGTGCCAAATCAGAATTGGCAATAGAATGCCCTCTTTAAGAGGGTACCCTTGTAAAAAACGGAGAGGATTCTAATCCTTTGAAAAATCGACAGACGGGTTTAACAACATATCTCAATCAAAGGGAGGACCCTTATAATCTGGAGGATCACTGGCAGAAGTCTCAACACGAAGCAGAGACCTTTGAGTTGAGGAAGAAGAAGAAGAATCTTCGCCTCGCCTTTTTCTTCGCCAAGAACAAGTACCCCTATCTCGAGGGGAATGGTGAATGGTATCCTTCACCTCACCCTTATCCTTGGAAGGCCTTATTGGTGACCTCTTAGCAAAGGGAATAGCCTCGACATCAATTGGAGTATCAATAGACGCCCCGCTATTAGCTTCTTTATATCGAGGGGCAGAAGAAGTTTCCGCCATAGCTTGACAATGATTCCGAAGGATCATTTTGATGAAATCTAAAAATAAAGAAGACCCCGATTAGTAAAACAACTGGAGGTAGCAATCTTAAAAAAAAAAGAAGAAAATAGCCCCGGAATACCGGAGGAAGGATGGTCAGCCATAATGCTTATCCACCTGAGAATAGTTCACTCCTTCAGGATCGAATCAGATTATAAAAACGAAGAGCAGAAGTAAAAAAATGAAAGTGAAACAGCGGTATTTATACTGAAGTTTCCACCGCTTGGGTAACTTCCCAAGAAAGCTTTCCCTAGGTCATCATTCATTGGGGCATTCACTGACAACATGACCATTATCTGGAAAATCGTTGTGAATTTACTGAAACGACTATTGAGCTTCTCCAAAATCACTCAACGGTCAGAAATGTTATTAACCAAGGATAGTGCCTCGGCTAAAGACACTTACCTCGACCCTATAAATCAAAACTCTGTAAGTTAAGTCAAAATAAAGGCAGAATCTCGCCATAAAGATTTTGAAGCTATACTCAACTCAAGACCTCTTCTTCATAAATGAAGTTGACGACTTAAGTCAGTGTTGGGTTACGATTGAACACGATGAGAAAGATAAAGTCGAGCACATCTAAAGGTGAGACTAAAGAAAAATAAGTCGTTGACCATTTCTGCTCAGAACGATAAGGCAAAGACAAAGGGTCGACGACTATAAAAGAAGCAGCCAACTTTTGAAGAATTACTAACAAAATAAGGCGACTAAATCACTCAAGGCTCTCCTATTAAGGTACAAGTCGAGTCGATAGCCAAAAAACCAAAGGAAAACCTTCCTCCGAAGAAAAGAGACAGGTGGTGACCTGCTCTAGCCGACATGAAGAAAACCTTCCTCTTAAGGAAAAGGACAGGTGGCGACCTGCTCTAGCCGACATGAAGAAAACCTTCCTCTTAAGGAAAAGGACAGGTGGCGACCTGCTCTAGCCGACATGAATAAAATCTTCCTCTTAAGGAAAAAAGACAGGTGGCGACCTGCTCTAGCCGACATGAAGAAAACCTTCCTCTTAAGGAAAAGGACATGTGGCGACCTGTTTCAGCCGCCAAAGGAAAACCTTCTCAGCTAAGGAAATATGAGGAGACGACCTACTTGTCACCTGCTTAAGCCGACTCTGGGGCGAAACCCTCCCAAGAGGGTAACCGTCATTTAAAGTCGGTAATCTTTCCCTATAAATAAGGGAACATTCTAAATATTTGCTTAATCTTGATTTCACGCACTTTACAATACTCTTTCTAAATCCATTACTGACTTAAGTTTCAGAGTGGAATCAGGGGCCATCCCTGTTAGATATCTGTCCAATTCGGGTTCGTGTTTATATTTCGGGTCTCGTAAAATACCCCAAAACCCGTAAAAGAACTCTTTCGCGGACACCCAAGCCTAAAACGGTCCGGGATACGCGTAGTACCCGAACCAGAGGACTTCCGGATTACTGACTTTATTCGTATGCTCACCCCGATTATTTTGCCAAATGCGAGAAGTCGGTGCATGCATAGTCCACCTTGATGACGGTATACGTCTTCCTTCATACCGACATCAAGTAGTTCAAAACTGGGCATGATCCTTAGATTCCCTATAAATAGGGGCCTAGGTCTCCCATTCAAGGCAACTCCCTCATTTTTGGACTTTGGATGCTCTGACTTCTCTCTCTACAAATTCTGACTTGAGTGTTGGAGAGGGCCCAACCAGCATTCCCCCCCCCCTCTCCCACCCTGGTTACTGCCCCTCGTGTAGGATCCGAAGTTTGAGAGTTCGAGGTTGAGGACTGGAAGATTAGCTCAAGGATTGTGTTTTAAGGATCGCGGCGTTCCCGTCCTTATACACACATCCCGAGCCCGTTCGTGAAAAAAGAAGCCCGAAGCTACCCAGGTGGAAGCGGACTTAACATTTGGCGCCGTCAGCGTGATTCGAACAAAAAGCCGCTTCATACCGCAAGCTATGACAGGAAGACAAACGAAGAAGGCGAGTGCAAGCAAGCCGAAGCCGACGAGAAGCCAACCAGGACGTTCTCACGTTCCAGACGCAGAGTCTACTGCCTCATCCATGCCAACCGCAAACGTGCCTTCCGCACAGCACGGTCCCAAAGTTCAGAATAATGCATCAGCACACGAGTTCGAGTGAAGAACGGGAATCAATGAAGAGTTCCCATACGGGATGCCAGCCAACAAACAGAAGCAGGCAGCAAGTCAGCAGGATCATTTGCACGTTCATAAAGACATGTTCGCTGCATCCTCCATGCCAACAAGCAGTGTGCCTTCCGCACAGCATGACCTTAAAGTCCAAAATACAGCATACATTGCACCCCACCCGAAAAAGATGGCAAACATACATATGATCCATGGAGACTTTGATGTTGAAAGCAAGAAGTCATACGAGCAAGAAGTGTACGTTGTAAAGACAATGCACAAGTCCCATGATACCAACATGGAGTATGTCAACATAAAGGATGCCGCCTTTGATGATGTCATTGGTTTTTCATCAAAGGACAAGGAACACGTTGCGGACCATGACGCCTTGCCCATAACCACGCAGAAGCCGACAAGAAGATGACTTGGATCCTCCCACATGCCTGTTGCCACATCCAATGCTTTCTTCATGCCAACAAGAAGTGCATCCTCCGCACAGTGCAACCAAGGAGTCCTCAAATACAAAGGTGTCAACCCGCCACCACCTGTTACTCCTACCATGATGACCGCGCTCGAAGAACTGCTTGCATTCCGAAAGATGTTAACAAACCAGGGATATGCCCCGCCACCACCACATCTGCCTCCAATCAACGGACAAGTTGAGGAGACAAGAACAAAGTCCCAAGTCACAAGTCATCGAGACACACCGCACCAAAGAATAGGGGGGCAATACACGGAAGGTACCTTCCAGTACCAACAACCAAGGCAAGGAGCTGCACGCTCATACAACCCGTATGTGATAGCACAACACCAAGAAGGGGCGTGGAAACAACTCCAACCTCCCGCTCAAAAATACACAAGGAAGGTCCTTCCACTAGGACAAGCCAAGACGATGCTGACATCCGTCACAAGGAGGGATGGGGAAACTTGTTGATGACGATGATGTCCCAATCGCGGAACTTACAACAAGAACCTTGAAGACAATAATTGAGGAAAAGATAGACGCTTCCTGGGAAAAGAGACAACCGCAACAAAAGAGGCCATTCCAGTCAGACGTCCAAAGGCTCAAAAAGACCAATCTCGCCAAATGTGTTCCATTAAACACACCGCTGTCCGCCATCTTGAAAGAGATAAAGGAGACCAAGCTGTGGAAAAAACCCTCTAATTTCCGCAAGGGCCCATTGGGAAAGATGAAAGCAAATGGTGTGAAAATCACGAGTGTATGGCCACGAGACGGAAAGCTGTGTTGGATTAAGGTTTCATGTAAACAGCTTAATCTTAAAAGGAGAAATGAAGAAGTATGTCGACCAAGGCAATAAGCATCAAAAGAAGTCTCCTGTGGAGTCTTCAGGAAAAGAAAAGGCGAATGATAATCCACCTTTCGCCAAGCGCCGGAAAAACAACGTCACTCATGGAACCAATTATGACGACTTATACAATGAGCATGAAGGTGGAGGAAACAAATTTCAAACTCCCGGAAAACAAACTTCACCGACCACTTGAGCCAATGACTGCCTTCTTTGGCAAGAACGTTGAAGAATGATGCAAGCACCATAAAACTGGGGGGCATAACACCAATATTTGTTCACCCACAAAGGTGGAGATTGAAGAGCTCAACACGCTAGATGCACTGAGGAACTATGTGGCACGTGGCAGAATCAACTTGCCGACAAATCACCTATGAAGACGTCGAACATATCAGCAATCCCTTTATCTCCATTTTTGCATATCTACTTTAGGTCTTCTTAGATTAAGTACAACTTATGTTTATTAGCCTTAGTACTTTTCAAAATGAGCGATCAGTAGACGCCTTCCTGTAATCCGTTGTGCGAACTCCAAATATCTAATGAAGGTTAAATCTACTTTCGTAGGTACATTACTATATCATGCATACTACCTTGGAATAACGCTAAGTAAAAACTACGCACATATTAATTGCGTCAACAACACAAGCTATCACACTAAGAACAACAAACGGCTTAGGCCATACAACATCCCCCATGCAACGGAGCCTCAAGCATTTTATACGCACAAGACTAAAAATCGCGTTGCAATAATAAACAAGACGTGGGCATCACCCAAGTGACGACGTCATCAACTTTGTGGAAGATAGGAATTCAGGATACGCTCCTATGTTATACGCACGCCTGTGCCAAACCCATCACGAGAAAAGAGTTAGAAAATTATTTCCAACATCCAGCAAGTTTACCCTTATCAAGAACACAAGAAGGATCGTACCACTCAAAACGTACGCCGACAGCAAAACCTAATCTTCGGACAAAACAAAGGAGAAGATGAGGATTCCACCAGTATAACACCTCTCAACCATATGCACAATCGTCATACAGACATAACCTCGGAAAGAGTCACAAGTATATGAAGAAACACATCAAATAAACCCATGCCCCTTGAAAGTGAACACATGAAGCATACATCGCAAAGCCAACACAGTAATTCAACACCACGCAATGCGCAATAGGAGAAGGAGAGCAACAACTCCAAATCGGTGTTCCGTTCATGATTGCAGAAAAGCTTGACGCATATAATGAAATCCTAGGGTATACAACCATGAACAAGTGGGGTATGATAAGCGTCAACATCACACCAAAAGATCAAGTTTCCAACAAAGACAGGAATTGGTGAAATAAAGGGAGATCAACAGCTATCAAAAGACTGCTACAAGGTTGCACTCCAACATAATGCCAAGACAAACAATAGCGGAATTCCCGTCATTGATGAAAACCCAAGGGTAGATAATGCACGTCCTTCTTTCGTTGAAGCGTTACAAGAAATCAAGATAGATGAGCCAGAAAGGATGATCCGAGTAGGCGCATCACTGTCAGAAGATGAAGTAATAGAAACCATCAGGAAACAGCGGTACGGCTGCCAAGCGACTTGGGGGGCACCAAACTGACAAGTGCTCGGCATTCCACCGAAGTGAAGAAACAAATAATTGCAAGTACATGTGGTGCCATTATTCTAAGAAGGAAACACCAAGCAATGATCATATATAGGCGTGTACATCATGCTAAGGAGGCATCAATGCGTATCAACTAGAAGACGCATACAATAATGCATAGTCGATGTTCATACATACATATTCACAATCACATATAGCGGGTGATACTTGGAAAAGCTCCGCTCCCGACATATGCGCACCTGTCACGATCCGCACTTAGGGAAGTTTCCTGCATAAACAAGGAGTCCTCGTATCAGACTCCTTTACTTTATCTATTATATACATTACTAAAAAGAAAATTTCATAACTCCATATTTGTGCAAACTTATAAACATTGCAACTATCTAACAAAGAGCAACTTTGTTCGTAGGTACATACTACACTATGATTACTACATGGGAATTATGCCAAGTAGTAACCTATGCACATAATATCTACTTCAACAATACAAGCTAAGCATTATGTTCAAGGAGGGATTTATGGCATACAACGCCAACATATCTATTATCTACACCAACATGGAGTTTATTTCTCCATCCATAACAGCGGCTATATCAAGAAGATGTCGGCAACACAAAGCCATCGCGCTATGTGCACACTCTACTTATATGTGGCGATGACAACTTGCGGGCTATCTACAAAAAGGGACTTATAAAATTTTCTACTCAAAGTGACGGCTATTCCAAAGGCGTCAACAGCAAGCAATATCTTGGATAAACACCAAGATTTACTATCAAAAGTAGCATGCTGTGGTATCCTCTTTGTAAGGGCAAACCCCATGTTTACTTCTAAAAAATGGCATGCTGTGAAATGCTCTTAGAAGCAAGTCCTCATGTTTATAGCCATTCCCTGCATACAAACCAGGATGCGGCACTTAGGTGGGACTGATCACCCCATCGTGGCGGAAGTCCTCTTGTTAGACGACAACCCCACACACTAAAAGTATGCATACTCTCTTAAGGGTTCATACACCATGAAGACTTAGGACTGAAAAAGGATAGCTTCATGTTATACGCTTTTTAAAGCAAACCTTGTACAAAACTCATCAAACTTACAAGTTGAGTCTTGTATAACGTTATCTTGCTCTTTAGCATTTAACGCAAAAACAGAAAAATAGGCAAGAAATATATTGCAACAACGTCGCCTTAGAGTGGAAATAAGAGACGGTATAAACTTAAGTCTTGCTACGTCAAGACGACACTGCTACATGTCAAAGGCCAAGTGCCAAGTACATTACTACCTGCAATGCTACAAGTACCAAGTGTACATAACACCCTGCAATGTGCAAGTCGCAACATCATATGCTCTATCCATCACAACAAAGAGTTCAATCCTATCATGCAAGTCCAATACATGCGGACAATAAAGATAGCTCAAGGTATGAAATATTACTAACAAGTTATCACATGTTTATTATTATTGAAAACAGGTCCAAGGGATGAAATACCATTCAAGCAAAGGCATAAACAAAGATTTATCGAAAACCTCAAAACAACATCAACCCATTCACAAAGGGTTCAACATGATGGAAACAGACAACCTGACACCAACCAAGAGATAGCAACATCTCCAAGGATCTATGGCAAAGAGTTCATAATGTCAACATCAAATACAAGGTCGTCATCCGCACAAAAGACACGGCAAGAATGGTCGCTTCAACTTCAATAAGACATAGCTCTTCAACATAAGCGCGACAATCAGCAATGCGTGCATCAAAATCAGCCGTCTTCAAGATCAACTTTCAAGTGTGAAGAAGTAAATAACGCTTACCTCAATGGGAGGAACGCTCCTCCTTGGGCCGGTCCCTCGACCGGGGGGCAGAAGGCACCACCGCACGACCCTCAACTCTATTCTCTTTATCACAAGAAGGAGTTAGCACGGTCGTATTCGGCGTAAAGAACTTAGAATCGCTCGAGGAACACGCCCCTGCGTCGGATCTTTTGAGAATTGTGCTAAAGCCAGGAACTGCAACCACGCGTTCAGGAACATGAAAGCAACAACTTAGAAGAATTAACAAGTTCAAAGAAGGTACAAGGAGATGCTTTACTCACAAGTCCTTTACCGCGACCATGTCCGGAAACTCCAGAGTAGCGGGGGCAATTGTAAGGACTTTCCTTCCAACAAGCGGATTACTGTATACATCGGCTATCTGCAGAGACGAGCTTTTTCCATCAGTCCGACCTATATTACAACATGATACAAGTCATAAAGATCATCAACATACCAAATCTTCAGAAGGACGTATATGTGTACCGAGATCAATTAATAAAGTAACAAGCATCATGCAAGGGGGAAACTTCTTCAACACATCAACCTTACATGTCGACACCGAGCTCATACTCGCACCATACATGATTACAAGGGCGAAATATTTTCTAAGTGTTTTGCTCAGGATGACAGTCAACATATTGCAAGCTGTCAGCATGTTACTATGTGTCAGCATATTACCAAGTGTTAGCATACAACAAGGTGTTGGCATACAACATGTGTTTACATCAAAGCATATGGATACAACGCACATAGCCAGGGATAGAGAAAAGATTCTAAGTGTGGGGGCAAGTGCGCACATACATGTACGTACATACATGTCGACAAGCAATGAATATTTCCTAAGTGTTTCCATGTACGTACCTACATGTCGACAAGGATGGATGTCGACAAGCAAGGAATATTTCCTAAGTGTTTCCATGTACGTACATACATGTCGACAAGGATGCATGTCGACAATTGAAGAATATTTTCTATGTATTTCCATGTATGTACATACATGTCGACAAGTGAAGAATATTTTCTAATTATTTTCATGTACGTACATACATGTCGACAAGGATGCATGTCGACAAGTGAAGAATATTTTCTAAGTGTTTCCATGTACGTACATACATGTCGACAATGATGCATGTCGACAAGTGAAGAATATTTTCTAAGTATTTTCATGTACGTACATACATGTCGACAAGGATGCATGTCGACAAGTGAAGAATATTTTCTAAGTGTTTCCATGTACGTACATACATGTCAACAAGGATGGATGTCAACAAGGGGAAAATATTTTCTAAGTGTTTCCATGTACATACATACATGTCAATAAGGATGGATGTCAACAAGGGGAGAATATTTTCTAAGTGTTTCCATGTACGTACATACATGTCAACAAGGATGGATGTTAACAAGAGGAGAATATTTTCTAAGTGTTTCCATGTACGTACATACATGTCGACAAGGATGCATGTCGACAAGTGAAGAATATTTTCTAAGTGTTTCCATGTACGTACGTACATGTCGACAAGGATGGATTGCATGCATCAAGTAGCTATTATCAACTTCTACACAATACATCCTAAGCGTTCCTACGATGCTTATCGACAAAGCTCATACGACGACATCTATGGTAACAAGCATTAGAAATTGTTAAAATATTTTCTAAGTGTTTTAGCATGTTTGCAGACAATGACTGACAGTCTATACATGATACTCAACGGACATTGCCTAAGCTATCATTACCAACATACAACCGTTGACGGCCATGTACGTACAACTACCGATCATCAACATCGAGCATACTAAAGCAACGACTAAGGCATGGAAAAACATGTCGGCAATGAACACTATGCATAAGGGAAGTATAACGATTCATTTACACTTTTCTAAAATTTCCAGCACTTAGAAATTTTTTGACCGATTTGAGGCTAAGAATTCTAATGCATTTTATCAAACACCTTGTATGCATGTTAAGGTAAGCTAGGTACAAGGTGATTTCAAGACTAAATCAAGGCCAAACGAAGTTACAAAAGGTCCAACCATGTATGAAATTGAACTCACCAACACGAAGCGAGTCCGAATTGACATGTGCCACACCGGAATCCAATTGATATCAACTATGGTGTATCTACTCCAAATCTATGATCTCAAAAGTTTCATCTTCATCAAGAATAGAGAGCTTCTTGGAGATTTATCTATGAAGGATGTAAGATAATGAGTATTCTCTCTCCTAATTTTCATTAATAGTGCCTACACCATGTGCTAAGGACTAAACTTTCATATATTTTCATATAAGTCCTTAGCAACTTTTACAAGCATCTTTGCATCTCTCCTATGTTCATATTGCATACATATCGCACATGCTACATGACACACTACACGTAATTACTATTACATATTACGTACATAGAATTTATCATACACGTTTATTATTTATGATCGTTACATGATTATTTTTATAATATAAGTATGAATCTCATGTTTATATCATGTCTCACGTTTACACCATACTTCATGTTTGCATCATACTACATGCTTGCATCATTTATTATGTTTACATCATGCTCAATGTTGACAAGCATGCTTTCCAATTTCATATTATTCTAAGTGTTTTGCTTATTGCATGATCACGTCATCCGTTTACAATGTCGTCATCTACATATTGACAACGTGCTACATGTTTACATCGTATACCATGGTATTATCACGTTGCATGATCCTTTATTATTACAAGTATTTCATTCATTACATGATATTACGAATATAGTTTCATGTCGTTGTACGCATATTGTCCGTTATACTAACCCTGTAAACAGATTGCGTACATACGGCGGAAAATTAAAGTTGGTCAAATTTATGATCTCAACACTCGGATTGACAAACAGGCCACCCCTAAGGTCAGTACCGAACCTAAATTGGACGAATATCTTATCTTGAAAAGAGTCAAGCACGGGTTTTGAACCACTACTTGACTCGGGGGCAAGTGTTAGATATCTGTCCAATTCAGGTTCGTGTTTATATTTCGGGCCTCGTAAAATACCCAAAACCCGTAAAAGAACTCTTTTGCGGACACCCAAGTCTAAAACGGTCCGGGATACGCGCAGTACCCGGACCGGAGGACTTTCGGATTGCCCTAAGGCGATCCGGAGGCCCGGATTACCGACTTTCTTCGTACGTTCACCTCGATTATTTTGCCAAATACGAGAAGTCGGTGCATGCATAGTCCACATTGATGACGGTATACGTCTTCCTCGACATCAAGTAGTTCAAAACTGGGCATGATCCTTAGGTTCCCTATAAATAGGGGCCTAGGTCTCCCATTCTAGGCAACTCCCTCATTTTTGGACTTTGGATGCTCTGACTTCTCTCTAAGGCTTTCTCTCTCTACAAATTCTGACTTGAGCGTTGGAGAGGGCCCAACCAGCATTCTCCCCCTCTTCCACGCTGGTTACTGCCCCTCGTGCAGGATCCGAAGTTCGAGAGTTCGAGGTCGAGGACTGGAAGATTAGCTCAAGGATTGTGTTTTAAGGATCGCGGTGCTCCTGTCCTTATACACACATCCCAAGCCCGTTCGTGAAAAGAGAAGCCCGAAGCTACCCAGGTGGAAGCTGACTTAACAATCCCCACCCCTTTTCAGGACCTCGCCTCACATAAAGCTCCTAAAGGAGACTAAGTGCCCAAGAGGTCAGGAAAGATACCTACGAGAGTTAGCTCCTGGAGAGACCTTGAAGTCCACTACTAGAAGTTCAAGGCCACGTCATTTTGATACCAACAAGCCCCAAATATTTTAAAACGATATTCAGTCGTCAAATATGCATAATTGATGTGGAGTGATCACGCATGATGCGTATGCATGATAGTTTAAGGATGTGATCGCATGCGATAATTTACTTGTGTAGTAGAATTATGTATGCTTGAATGAGAAATCCTCGAAACATTACAAAAAGGGCATTAGGAAAGCCAAGATCGGATGTATGTAAAAACTCCCCGTTCCGGTTAAAGTAGCGATTAAATCGTTTCATAGAGACTGATCTATTAGAAATGAGACATCAGCAGTGTGAACTCTTTACACGGCCTCCTTCCATTGGTTTACTGGTGGTCGGGTTGGATAGATGACTGAGGAATCATTGTTTGTCGCTTCCTATCTCATAGATATCTGATGTAAGCAATTCTTTTCAAAATGTTTTAAATTGTCACCCTGATTTTCGCATGGTTTGTCAATATGTTAGTTTTGATGAATGAACGAGTGTGATTATATATTCCTTGCAATTCTGATGGTATGAGATATGATGAATGGGAGAAGTATGTGCGGAAACTCCTCTCCGCTGCGGATGTTAATGGATGTATAAATCAAAAGGAGGAGAGGACACCCACAGATGAATATGGTAGTCCATACTCCTTTGACGACGAAAGGTCACGCAAGGATCAGATTGCAAGAGAGTTGATCTTTTCAACCTTGACAGTTGAAATTGAAGAGCCTTTCTTGAACGTCAGTGCATCAAACATTTGGTGTGCCTTACAGCTTCGTTTTGGCGAAGAAAGGCCGCTGAAGTGAGAAACCTCATTTGCATGGATGCCGGTATTACAACCGATCATGACCCTGATGATGAAAGGGATGTGTGGAAGAGGATTCATCCCATAATGAAAAGGTTCCCTCTCTCATGGTTCGCAGACGATAATGGACTCACACTTCTGATCAAATCGATTAAGACGATCGTGGATCGGTTCGAAGGTGATTAATATAGAGAATCCTCCATTTCAGATGAATCTCATGAGTTGAAGGACAACCTCGCTCATATGCGCAAGCTGCTAAAGGAATCGAGCAACAAAAGACTTAAACAAAAAATCTGGTGGGCCAAAGCACCGTTGATAAAGTGCGTCTCGGGTACGCCTCGTTTGTCATGTATAAAGTTATAAAACGTTTTATTCAAACACAGATCATCTGATGCGATTCACTTCTGAATTTTTTCAGGTGTAGTGTTCGACATGGCTCGAATTCTCGACTACCTTCACTCTCAGATTTTTGCTGCAGTATGAGCAAGACCTTATTAGTGTCATTTTTCTTTAATTGTTCATTTAAATAAAATATTTGGTTGTTTATGTTTCAGAGTATTGAATAAAGTGATTGTCATTAAAAATGAATGAAATTCGATTTGAAGTGCAGCATCGACCCGGTCAAAGGGATCGATCCGAACAAAATCCACTAATGTGGAATAACACCCAAATTTTCGGCCAGGACAAGAGGTCGAATTAAGGAAACGGTTGACACATGCTAACATCATTAGTAACCCATCGATTGCGTAACTAGATCAAACAATTTAGATTTCTTATTTATTAGTACTTTATAAATTTAATAGATATCGTAATGACGAACATGTATGAAACCGATAATTAAATTATGGCAACGAAACGATTATACTTAGGGTAAAGCCTATGTGTTGCGCGCATAACGCAAGTATCCGTATAAAAACGCTATACATCAATTCGAAATACAAATTTAATGATGAGATGTATGATTTTGATGGTCAAAATAACTTTCATTGACAACTTTACCCTTTTGGATTTACTCATATGGTTACTCGTAAATCCGAGACCATTGTGTGCTTTAAGAAATTTCTCAATCCTGTGAAGAATCAGCTGAAGTGAAAGGTGAAAACCATGCGCACTGATAGAGGTGGTGAATACCTCTCGAGTGGGTTTGACAAGTTATGCAATGAAAGGAGTATTGTCCGTCAAACGACGATCACTTATACGCCACAACAGAACGGTGTGGCGGAGCGACGTAACCGTACACTCTTGGATATGGTAAGAACCATGATGTCAGAAGCTCAACTTCTGATCTCCTTCCGGGGTGATGCGTTGTTGACTGCTACTCGTGTAGTAAACCCCGTTCCTACAAAATCGGTAGACACGACACCAAATGAGCTGTGGACTGGTAAAGAGTTGGGTCTTACCAGGCTGCGGCCTTGGGGTTGCGAAGCATACACGCATCAGAACGACAACCGCTACGACAAGTTGAGACCTAGAGGATTGAAAATTATCTATATAAGATACTTGGAAAACTCTAAGGGATACATGTTTGTGGCGGCTCAAGAAAATGGTGGCGTGGTCAAACATGAGTCTAGGGACGTTACGTTTATTGAGGTGAATTTCATAAGCTTGGTGTCATCAAAACGAATGAAGGCTTATAAGAACTAGAGCAGGACGAGGATAATCAGGTCCCACTTACTTCGAGTGGGAAATTTGAGGGAGCAACAACTTTGAATGAATTGGTAATGATAATGGAAACGTTTTCATAGTAAAAAAGTATAAGGAGTCAATCCAACCACACAAATCACAGTTGCTCCTGATGCGAATCAAGTAGGACCTGATAATCCAGTTGTTGAACCGTTGGATCCGAATCCTATAATTTCTCAGCTACCTGCTGGTAACAGTGGTAGTGGGAAAACCAACTTGGTTCCTGGTCCAAGTGATCGTGGAATTCATCTCGGAGGTAGAAACCCGAGACCAAGAGGTCGTCCAAGAAAAGTTGTATGAGAAGGTTCCAGTAACGCCCTGGTTTCAAGTGGGAGCATTGTTCCTAGTGGGAGCGTAGTTCCTAGTGGGAGCATAGTTCAAGATGGAAATAATGAGCCTAGACGTAGTCAAAGGCAAAGAACTTCTCCTAAGAAGTATCCCATCGAAAATGGTGAGTTATTCACTCTGACTTCGGTTGATGAACTGGTCACGGTTAAACAAGATATGGAAGGTCCTCAAGCCAAGGAATAGAGGAAATCAATGGAGGAAGAGATCACCTCAATGAAAACCAATTCAGTTTGGACGTTAGTTGATTTGCCTCCTAACCGCAGGGCAATCGGGGCTAAGTGGGTTCTGAAATTGAAACTCACTTCTGATGGAAACGTTGAGCGGTACAAATCTCGACTTGTCGCGAAAGGATATACCCAACTCCACGAAGTGGACTTTGACAAGACTTACACACCGACTGTGCGTTACACCACATTTCGGGCCATTTTGGCCTTGGTTGCTAGCCTCGATCTCGAGCTGCACCAGATGGATGTTAAGACTACCTTCCTTCATGGAAACTTGGAGGAAGATATCTACATGGAGCAACCAGAGGGTTTTTATCACCTGGGAATGAACGAAAAGTTTGTAAGCACCAAAGGTCGATCTATGTTCTTAAACAATCGTTCCGGCAATGGTACCGCAGGTTCCACGAAGAATTTGTGGGCATCTGATTCATGAATCTTCACGAGGATCCATGCGTGTACACGAAGACATCATGGTAAAAGTTTGTTATCTTGACATTATACGTCGATGACATCCTGATTACCGCGAACGATGTAAGTTATTTGAGAAGTCAAAGTCCTGGTTAACATCTGTATTTGAGATGAAGGACATGGGCGAGGCCACTTACATCATAGGCATTAAGATTGCTAGAGATCGTGGAACTCGTAGATTATTTCTTTCTCAGGAAGCCTATATTAACAAATTGTTGAGAAGGTTCAGTCTCTATGATGCTAAGCCCGTGGAAACGCCGGTTGTATATGAGTGTGTGTTGTCGAAGCGTGATGACTCAAAGAACCAGGCAGAGTGTGAACAAATGAAATGTGCAGAGTACCTTAGTATGGTAGGAAGTATAATGTACGCGATGAAATGCACTCGTCCGGATATCTGTTATGTTGTGGGCTTAGTAACGCGTTTCCAATCGAACCCCGGTTATCAACATTTACGAGCCGTCAAACGAATTATGAGATATCTGAAAGGTATGGTAGACTACATACTTTTTTATGAGGGAAGCAAGCTAAAATTGATAGGATATAGTGACGCCGACCATGGTGGCGATCTAGACGATCGTAAGTCCACCTCAGGAGGAGTGTTTCTCCTTGCTAATGCTGCCATCTCATGGATGAGCAAGAAGCAATCATGTGTCGCGCTGTCTACTATTGAATCCAAATTGGTAACTCTCTCAAAGAATTCACAAGAAGCTGTCTGGCGCCCTACTTGACGTCAAGGACGGGAGTAAACTTTTTTGCATTAATCTCACAGTTAAGTAGCGATAGGGGCAGTCAGGAATCTGAAGTATCATCGTAGGAAAAAACACATTGATATAAAATTAAACTATGCGAAAAGTGTGGTAGAGGACAAGCTGATCACAGTTGAATTCATGCCTTCGGAGAACATGGTTGCAGATCCATTGACTAAACCCTTACGCAAGGATGTTTTCGAAAATCACGTAAAACTGGTTGGTTTGTATAGGATTTAGAAGGCTTTAAATGTGACAGTAACATCTTAGAATTTGAAGTAATATTTAAATTAAAGAATTGATATTTGAGTTTATGATATTTCCGACGTCATAATGTCAAAATTACATCGGATGTACGGTATCTAAACTAGTCGTTGGAGCGTAAAACTTCCTAATAAAATATGTCGAATATGGACGTCACACAGGCACGGGCGTCTTGATGGAAGGGAAACCTCAGCCATACCAAGATCGGCTAAGAGCCATGGTATTTTGAAAGAGAAACCTGGTTATGCAAAACGCTAATTTGGTTTCGGGGTAACATGACATGATCAAAGTTTTGCAGATCGTCGTGACGAACTCTGTTCGGCTACCACCATATTTTGGGCTAGATGAGAATCTAGGATAGTGTATGACATTCCCACTCCTGATATAAAATAAATTCAGGTTATTCTATCGACGCACACTTCATACTGCGTTTGCCACGTTCGACCACGAGGTCAGGCCCAGTTGTGTTAGACGAAATCTTTTGAGATTCTGAAGGACACAAACTTCTTCACCTTGAGCATGTGAGTGATCCCGGGTGCTGAATGAAGTGGCACCCAAAGTAACTTACCACTCAGAACTCATATCCAAGGTTGGGCTCAATGTTCGATTTCAGGCGTAAGAGTGTAGTGCCCGAACAAAAAGGTCAAGCGACCACGTTTTGGGAACCGGTTAAGTTTGACTAAGGATATGAGCAATGGGGATGGTCATGTACATATGTGTTTCTCCGACTCTTGTATTTACTAGGTGGCCACCAACCGATTTTAGTTGAAGGTTGTGAATACTTGTACGGATGCCTTGGAGAAATATTCATTTGTGGAAACTAGGCAATTAGAGAATAACACTTGACCAGGGGTACAACGCGACACAAATAAGTAACATGTTGGTAACATGTTGGGAATCAACGTTCCGCGGACGCTACAACACTCTTAACCGATGAGTAGCACGATGTCCGTTGTGTCTTCCAGTCGCACGACAAATCTCGTACGAAAGAGACAGGAACTGGATTGGATCGAAGAACAAATGTTGATGTGTTGGTCGACAACATATTTATAGGCACCCTCCCATTCCGTCGAGTGGAAGTTATTGGCATTTGGCGTAAATGGGCCGCCGTAATAAAAAGCCCATTAATATAAGCCCAACGTCCTAAGTATAATTGGGTTATGTCACATTAGAGATTTCGGTTCAGGCCGAAATCCCAATAGACCATACGAGGCCAAAAATTGGGCCAACCCTATTATATGATGCGTCTGAAATTTGTGAGTGAGCCCTTAGGGTTTTTTTTTTGTTAGCATTTGGAGATTGGACGCCCTAATTAGGAGCCCATTAATATGTATATATTACCTAAGAAATTGGGTAAATGTCACATTAGGGTAATTGGGCTTGACCTAAATCCCAATTGACATGATAGGCCCAAATATTGGGCCTCCCTTATACATGGCCGGCCGAAATAAGTATTAGGGGCAAAGTGGACTTTTTTCCACTTTGCTCCTCCTATAAATAAGGGGTGTTAGGGTTTTCTTAAGGGTAATTCACAATTCCTCCTTAGTGGTGATTTGAGAGAAAAACCCTCATCCCTAAATACCTAGTTCGGCCGAACCATATACTACACCAAGGGTGTGCCAATTTGCTTGGAGCAAATCACTCCGGAGATCCGTCCCTGCCAAGAATCGATCAGAGGCTTTGCTGTGGAGACTATACCGCGTAGGGCTTCCTTAACATGAACTTCTACAGGTTCCGTCTGGTGGATCGCGAACTCCCTCAGCAGGATCCTTGGGACTACGGAAAGAGTTTAAGGTATGTGCACATCTTCCACTGTGTAATTCTGATTACAAGCATGTGCCTTATTTATGTTTCCGTAGTAGTCAACCCCGTAATCCATCAGTAGTAACAGAGCCTATGTTAGAAGTTCTTGATTTTGATAAACTGGTGTTCTTGATTTTTAAAGCCGATGGCCGAAATTTTAAAGAATGAAAATTTAAAATTTCTGATTTTTACAGTTGTTAGGGCCGAAATTTTCATGATGTTCTTAGTAAAATTTGATGTTCTTGATCTTCAAGAAAAATGGGATTTTTTTTTTTTTATCAAAATCAAACATTGGATTGTAGATCTTATTAAAGTTTGATCTTGAAATTTGACCACTTGTCTCCAATTATGTGTTTCGGCCGAACACTAGGTAAATTAACAAGGTAAAAGTTTTAATTTCTTAGGCCCCAAGTAATGTGTATTTCAGTCGAAATAGGTGATAATATTGTTTACCATATTTTAATTTATATTAAAGGTGACAATATATCTATAATTGGAAATATATGGATAGGTTCACATTAAATATATAGAAATATATAACTATCAATATATCTAGCTAAATTATAGGGATTAAAGATATTATTGATAGATTTAGTTACCTAAAAGATTAAGAAAATATATTGTCAAATATTTGTTTCCCTATTAAAGATATTGACAATAAATATATATATATATATATATATATATATATATATATATATATCTGCAATATTGGAAATTATTTTGCATAGTTAATAATTCTTGGAGGCTAAGTTAAGTTTTTATTGGACTTTAAAACTCTATTTAGCCCACAAGATTATTTCGGCCCAACCCTTGTGTGATTAATGGGCCGGTCCAATTTGCTAAACCAGATAGGAATAAAACCAAACCGAATTTTCTTAATCGGTTCGACCTAGTCGAGTTGGGTCGAACCGGGGTAACTAAGTGAACCTAACCAAACCGGTTTTGAGTGATTGAACCGAACCATATTATATTGGACCGGTTCGGACCGAAACAGATTTTGAAAAACCGGCCCAAACCGAATTGGATTTTCTGAACCGAACCGAAGCAGATTTTCTGGACCGAACCGAACCTAAATTGACTGAGCCGAACCGGATTTTTCAAAATCGAATTCAAGTCAATTAATAAACAGGATGGTCAAGTTTTAAAATCCAAATGTTTTTTAACTTTAATTAGTCTACACAGTGCTCGAAGGTTTAAAACTTTCAAGTTTTTGATTAAACCTTAATGCCTAGTTTCGATTATGGGGATGGATCTCGGAAATGCATGATTTAGGGCTGAATTGCAATTGTTTACTTTTTATCACGTGTATTATTTATTAGAACTGTTGTCTTGACTATGTCAAGCTAGCTGGATATTGGGGGCGGAGCCCTGGTTAAATATATGGTTTGTGCATTAGGACAAACATTCTGTGATTGTTGTGATTGCCTAGGATTCATGTCTAGAAACACGCATGATTAATTGTAAGAATGAGTTGCAAGTCAGCCCCTAATATTTTAAATGTTTTAAAAAACGAAAGCCAGTCGCCGAATATGCATGATTGATGTGGAAGTGTTTATGTATGACACGTATGCTTGAATGTTGATGATGTAGCTGCATGTGATCGTTTACTTGGAAAGTAGAATTATATATGCCCGTATGAGTTCCTCAGAACATTAGACGCATGACGCGTATATATGATATATGGGTTGGTTGATGAATTTTTGGCTTGCTATGATAATTTACTAGTGAAGTAGAATTATATAGGCATGCGTAAGTTCATCAGAACATTTTTAAATACAAAAGGACTTGGGAAAGCCAAGATCGGGTATGCTTATTTCAAAGTTCCCGTTCCGGTAATTTGCGAATAAAACCGTTTTTAAGAGACTGATCTATTGGATTTAAGACGACGGTAATGTGAACTCTTTCACGAACCCCCTTCCCTCGGTTTACTGGCGATCGGTTGGTTAAGATGGTTGAGGAATCATTATTTGTCGTATTCCATCTTAATAGATATCCGATGTATGCAATTATCTCTTAAAATGTTATTGTCTCCCTGATTATGCATGATTATCAATGTGTTCGTATAAATTGGTTGAATGAGTGCGATTCGATATTCCTCGCAATCTTGATGGTATGGATAATGATGAATAAAAGGAATATGTGTTGAACTCTCTGCTACGATTCCGAAAAGCGGAGAGGACAACTACGGATGAATATATTAGTCTGTATAATTTTGACAAAGATAGATGAATGTAATTGATGGATATACGCCCAATTTGAACCCGTTGACTTCCGAATCGCTTTATTTTTATCACCCCGTTAATGATTGTAAATCGAAACTTCAACCCGGACACTTCGCGAGAACATCGACGGCTCGGACGGGGCCGAAGTGCCCGTCCGGCCGGGACGAACTCACCTAGGTGAGGTTGGGTGGCCACACCCGACCTCCCCTAGGGGAGATCGGGTGGACCAACCCGATCTCTCCTAGGAGAGATCGGGTCGGCCAACCCGATCCCTCCTAGGAGGGATGGGGTTGGCCAACCCCACCCTCCCTAGGAGGGGTTGGGTGTCCTCACCCAACCCCTACCCTTGGGGGTCGGATTTCTCCCCCCCCCCCAAGGGCCCCGACACCACTTTCGGACCCCCACGCTCGGTCCACTCCGCCTACCTCCTCCGAATCCTAAGGTCTTAATTATGCGCTTAAAGGTTAATTAATTGTGTTTAAAGGCTAACGATGTCATTAAGCCACCTTAATGACACCGTTGCCTATAAATACCCCACCTTTACAACTCATTTGATCATCTTGGCCATTTGGACATTTTAGCTCTGACATCTCTCTAGCTTTATCTCTCTAGAAAAGTACTGACTTAGGCATCGGAGAGGGTTCACCAGGCACCACCCCCCCCTCCGTGTCTGGTATTGCCCCTTCTGCAGGGTAGAAGGAGAGAAGAAGCAAAGGAAGGAAGGAAGGAAAGAAGAAGATAGGCTAAGGTAGAGCAACTCAGGAACACCGGATCGCACACATCCCCCGTAAGGAGTGAGATCAAAGCCGACCCCCCGTTGACCTAGATCTCATAACTTAACACTTGGCGCCGTCTGTGGTAACCCAGAGAAACAGTCTGCACACCCAGAGTCTCAGGTAACCCCACAGGCACCCCAGCCTAACAAGCAGGGAGGAGAACCTTCACGCCCAGCTGGCTAGGAGGCTTCCACAGCTTCAACTCCATTGACTAGGAAGCCACAGGGACTGGGGGCAACAAGAAGTGCCATCCCAACACACGGCACCTCCACAGGGATACCACTATGAGGTACAACCTCAAGGGTACCCATATGGAATACTGACTCAAAGGAACGACAATCGTGCCCACACAACCAACACAAGGCCGGCATACACACAGGGAGCACATACAGTGACTCCAGGGCTGATGAGCGCCTCGGACGAGGTACTAGCTTACAGAGAGACCCTAAGGAATAGACAGGAAAGGCAACTCCGACAGGAAGGAGAAGAAGCTCATGAAGAGGAGCAAATTCCAACGTAAGAACGCCACTCGCACCCTCGAACTGGGCAACGAGGAGAACAAAGGAGAGACAACCAAAGGCCACCCCCAGGGGGAAGGCAGCAGTCTGTGCCTCCAAGGCAGCAACAGACACAGTAGGATGCCAGGGCATACACCCCTCTGGGGGCAGATAGACAGGTAAGACCTCCAAGGAGGCATGGATTCAACCAAGTACCCCAACAGGGACATACACCGCATTAAGGGAGGACATACACGCCAGACCAACAAGGATATAGGAGTTCCAACATCCACCCTGGCAATGAACACATACAGTCCGTATCACTACAGACATGACTAAGGGACATATCAAGGAAAGCTAAAAGAGAGGGACATAGTCCCAACAACACAACAAGGCAACCACCTACCCATGATACAGCACGACAGGTCCAAACCCCTCATGCATTACAACCCTTGGCACACATCCCCCTAGGACAGGGGAGCAGTCGAAAAGACAAGAATTTGAACAGGGGACTCATAGAGTACCATACCATGTTAGTACATAGCTACTATAATGGGAAGTCTCATGGAGAGACATAGTGGAGTGAGATCACACATAGCATACATGAAGGATACATCTCCACCTAGTCCGCCTTGCAAGGATGCGACCTTATATTCCTCAAGTGGAAGGAATACACACAGACTACTGGAGGAAGACAGCTACATTACCAAGGAAGCAAGGGGTATCAACCCCCCACACTCATATCCTTCCCATATCCTCTTATTTAATTTAACTGCATAACAAGTCAACTCCCTAAAAGGGGTATATTTTGATACTTGATATCAACATGTTTTCCAAGAAAGACCATACCGGACGCCTTCAGGCTCCGTGGTATATATGTACACAGGTGGACCACTAGAAGAATCCGTAAAAGGCCGTCGCCAATCAAGAGATGCACAAGAAACATATTTCTCAATCTCAAAGGGCACCTATAAGGTCAAGTTTCTGAGAAAGATCACAAGATGGAAGGCTCACTTACAAAAATAAGTTGAGCACTCCCAACATCCTATAGAGGAACATCAACACACCCATTAAGGACACAGCACTGCAAATGAACCAGGAGTAAGGATGGAACAAGTATCCTTACAAGTATCCTTACAAGTATCCTTGCATCTATTTTTGCAAAAATAAACTCCGTAGATAAAGAGGTTATCTAATAGATGACTATGTCTCTGTTCTCAAACTACGATCCTAACCCGGAGATCCTTGGACTCCGTACTATATATGTAATGAATAACATGTTCATCAGAGATAGGTACACGAAGATTCAAGACAGCGCCATAAAGATCAGGCGCATACCTCTACCAAGTACGACACATTGGAGTGTTCACAAACACTCCTTCGCTATCTCACAAGAAAGGAAGGCAACCAAGGATACAAGTCCTAATAGAATAAACATCGGTAGAAAATCCTGTCATTGAAGTCATGCACCAAGAGAGAAACTCTAAAGATGCAAGATTAGCAAAAGAGATAGTGCAACAACTAGAGTGTGAAAATGAGATACATCTCCTATCAAGAGCCTTAGGGCAGGATAATAGTTCTACAAGATCAACCAAAGAAGAGCTCAAAAGCTCGGGGAGTAAGGTTTCAAGATCGACCCTCACACTAGACGCACATCCCGATCAACCACCTTGTCTGCAAATGATAAGACATTTGACTCTGGCATCCCATCAAGAGGAGAACCACGATAAAAGGGGCACTGGAAAAATATCCCGCCTCTAAGGCCATACGCCAAATACAGGATGAATGAAGGTTATGACAAAACGAAAAAGGAGGGATTTGTCAGTTCAACACACCTCAAACACGTATACGTACGCAATACAAATGCAGTCTCTAATGAAGCTATCCAACAAGGAACAGCCAATACGGGAGCAAACCCATGGAGCATCACTTGCAAACCTAAAGGAAAACATCCTTTTTAGGTTCAAGTCCTAATTCAAAGGAAGTCTATAATCAAGATTCAAGGTGGGAGGAGCATGACCAATGTGACACTCCCTAAAAGCATTGAAGAATACTCCAATGTAAAGGAAAAGGCAAAGCACACTAAGTGCCACAGCACTGCAAGATTATCACAGCCCGATCAGACCCCCCATGCACGAGCAAAGAGCATGGATCAGATTGACTAGTCTGAAACACACCTACGAGACTAACAACTCAAGACACCATTCTATGAGAAAGCTTTTCAACCTAAAACACAAGGAAGGGGGGGAAAGAATTTACAAGCACCCCTAGGATACAAACAATGCCACATCCTAGTTATCAAGAGAATGAAATCCACCACCACCCACCCAAAGAAAAAGCTCTTCCACCCAACTTCCAAAGACACATCCGACAAAGGCATCATCCAAACCATGCCTATGACTGAAACAAGCAAGCATGAGAAAGAGTAAATCCTACAAGGGACACTCATCGCATTCAAAGAAGCAGACAAGGGAGCCCCGAGCATAAGGGGTACCCAACCAAGAAAATGAACGAGGGGCCTTCAACGGCCAAATATGAAAGGCGGTGTGACCACCAAGCAACTTGGGGGGCACCAAACGAATAAGTGCTTGGTAGTCCACCTAAGTGTAAAAGAAGATATTAGAGGCAGCAGATCACAAGAACATGCAATACCACCTTTCCCAGAAAAGGTCACATAGGAGGAAAACATCCTCAACTCCCTATACGAACTCGTCCTAAGTTGGCAACACACAAACATCGCCCTCGAAAGGTGATCTCCCACAGTGAAGAAAAAGCGTGGTAACAGGCAATATCGTAGAAGGAGAAGTCAAGTAAAGACTCGAAAAGCATACCGAAAATGCACCATACATGAGTAAGGACACAAGATAAGGTAATATTATGAGCCCTCCGGGAGCCTATCCCGCGAACACATTCGACGCCCCCAAGAGCGTATCTTGAGAGTAGCTCTAAAACTACGAACCCTGAGCCCTCCGGGAGCCTATCTCGCGAACAGATTCGACGCCCCCAAGAGCGTATCTTGAGAGTAGTTTTCATACTACGACATTCGACGCCCCCAAGAGCGTATCTTGAGAGTAGTGTTCATACTACGACCTTCGACGCCCCCAAGAGCGTATCTTGAGAGTAGTTCTCATACTACGACATTCAACGCCCCCAAGAGCGTATCTTGAGAGTAGTGTTCATACTACGACCTTCGACGCCCCCAAGAGCGTATCTTGAGAGTAGTTGTTACACTACGACTTCGACGCACCAAGAGCGTATCTTGAGAGTGGTTTCCAAAAACTACGAATTCGACGCCCCCAGGAGCGTATCTTGAGGTAGATTTGCAACCTACCAGATTCGACGCCCCCAAGAGCGTATCTTGAGGTAGAAAAAACACTACCAGTTCGACGCCCCCAAGAGCGTATCTTGAGGTAGATTTCAAACTACCAGTTCGACGCCTACCAGGAGCGTATCTTTGGTCTAACCTGAGCCCTCCGGGAGCCTATCCTGTGAAACGTTAAGTGCCGTCCGAGAGCCTGTCTCGTGAACAGATTTTGACGCCCGTCAAGAACGTATCGGTGGACTAACCTGTGCCCTCCGGGAGCCTATCCTGTGAAACGTTAAGTGCCGTCCGAGAGCCTGTCTCGTGAACAGATTTTGACGCCCGTCAAGAACGTATCGGTGGACTAACCTGTGCCCTCCGGGAGCCTATCCTGTGAAACGTTAAGTGCCGTCCGAGAGCCTGTCTCGTGAACAGATTTAGACGCCCACCAAGAGCGTATCTTTGGTCTAACAGTACAACGTATACCGTGTAAGGGGTATCAGAAGAGATCATCACACCATGCTCAGAAGGATACCATGCTCAGAAGGATACCATGAGAAAGAAATTTCGAAGTAAAGTAATGTGAAGAACAAGTAATGTTTTTTCTTTATGAAATGGCAGGTATGACATGAAGGAAAGCACGAAAGAAAGACAAGTAAAGGAAACACACCAAGAGAAGAGTCCATGACCAAAGGATCATATACAGAAGCACAAGAGGTTATCATGAAAAGTAACGAGTTATCCTATCACCCATATCACAAGTCAAGAGAAGTATCTCAAAGGAACCCAACAAACATAGCCTACACAAAAGGCAACTATAGCAACGAAGGCTCTCCAATAAGAAAGGAATACTAAAGCACAACTCCATACATCGTGATGTGGCTATCATGTCCACATACCTCGAAGTGGCTATCATGTCCACATGCCTTGAAGTGGCTATCACGTCCACATACCTTGAAGTGGCTATCATGTCCACATACCTTGAAGTGGCTATCATGTCCACATACCTTGAGGTGGCTAGCATGTCCACATACCTTGAAGTGGCTATCATGTCCACATACCCTGAACTGGCTATCATGTCCACACACTACAGAAGGGCTATCACTCTGACACATCACGAAGTGGCTATCACGTCCACATACCCCAAAGTGATTATCATGGCAGCACATCATAAAACATCTGTCAAAGACATGAATTGTAAAGACACCATCCCGACCACGAACATCAAAAGGCTACGCCTAGCCTTAGGAGGAGGTTCAAGAAAAAGGGGAAAAACAACACCCTTCGTACGCTCATCAAAGGTAGGCACTTATATTTCAACCCACTGGGTGATACTAGGAAGGAGACGTCCTCATTATGAAGACAACCTCCATATCTCACGAAATCAACCAGGAAGCAAAGAATCACGACAAGCACTATTGAGGGCATATAACAAAACGATCCCCACAACGATCACAACTACGATACTAGTAGAGGCTAACTCAAGAGCAGTCTCCACCAAACTCTAAAGCAAGAATTTGCTATCTTAATCAGAGCCATGGCAAGAGAAAGGAACCTCAACGAAAGGCGATGATCACACCCATCACCAAAAGAAATATTTTCAACGCAGGGGTTAATAACATAACCCATAGGAAAGCCAAAGACACCTTCGAAAGTCGTCAAATTTACATGAAGATGAAATGAACCTGAGTCTCGGCCCCTCGGCTGGGGGGCAGGGGATAGAGAAGAGACATCAAGACCTATGATCTCCCCATCGCCAGCCACAGGTTGTTTCCTTTTGTCTAGCAAAGAGGTCGCCTCTTCAACCACTACCTCCTTATCATGGGAGGGAGTCAGCAAGGGGGCACTTGAAGGAGAGCCTCTCGCGGTTTCCTTCTCCTTGGCAGCCGAGGGCCCGACCTCAGAGTCAGGTTTCCGCGCCTTGGATTTAGGTTGACTTGAACCCTCACCCACCACAAGAACCATTCGGTAACCAGGGAAGAACGCTCTAACAACAAGAAGGAAGCAGCATGAGAACAATCATAAGTATATCACAAAGAAAAGAGAAGGGAAAAAGAACATACTGGAAGCATTAGCAGCCACCCCTGACTTAGAAAATTTCTAGGCCTGATAAGCAGAACTAGAGGGTCCTTCCCTCTCATCTGATTCAACGGACGGTCAGGTTTGGTCTGACTACCTTGGAAAACGATCTTCAAGGTCTCCCTGTCTGAAGAAGAAAGCTTCCCAAAAAGTGAGTCATCTATACGAGCAACCAACGCAAAGATCGACCCTTACTCATGGAGGGGCGAGATACGCCTACTACGGGGGCAACCTTAACACCAAGGGAAGAGGGCGAACTTTTAGTTTCCCCAAATGGAGCAACGCTCCAGCACATCCGAAGGAAGGGTCAACCCTTAACACATGTCAATAGACCCCTTCGCTCGCGGCGGTAAGAAGAAAGCTTGTAAGCTTTTTCACCCTCACTTTTATGGGGAACAAATTGCAGGGTAAAGGTCAAGAGCTATACACACGCTCCAACGAATGAAGGAAAAATGTTACACGTGCCGAAGGTCGAGATTAATGGACAATGCTCACGCTAGTACGAGGGAGGCGGAACGTTGTGTCCCATTGAGTGGCAGAGTTCCCACCCTCAAGTAAAGGAGAGGTCTATGCTCTCACCTTTGCACTTATACTCATATTCATGATTAACATCTACAGGTACATCAATGTCATCACTCATGCTCATACTCACAACCCGTCCATGCATACATACATGTTCATGCTTGCACTCATATGCATGCTCACATACACACTCCCATGTGTTCAAACATTTAGACGTCCATGCACGTGGCCGCCATATATTCATGCATACATTCATGACTACAATCGCAGCATGTCTCTACTCACTCCCATCCTTATGTTCCTACTTGCATGTATGCTAGTGCACATCCTCATGTTCATGATATGTCCATGTTCACTCCTACTTAACATCCTAGGTGTATTTTCCAGTATCCCATACTTAGAAAAATTTCGGACCAAAATTAAATTTTCCTTCACTTGGGCAGAATCCCGGCACGAAATTGAAGCATGAGTCACTTAGGTGTATTCGTATTGCATCATTATGCAAGCGTGTATTTTTCGAGTATACGCCTGTAGCAAAGATAGATTTATTACTCCCACCTCAGACGGACGCGTGCCTAGGCACAAGTCCGTGCTACTCTGACGTTTACAATTCCTCTATCTCATAAGGCAGGGGGCAGAGTCAGAGGCACGCATCCATGGGTAAGCAGGCATTCAGACAAGGAGGTAAAACCCCGGTTTCAAATTGCGCGTGTCATACCATCCTGAAATAGAGTCAATCAAGGGTTAGGCCATTGGTTGACTCGGGGGCATGTGATGGATATACGCCCAATTTGAACCCGTTAACTTCCGAATCGCTTTATTTTTATCACCCCGTTAATGATTGTAAATCGAAACTTCAACCCGGACATTTCGCGAGAACATCGACGGCTCGGACGGGGCCGAAGTGCCCGTCCGGCCGGGACGAACTCACCTAGGTGAGGTTGGGTGGCCACACCCGACCCGATCTCCCCTAGGGGAGATCGGGTGGACCAACCCGATCTCTCCTAGGAGAGATCGGGTCGGCCAACCCGATCCCTCCTAGGAGGGATGGGGTTGGCCAACCCCACCCTCCCTAGGAGGGGTTGGGTGTCCTCACCCAACCCCTACCCTTGGGGGTCGGATTTCTCCCCCCCCCCAAGGGCCCCGACACCACTTTCGGACCCCCACGCTCGGTCCACTCCGCCTACCTCCTCCGAATCCTAAGGTCTTAATTATGCGCTTAAAGGTTAATTAATTGTGTTTAAAGGCTAACGATGTCATTAAGCCACCTTAATGACACCGTTGCCTATAAATACCCCACCTTTACAACTCATTTGATCATCTTGGCCATTTGGACATTTTAGCTCTGACATCTCTCTAGCTTTATCTCTCTAGAAAAGTACTGACTTAGGCATCGGAGAGGGTTCACCAGGCACCACCCCCCCTCCGTGTCTGGTATTGCCCCTTCTGCAGGGTAGAAGGAGAGAAGAAGCAAAGGAAGGAAGGAAGGAAAGAAGAAGATAGGCTAAGGTAGAGCAACTCAGGAACACCGGATCGCACACATCCCCCGTAAGGAGTGAGATCAAAGCCGACCCCCCGTTGACCTAGATCTCATAACTTAACAGTAATAATTTGTTTCCCCAAGATTGGGAGTAGGTTCTTTGATGATCTGAACGCGTAAGTAGTGATACATTCAACTCTGGATAAAGGGGTTGAAGAAGACTTCAATTGCAACCAATGTTACAGTTTGGTATCCATTTGCATCCACCTCGGTGGAAGGAAGGATGCTAAAGCTAGAAATGTTTTGGTTGAATGTAATGGTCTTCTCTCTTTCCATGGATTCTGATGTAAAAGCTGCTCGAGACCTTCTCGATGAAAGGTCAACATGGAAAAGATGTATATGGTTGTCTGATGTTGACGGGACTCACTTACCATGAGTCTAGTCAAGTACAGTAACCACAGCAGTGATGGGACAACCTTCTATGCTCACCACAGTGGGTCGAAAGAAGTTAACCATGATCCGTATATCATGAAGAGAACTGGACCGAATAGATCATATACGATAATCTGGTGGGTTAAACCCCGTTGATAAAGTGCGTCCCATGTACGCCTCGTATGTCATGAGTATAAAGCTGAAAAATGTTTTATACGAACACAAATCATTTGATGTGATTCACTTGTGAATTTACTCAAGTGTAATGTCCAACATGACTCAAAGTTCTCGACTATGTGTGCGACAAACATGGCCTTTAGATCAAGAACCATACCATCGTCATTTATCGTTCGTTGTTCGTTTGAGTTACTAAAATTTTAGTTATTTCAAGATTCGGAGTTATTGAATAAAGTAATTGTTGCTCGATTCGAAGCACGATTTTCTTATCAATTTAACGGCCCCTTATAAAGGAACGATTCGAAACGAAAAATCCATACCCACGGGTTTGGAACCAAATTTTTCTGGCCAGGTAACAAGAGGCTGAATGAAATGAAACGGAACACATACTCCGTCATCTCAGTCGGGAAAACTGAACTGAATAAACCCATCGATTGCGTAGCTAGGTCGAAAGATTTAGTATTTCTTATTTGTGAGTACTCCATCATATGATAAATTCTGTAATGATGAACATGTTTGACACCGATTGGATTAAATAATTTTGGAAACGAAACGATTTAAGCCATGGGTTAAACCTGGAATAGGCGCCACAGGCGCATGTACCTTGAAAGATGGAACACATCGTTTTCAAAGTACGAATTTAATGATGAAGTGTTTTATTGCTGAATTTTTCATTAGCCTCCTTCTTTTTGGGAATAATTCATTCAATGCTTACACGATGAAAAGAGGTATGCTTCATAAGCTACCACGAACTCGTAAAGTATACACTGTTGCATAAGGCGAAAGCCCAATACACAATTTAAGGATGACCAAGTCTTTGGGATGAATTAGCCAATGAAAAGGATGATGTCGGTAAAATGACTCTCCCACTAAATGCCTTGAGCGAGCTGTTTGGCAAGACATTTGCATCGATAATACACTTCATCTAAAAAATCGGTCAAACACGACGCCATAAAAGCTAAAAGGAATGATAATGAATTAACTCTTATCATCATGTGCCATTAACATGCGCATTAAACAAGTATTTGGACCGAGAGTATGGTGACTACTCTTAGAGGATACATGTTTAAATTAGCTTGTAATAATGGTGCCATGGTCGAACATGAGACGTTACACGCCTTGTGGACGAATTTTCAACGCTTGATGAGATAAAACAGACAAAGTCTTGATCAAATCGGAGCAGGATAACGATGATAGTCAGGTCCCACTTACTTCGAGTGGGAGATTTGAGGCAGCAACGCAAGTGAATGAAATGGTAAATGAGGATGGAGATATTTTCATAGTAAATTCAGTGGGAGGACACAATCCTACCGCACAAATCATTGTTTCTACAGGTGCGAATCAAGTTGAACCTGATAATCACATTGCCGGACCGCTGGATGAAAATCCAATAATGCCATAAGTACCCATTGTTCCCAGTAGGAGTGGGTTAACCAACTTGGTTCCGAGACCGAGAGGTCGTCCAAGAAAAGTGTTAGGCTAAGGTTCCAGGACTGCCCTTGTTCCAAGTGGAAGTGATGCTCCGATAGAAAGCATTATTCCGAGTGGGAGCAATGTTTAGACTCAAGATGGGATAAACGAGCCTAGACGAAGTCAAAGGCACCGAACTTCTCCTAAGAAGTATCCCATCGAGAAGGGTGAAATATTCACCCTAACTTATGTTGACGAACCAGTGACGGTTCAACAAGCGTTGAAAGAACCTCAAGCGAAGGAATGGAGGAAAGCAATGGAGGAAGAGATCGCCTTAATGAAAGTCAATTATGTATGGTCTTTGGTTGATTTACCTGCTAACCGCAGGGCCATAAGGGCGAAGTGGGTTCTGAAAATGAAACTCACTGCTGATGGAAATGTCGAGCGATACAAAGCTCGATTAGTTGCGAAAGGATACATCCAAATTCATGGAGTGGACTTTGATGAGACTTACTCACCGACTGTGAGATACACCACAGTCAGGGCAATCCTAGCCCTGGTCGCAAGCCTATATTTAGAGTTGCACCAAATGGATGTTAAGACCTCATTCCTCCACAGAAACCTGGAGGAAGAGATCTATATGGAGCAACCAGAGGGTTTTATTAATCCTGGTAACGAACGTAAAGTTTGTAAATACCAAAAATCCATTTACGGTCTTAAATAATCGTCTCGGCAATGGTACCGCAGGTTCCACGAGGAAATCGTTGGGAACGGATTCATGAATCTCCACGAGGATCCATGCGTGTATACAAAAACCTCCGGGTCTAAGTACGTCATCTTGACTTTGTACGTAGATGACATACTCATTTCCGTGAACGATGTGAGTTTTATGCATGAATCAAAGTCTTGGTTGGCATCCGCATTTGAGATGAAAGACATGGGAGAGGCTACGTACATCTTTGGCATTAAAATGGCTAGAGATCGTGCCATACGGAGGTTATGTCTATCTCAGGAAGCCTACATCAACAAACTGTTGAAAAGGTTTAGATTACAGGATGCCAAACTCGTGGAAACGCCGGTAGTAGTCGGGTGCGCGTCGTCAAAGCGTAGCATGAACAGATGAGGAGTGCAGAGTATTTAAGCATAGTTGGGAGTCTCATGTATGCCATGTTTTGCACTCAGCCAGACAACTGTTATGCTGTGGGCCTAGTAGCAAGATTCCAATTAGACCCTGGATATCAACATTTAAAAGCTGTAAAGCGGATAATACGATATCTGAAAGGTATTGCCGACTACGTACTGTGCTATGAGGGAAGGAAGTTAGAATTGACCGGATTCAGTGACGCCGACCATGGTGGCGATCCGGATTATCGTAAGTCCACCACAGGAGGAGTGTTTCTCCTTGCTGATGATGCCATTTCATGGACGAGCTGTCTATGATGGAATCAGAATTCGTAGCTCTTTCTAAGAATGCACAGGAAGTGGTCTGGCTGAAAAGGCTTCTTACTGCGCTACTTGATGGCGATGTTGGGAGTAAACCTGTGAAGATGTTCTCTGACAGTCAAGCAACGATTGCGGCAGTAAAGAATCCGAAGTACCATAGTAGGACTAAACACATTGATGTGAAATATAATTATGTTAAAACTATGGTAGAATATAATATAATCACTTTAGAATACTCGCCCACTGATGATATGGTGGCGGACCCACTAACTAAACCATTACGTAGAGAGATATTTGAAAAACATGTGAAACTGCTTGGATTGCGTAGGGTTTAAATGTGGGAATGTATCTGTGATAACATTTTGTGAATTGGAAGTTACATTTTGATAAATGAGAGAATTGCAATTTGAGTTTATGATTCATCGACGTCATAATGTTTGATTACATCGGATTGTACGGTCTATAAACTAAGTCGTAGGAGGACGCAATCCTTTGCATAAATTATATCGAATGTGGGCATTGCCTTATCACACGGGCACGGTCGTCTTGTAGGAGAGGTGGACCTCTTCCGAAGCAAGATTGGCTAAGAACTAGTTGGGAAACTTGGTTATTCAAAACGATCATTTGGTTTCGAAAAACACGATATGATTTTCGTTTTGCACTTCGCCGGTGGTGAACTCTGTTCATATTTAACCACATTTTGGGCCACATGAGAGTCTGCGATAGAATCATTGACATATCCCACACCTGACAATGTTCGGGTATGCTATTGATGCGTGTTTCATACTACGCGTGCCACGTTCGACCACGGGGTCATGCTCGGTTGTGCTAGATAGATACCTCGTGATTCAGACTGTCGCAAACTTCTTTACCTCGAGCGTGTGATTGATCCCGGGAGCCTTATGAAGAGGCACCCGAAGTATCCTCATGGACTCATAATTCATACCTAAGGTTAGGCTCAATGTCCGCTTCCTGTCGTATGAGTGTACTGTTGAAGAAAAAGGCCAAGTTACCATGTCTTTGGAAATCAATTGGATTTGACTAAGGGTATGAGCAATGGGGATGGTCAAGTTCACCTACAATTCACCGACTCTTGTATTCACTAGGTGGCCACCAACCGGATATTAATTGAAGGTTGTGAATACTTGTGCGGATGCCTTGGAGAAGGATTCCTATGTGGAAATTGGGGAATCGGAGAATTAACAGTTGACCATTGATACAACGCGATACAAATTGATGTTTTGAACATGTTGATTTGTAATAGGGAATCAACGTTCCGCGGGCACTGAAATGAATAGTAACATTAACAAAATATTGGGCCTCTCATGTCCATTGGGATTTTAGGCCTAACCCGAAATCTCTAATGTGACATTACCCAATTGACTTAGTTAACAGTCTCATATTAATGAGCTCCTATATAGAAGTGTTTTTCACACTCTATGTATGCACCTAATTACACAATGCATACACACTAGACTATGTATGCACCCGGTTCACTATGCATGCACCTGGTTCATAGTTTATTGTATAGCCTTAGTTGGTGATCCTAGTTTTGCCTAGTATATATATTGTAACACTTGCTTTGTAATACCTAGTTGATTAATGAAGCATTCTCGTTCATATGGTATCAGAGCACAAGGACATTCATAGCGGCAATGGATCAAGAAACTTGAAGTTTTCCCCATTTGCTTCAATCTGCCAGCCTAGTCTTGTGTGGATTTACCTCATTACGCTTCAGGATTCATCAAATCAGCTTGAATTCTCACTTTACATTCAACAATGAACTCTTAGTAAGTCTCATTTCATGCTCATTCACGCACACAAGGAACTGAGGACAGTGCTAGTATTGCTCATAGGCCATAGCACTTGATTTGCCTTGTTCTACTTGTTCTAGCTCAGATTGAGCTATTTGCGTGCTTGATTTTGGTATTCCCTGAAGTGTGTGTCATTTCCTCTAGCATCATTGATGGATTCTGAGATTGTTTGAACTAGCCTCATTGATTATAACACTTGGATATTACACGTTTAGTGGATTACTTCATCCTTACTCGGCTGAGTGACCATTGTGAGTTCTTGGGTATTCTTCAGCATATTCTTTGATTCTATTGAAGAATTTCGTGCTTCCATTAATGGAGAACTGATTATTATCAAGTTTTTGATGATTGTCAATCAATGGTTTCGCTCATTTTGATGCGTAGTGGTACGTATTGTACTATCTACTAGCTGGATTTGTCCTATTCTTAACAGATTTGGTGTGCCAGTCTTATCTATATCATCAGCTATTTCCGTGGGGTTTCTTTACCATTTCTTCTAGTGATCTCTTGGGAATCAAGTTCACATCTCTTTCAACAAGCTCATTCTTCTTGACTGACTTGCAAAATGGCTCATGAATCCAATGTGGATGATCCTCTCTACATACACCCATCTGACACCACTGGCCATATGCTTATACCTTTTCAGCTGCAGGGTACCTCCAACTATCATGTTTGGAGTACCTCAATCAAGGAAGGCTTGTTAGTGAAGAATAAGTTGGGCTTCATTGATGGCACATTCACAAGAACAAGTGTTGGTGTGGCAGGCAGGGTGAAATGGGATAGGGCCAATGCAATAGTCAAGGCTTGGTTGAGGAATTGTGTAGCCAAAGACTTGGTCACTAGTTTGATCTACAATCCCACTGCTTCTTCCATTTGGGATGACCTTAAGGAAATGTTTGACAAGGTGGATGGTACTCAAATCTTCCAACTGACCAGGGAGATCTACCAAACATCTCAAGGGGTTCTATCCATCACTGAATACTTCGCAAAGATGAAACAACTTTGGGATGCTCTTACTTCGGTTGATGACTTGAATCTTCAATGTGCTGGAGACATTGCTATTGTCAATGAACACAAGGAGAAGCAAAAGTTGATGGCTTTTCTCTTAGTACTAAATGAGTCTTATGGACACATTAGGAGTAGCTTGCTCATGAGGCAACCACTTCCATCTCTTAGCATTGCCTTCTCTGTTTTAGTACAAGAAGAAAGTCAAAGGACCATTTCTGGTTCTATTGGAGATGTGGGTGAGGCAACTGCCTTATACACAAGAAACAATCCATCTTATGGTGGAAGAGGTAATGGAAGAGGCTATGGAAGAGGAAGAGGCTATGGAAGAGGCAATGGCAATGGCAATGGCAATGGCAATGGCAATGGCAATGGCAATGGCAATGGCAGGGGTAGAGGCATAGGCATTCCACATGGTCCCAATTAGAGACCCCCCCCCCCCTCCTATTTGCACCTATTGTGGTAAGAGAGGCCACATAGAGGATCAATGTTATAACAAGCATGGATATCCACAAGGTCATCCAATGTATAACCCAAATGCTCCTAAGAGGAATTGGAACTCAGCCAACATTGTTGAAGATGGTGGAAGCTCAAGTGCCATTGAGCATGTGGCAGCCAAGGAAAAGAGGATTTTTCATGGCACAGCCAACAAGAGAATCCAACATGTAGCTGCTCATGATGATTACTTTGAGCATTCACCTTTGGGCTTTGAAGATGTTGAACAAGCTCATGTCAATATGGCAGGTATATCTAGTGATCCTATGGTTTGGATAGTTGACTCAGGTGCAACTAATCACATCACACATCAAATTGAGTGGTTATTTGACTTGAAGAAGTGTGACTCTGATCATCAATATGTTCATTTACCAAATGGTCACAAATACAAAGTAACTCATATTGGTTCTTGCTCTTTCTCAAGTGGATTCACTCTGACCAACATCTTATTGGTCCCTGATTTCAAATTCAATTTGATCTCAGTATCTAGGCTTCCTAGCCAATTGAATTATAAGGTGATCTTTACTTCTGATCATGTGTTACTCCAGGGCCAGAGTGGCAAGTCCATGGTGATTGGGGAATGGAATAGAGGTCTATACACCTTGAAGGATGTGGTGCCTTCAAGCTCAAGGAAGATTGCAGCCACTTGCTTGGGGAATAAGGAAGAGGTGTTGAGATGGCATAGGCATTTGGGCCATGTCTCTGAGACTTACCTCAACCATTTAGATGTTTTGAATTTGAATAAATCTTATGGTTGTATCAAACAATGCACAATTTGCCCTCTTGCCAAGCAATCTAGATTTTCATTTCCAATAAGTGACTCTATTGCTTCTAAGCCTTTTGATCTTATTCACATGGACTTATGGGGTCCCTACAAAGTGCCAACCTTCAAGGGCAATCAATACTTCTTGACAATAGTAGATGATTGTTCAAGAGCAACTTGGGTGTACTTAATGAAGTTCAAGAGTGACACTTTCTTGCACATCAAGAACTACCTACTCATGGTGAAGAATCAGTTTGGTACTATGGTTAAGACCTTAAGGAGTGACAATGGCACTGAGTTCACTAACTCAGTATGCAAGGAGTTGCTTCTCCAATTTGGCATCCATCACCAAACTAGTTGTGTGCATACACCACAACAAAATGGAAGAGTAGAACGCAAGCATAGAGACATCCTAAACATTGCTAGAGCAATCAGGTTTCAAGCATCAATGCCTTTGAGACACTGGGGATATTGCATTCTAAATGCTTGTTACATACTCAATAGGCTACCATCCTCTATCTTGAAGTTCAAGTCACCTATGGAAGTGTTATATGGGAAGGTGCCTTCTCTTCAACATTTA
The DNA here is from genome assembly GCA_036873135.1 of Clarkia xantiana subsp. parviflora. Taxonomy (NCBI): domain Eukaryota; kingdom Viridiplantae; phylum Streptophyta; class Magnoliopsida; order Myrtales; family Onagraceae; genus Clarkia; species Clarkia xantiana. The sequence goes on along the minus strand of JAPTYO010000059.1, from coordinate 39,898 downwards.
AGAGTCATTGGTTGTCTTTGCTTCACAACAAAGCTAAACAACCATGACAAGTTTGGTCCAAGAGCTGAACCATGCATACTTATGGGGTACTCCACTTCACAAAAAGGGTACCTTGTAATGAATATTTCTGATTCAGTCTTTCATGTTTCAAGAGATATACTCTTCCATGAAGATATCTTTCCATTTGGCATGTCCAAAGAGGCCCTAAGAGCCTTGATACCTTCTTGCTTGGCACCCAAGCCACCTATGCTTGACTCCTCACCAGAGTTGCCAATGCTCCTTGATGAACTTACTCCAAGCCATGCTCCCATTATTGAGACTAATGCTTCTAATACTGAACATTCACAACCTCCCCAATCAATAGAAGAAGAGGTAGTCCCATTACAAGGAGCAAGAGGTGCATCACCACAACAACTTGGTTCTCCTCAACAAAGTTCTTCTTCTCAACCTCCACAACCAACAGAGGAAGTGGTAGAGGAAGTCCCACAACCTCCTTCCATAAGAAGGAGCCTCAGATTTGCCCAAAGAAACTCTCCACAAATAAGGAGGAGTGCAAGGCTTGCTGCTCTCCAAAACAAGCCTAGTTCTAATGCCACTTTTGGAATGGAAAGGTATATATCTTATGATACTCTAGGCCCCCAATTCAAATGTTTCTTGACTACCATTGACAAGATTAAAGAACCAAGCACTTACAAGCAAGCCATCAAAGATCCAAACTGGATTGTGGCTATGAAGGAGGAGATACAAGCTCTCCAAGACAACAACACATGGAAGATAGTAGACCTACCTCAAGGAAAATCCTCAATTGGTTGCAAATGGGTCTTCAAAATCAAGTACAACTCTGATGGATCTATTGAAAGATACAAGGCAAGATTGGTTGCCAAGGGATTCAATCAGGTGGAAGGTACTGATTTCAATGAGACATTGGACACTGTGAGGATTGTCTTGGCATTGGCAGCTGCCAAATCATGGGGATTGTATCACATGGATGTAAACAATGCATTCCTCCAAGGTGATCTATCTGAGGAAGTATATATGGACAGGATTTGATCCATCTAGGTCCATTGAAGCATTCCCCAAGAGAGTATGCAAGCTCAACAAGTCTTTATATGGGCTCAAACAAGCATCAAGGCAATGGAACATTAAGCTCACCCAAACATTGTTGAAGACTGGCTACAAGCAATGTGCCTCAGATCATTCCTTGTTTAGCAAGATACAAGGTAATGACAAGGTGTTCATCCTCATCTATGTTGATAATCTCCTAATCACTGGTTCAAATGCCAAACTGATCAATCAATTGAAGTGCACACTCCAAACACACTTCAAGTTAAAGGATTTGGGAGACTTGAGATATTTTTTAGGCTTGGAAGTTGCAAGATCAACACAAGGCCTTGTCATCAATCAAAGGAAGTATGCTATGGAGCTTATAGAGGATGCAGGCTTGGGAGCTGCTAGGCCAGCTGAAACTCCAATGGAATTTAACATCAAGCTCACCACACATGAGTATGACAAAGCCACCAACTCCAATCCTGATGACATACTCTTGGAAGATGCCACTTCTTATAGAAGGGTCATTGGTAAATTGCTTTATCTTACCATGACAAGACCAGACATAAGTTTCTCAGTTCAAAGGCTTAGTCAATTTGTGGACAAGCCCAAGAAGTCCCATTATGAAGCAGCAATGAGGGTGGTTAGATACATCAAAGGCACTCCAGGTCAAGGTTTGATCTATCCCTCCAACAATTCTCTCAGACTGAGTATCTTTTGTGACTCAGATTGGGCAGCTTGCCCTTTCAGTAGAAAGTCAGTGAGTGCATATTGTGTGAAACTTGGATCAGCTATGATAGGATGGAAGGTCAAGAAACAAGACACCATTTCCCTTTCAAGTGCTGAAGCTGAATATAGATGCTTGAGGGTTGCTACTCAAGAAGCAATTTGGGTGAACAGAATCCTCAAGGAACTTGGATTGCAAGTTACCTTGCCAATCCCAATCCACACAGATAGTGAGGCAGCCTTAAAGATTGACAAAAACCCCATGTTCCATGAGCGCACCAAGCATATTGAACTTGACTGCCACTTCACAAGACACCATATCAACTCAGGGATGATTGGTGTCTATCATATTTCTTCAAAAGTTCAAATGGCTGACTTACTCACCAAGGCATTAGTTAAGAATCAACATCTTGCCTTATTGAAGCTCTATGGAATCAAGGATGTGTTTCAAGAAGGAAAAGAAGAAGAAGAAAAGGATGGGAGAATATAGAACTGTATTTCACACTCTATGTATGCACCTAATTACACAATGCATACACACTAGACTATGTATGCACCTGGTTCACTATGCATGCACCTGGTTCATAGTTTATTGTATAGCCTTAGTTGGTGATCCTAGTTTTGCCTAGTATATATATTGTAACACTTGCTTTGTAATACCTAGTTGATTAATGAAGCATTCTCATTCATCCTATTTACGGCAGCCCAATATACAAATGCCAACAACTCCCACTCGCCGGAATGTGAGGGTGCCTGTTAATATGTTGTTGACCAACATATCAACATTTATTCTTCGATCCAGCCCTGCTTCAGAATAGTTTATACGAGGTTTGCCGTGCGACCGGCGGACACGACGGGTATCGTGCTACTCATCTGTTAGGAGTGTTGTAGCGCCACCGGAACGTTGATTCCCCATCTGTAATCAACCTGTAAAAATAATATTGTGTCGTGCTGTATCCTTGGTCAACTTTCATTCTCCAATTGCCTAGTTTCCACAAAGGAACACTTCTTCAAGGCATCCGTACAAGTATTCACAACCTTCAACTAATATCAGGTTGGTGGCCACCTAGTGAATACAAGAGTCGGAGAATTACAGGTATACTTGACCATCCCCATCGCTCATACCCTTAGTCAAACTCAACCGGTTTCCAAAGACGTGGTCACTGGGCCCTTTTGTTCAGTACTGCGTTCGTACGCCATGAAGCAAAAATTGAGCTTTACCTTAGATATGAGTTCTGAGTCCGTAAGGATACTTCAGATGCATCTTTATAAAGCATCCGGGATCAGTCACACTCTCAAGGTGAAGAAGTTTGTACCCATCAAAATCTCGTGGATTCTACCTAGCACAACCGAGCCTGACCTCGTGGTCGAACATGGCACGCGCAGTATGAAGCGCTCGTCGATAGCATAACCCGATGTTCTCAGGAATGAGAAATTTCATATGCTATCGCAGACTATTCATCTGGCCCAGAATGTGGCTGTTGACGAACAAAGTTCGTCACAACGATACGCAAAACTTAGATTATGTCGTGTTACCCCGAAACCAAAAAATCCTTTTGCTTAACCAGATTTATCTTTCGAAACCACCATGGTTCTTAGCCAGTCTTGATATGGTAGAGGCCCCCCTCTCCATCAAGACGACTGAGCCTGTGTGACGAGGCTTGGTCCACATTCGACATGTTTTATTTGGTAGCATTGCCCCTCCTACGACTAGTTTATATACTGTAAAATCCGATGTAATTCAAACATTATGACGTCGTAAGATCATAAAATCAAATTGCAATTCCTTTTATTCAAATATTACTTCAAATCTCAAAATGTTATCATCACAATACAAGGCTCTTAAACCCTACACAGTCCAAGCATTTTGACGTGCTTTTCAAAAACATCCATGCGTAAAGGTTTGGTCAATGGTTCTGCCACCATACTCTCAGAGGACAAGTATTCTAATGTGATTATTTTGTCTTCTACCCTACTTTTAGCATAATTGTATTTCACATCAATGTTTTTCGTCCTACTATGGTACTTAGGATTCTTAACTACTGCAGTCGCTGCTTGACTGTCAGAGTATACCTTCACTGGCTTACTCCCGTCCTCGACATCAAGCAATGAAATTAAGAGTCTTTTAAGACAAATTGCTTCATGTGCTTTCTTAGAGAGGGCTACGAATTCGGATTCCATCATAGACAGCGCAACACAAGATTGCTTCTTGCTCATCCATGAAATGACGACATTAGAAAGGAGAAATACTCCTCCTGAGGTGGACTTATGATCATCTGGATCGCCATTCTGGTCGGCGTCACTGAACCCAGAAAATTCTATTTTTCCACCCTCATAGCACAGCCCGTAATCGGCAGTACCTTTTAGGTATCGAATAATTCGTTTTACGACTTTTAAATGTTGATAGCCAGGATCTGGTTGGAATCGTGCTACTAAGCCCACAACGTAACATATGTCTGGACGAGTGCATTATATGGCGTACATTAGACTACCAACCATACTAAGGTACTCAACACTTTTCATCTGTTCATACTCAGCCTAGTCTTTTGGGCCCTCACGCTACAACGCGCACCCAAAAACAACCGGCGTATCCACGGGTTTGGCATCTTGTAACCTGAACCTTTTCAACAGTTTGTTAATATAGGATTCTTGAGAGAGACATAGTTTACGAGCAGCCCGATCCCTAGAAATCTTAATGCCTAAGATGTACGTGGCTTCTCCCATGTCCTTCATCTCGAATACAAATGCCAGCCAGGACTTGGATTCATTTGGGTAACACACATCGTTCACGGCAATTAGTATGTCATCGACATATAAAATCAAGATAACGTACTTCGACTCAGAGGTCTTAGTGTACACGCATGGATCCTTGTGAAGATTCACAAATCCGTTTCCAATGATTTCCTCATGGAACCTGCGGTACCATTGCCGGGACTTAAGACCATAGATTGATCTTTGGAGTTTACAAACTTTACGTTCGTTTCCAGGAATTATGAAACCATCTGGTTGTTCCATATAGATCTCTACCTCCAGGTTTCCATGGAGGAATGCAGTCTTAACGTCCATTTGGTGCAGCTCGAAATCAAGGCATGCGACCAGGGCCAGAATGGCCCGGACTGTGGTGTAATGCACATTTGGTGAGTATGTCTCATCAAAGTCCACTCCGTGAAGTGGGTATATCCTTTCGCAACGAGTCGAGCTTTGTACCGCTCGACATTTCCATTAGCACCGAGTTTCAATTTCAGAACCCATTTTGCCCCTATGGCTCTGTAATTAGCAGGTAAATCAAATAAAGACCATACCAAATTGGATTTCATAGAGGCGACCTCTCCCTCCATTTCTTTCATCCATTCCTTCGCTTGAGGTCCTTCCAAAACTTTTTTAACCATTACCGGTTCATCAATCGAAGTCAGAGTGAATAACTCACCCTTTTCGATGGGATACTTCTTGGAAGAAGTTCGATGCTTATGACTACGTCTAGGCTCATTAATCCCATCTTGAACTTGAACAATGCTCCCACTAGGAATAATGCTCCTGGTTGGAACAACACTCCTACTGGGAACAAGAGCATTACTTGAACCTTCATCAACTTTTCTTGGACGACCTCTTGGTCTCTGGATTCTACCTCCAAGATGAATTACATGGTTACTAGGACTAGGAACCGAGTTGGTAGTGCCACTCCCACTGTCACTAGTAGGTAGTTGAGGAATTATAGGATTTTCATCCAACGGTTCAACAACATGATTATTAGGTTCAACTTGATTCGCACCTGCAGCAACAGTGATCTGTGTGGTTGGATTGAATCCTCCCACTGGATTTATTATGAAAATGTCTCCATTCTCATTTAACATATCGTTCACTGGCATTTCTGCCTCAAATCTCCACGCGAAGTAAGTGGGACTTGATAATCATCATTCTGCTCTAGTTCAATCTGTAGGATTATGGAGGATAAATACTACGAAAATAACAAAGGTACATGCTAGTAAACACATTACGCAGCGGAATAAGGGGCACATTCTTATTTGAAATTTCCGCAGTCCCAGGACCTTCTAGGGGAGTTATCGATCCGCCGGACGGTTCCCGTAAGGGTTCTTGTTAAGGAAGCCCTACACGGATTTGTATCCACAGCAAAGCCTCTTGTCGATTCTTCTGCATGGATGGATCTCTAGAGTAATTTGCTTGAAGTAATTTGGCACCTCCAAGGCAAGATATTGGTTCGGCCGAAACACTATGTAAGGTAAGAGGGATTTCTTTTTGTCTCACCACAAAGGAAGAAAGTGGTTAAGTGATTAACCCTAAATTAATCCTGACAATCCCTATTTATAAGAGGAGAAAAGTGGACAAAAGTCCACTTTTCCCTCCTACATAATTCAGCCGGCCATAGAGTAAGGGAGGCCCAATTTTGGGCCTCTCATGTCAATTGGGATTTTAGGCTTAGCCCAAAATCCCTAATGTGAAATTACCCAATTGTCTTAGGTAATTGATTCATATTAATGGGCTCTTTTTTACGGTGGCCCCTTATCCAAATGTCAACAGCTGTCACTCGCCGGAATGGGAGGGACCTGTTAATATGTTGTTGACCAACACATCAACATTTGTTCTTCGATACAGCCCTGCTTCGAAATAGTTCATACGAGGTTTGCCGTGCGACCGGCGGATACGATGGGCATCGAGCTACTCATCTGTTAGGAGTGTTTTAGTGCCCGCGGAACGTTGATTCCTCATGTACAATCAACCTGTGAAACAATAATATTGTGCCGTCCTGTATCCTTGGTAAACTATAATTTTCCAACCTAGTTTCCACGTAGGAACACTTTTCCAAGGCATCCGTACAAGTATTCACAACCTTTCAACTAATACCAGGTTGGTGGCCACCTAGTGAATACAAGAGTCAGAGAATTACAGGTGTACTTGACCATCCTCTTCGCTCATACCCTTAGTCAAACTCAACCGGTTTCCAAAGACGTGTTAACTGGGCCTTTTTGTTCATCACAGCGCTCGTACGCTGGGAAGCGAACATTGAGCTTGACCTCAGGTATGCGTTATGAGTCCGTGAGGATACTCTGGATGCTTCTTCATAAAGCACCCGGGATCAATCACACACTAAAGGTGAAGATATTTGTGCCCATCCGAATCTCGTTGATCCTGCCTAGCACAACCGAGCTTGAGCCCGTGGTCGAACATGGCACGCGCAGTATGAAGTGCGCGTTGATAGCATAACCCGAACTTACATGTTGTCAAGAATGGGAAATGCCATATGCTATCGCAGACTTGTCATCTGGCCTAGAATGTGTATGTTGACGAACAAGGTTCGTCACGGCGATACGCAACACTTGATTATGTCATGTTACCTCGAAACCAAATGATCGTTTTTCTTAACCAAATTTATCTTTCGAAATCACCATTGTTCTTAGCCAGTCTTGACATGGTAGAGGTCCCCCTCTCCGCCAAGACGACCGAGCCTGTGTGATGAGGCTTGGCCCACATTCGACATGTTCTATATGGGAGGATTGCCTCTCTTACGACTAGTTTATAGACTGTAAAATATGATGTAATTCAAACATTATGACGTTGCTAGATCATAAACTCAAATTGCAATTCCTTTTATTCAAATGTTACTTTAAAACTCAAAATGTTAGCATCACAACACAAACCTCTTAAACCCTACGCAGTCCAAGCATTTTGACGTGCTTTTCGAAAACATCCATGCGTAAATGTTTGGTCAATAGTTCTGCCACCATACTCTCAGAGGACAAGTATTCTAATGTGATTGTTTTGTCTTCTACCATACTTTTAGCATAATTATATTTCGCATCAATGTTTTTCTTCCTACTATGGTACTTAGGATTCTTAACTGCTGCAATCGCTGCTTGACTGTCAGAGTATACCTTCACAGGCTTACTCCCATCCTTTACGTCAAGCAATGCAGTTAAGAGTCTTTTAAACCAAACTGCTTCCCGTGCATTCTTAGAGAGGGTTACGAATTCGGATTCCATTGTAGATAGCGCGGCACAGGATTGCTTCTTGCTCATTCATGAAATGACGGCATTAGCAAGAAGAAATACTCCTCCTGAGGTGATCATCCGGATCGCCATCGTGGTCGACGTCACTGAACCCAGTCAATTCTAATTTTCCACCCCCATAGAACAGTCCGTAGTTGGCAGTACCTTTTAGGTATCGAATAATTCATTTCACAACTTTTAAATGACCAGGGTCTGATTGGAATCGTGCTACTAAGCCCACATCGTAACAGATGTCTAGACGAGTGCATTGCATGACGTACATTAGACTGCCAACCATACTAAGGTATTCTGCACCTTTCATCTGTTCACACTTAGCCTAGTCTTTGGGGCCCTCAGCTTTGGCAACGCACACCCAAACACAACCGGCGTATCCACAAGTTTGACGTCTTGTAACCTAAACCTTTTCAACAGTTTGTTGATATAGTATTCTCGAGAGAGACACCGTTTACGAGCAGCCTGATCCCTAGCAATATTAATGCCTAGGATGTACGTGTCTTCTCCCATGTCCTTCATCTCGAATACAGATGTCAGCCGGGACTTTGATTCATTCATGTAACTTACATCGTTCACGACAATTAGTATGTCATCCATATATACTGTCAAGATAACGTACTTCAACTCAGAGGTCTTTGTGTTCACGCAAGCATCCTCGTGAAGATTCACGAATCCATTTCCAACGATTTTCTCGTGGAACCTGCGGTACCATTGCCGGGACGATTATTTAAGACCGTGGATCGATCTTTGAAGTTTACAAACTTTACGTTCCTTTCCAGGGATTATGAAACACTCTGGTTGCTCCATATAGATCTCTTCCTCCAGGTTTCCGTGGAGGAATGCAGTTTTAACATCCATCTGGTGTAGCTCTAAATCGAGGCTAGCAACCAGGGCCAAAATGGCCTAGATTGTGGTGTAACACACAGTCGGTGAGTATGTCTCATCAAAGTCCGCTCCGTGAATTTGGGTATATCCTTTCGCAACGAATCGAGCTTTGTACCGCTCGAATTTTCCATCAGCAGTGAGTTTCAGCTTCAGAACCCACTTTGCCCCTATGGTTCTGCGGTTAGCAGGTAAATAACCTAAAGACCATACTGAATTGGCTTTCATAGAGGAAATCTCTCCCTCCATTGTTTTCCTCCATTCCTTCGCTTGAGGTCCTTCCAATGCTTGTTTAACCGTTACCGGTTCATCAACCGAAGTAAGAGTGAATAACTCACCCTTTTCGATGGGATACTTCTTGGGAGAAGTTCGAAGCCTCTGACTACGTCTAGGCTCATTAGTCCCATATTTAATTTGAACAACGCTCCCACTAAGGATAATGCTCCTGTTTGGAACCATACTCCCACTGGGAACAAGAGCGTTACTTGAACCTTCACCAACAACTTTTCTTGGACGACCTCTTGGTCTCGGGATTCTACCTCCGAGATGAATTCCATGGTTACTAAGACCAGGAACCAAGTTGGTAGTGCCACTCCCACCGTCACCAGTAGGTAGATGAGGAATTATAGGATTTTCATCAAACGGTTCAGCAACATGATTATCAGGTTCGACTTGATTCTCACCTACAACAATAGTGATCTGTGTGGTTGGATTGACTCCTCCCACTGGATTTATTATGAAAATGTCCCTGATAGATATCCACCCGATTCGGGTTCGCTTTACATTCGGGCCTCGTTAACACGTCAAACCCACTAACGGCTTACAAACACTTATTCACGGGTTAGAACGGTCCGAACGCGTGACACGCACGTATTCAGGCCGTGACCCGTCCGGATTGTCTCCACAATACGGTGTGGTATGGATTGTTTCCCCACATGTTTTCACTATGTGCGAGTCTTCCCTTTGCCAATTAAGCTCAAATCCATGCCCGGTTCACGTTTTCCTACTAAACCGGGGTCGAACCGTTTAAAATTGGGTTTGAGTCCAAGGTTCCCTATATATAGGGATCTTGGTCACCTATTTCATAACTTGAGTTGGCAAGGGAGCTCTCTCTTCTCTCTAGCTTTCTCTCTCAAGATTTCTCATTTTAGCATCGGAAAGGGCTCAACGCACACCATCCCCCTCGTGGTGTCGATACCGCCCGTGTGCAGGTATCAGGAGGAGCGTACGTACGTAACTCACGCGACAACCTGACAGCTCGACATACATCCTTAGCAACCTTATCAGGACTCGACGCCCTGATCGAGTCAGGTCCCAACATTTTGGCGCCGTATGCGAGATCCGAACAATACAATTCATACACTACCGAGAGCAATGACGAGCAACCCTACACCTCCTGATAACTTAAACCCGAGAAAGGAAAAGGAGCTGAGATGCTCAAAGAGAAAGGCTTCCTTGGAAGCACCCAAGCAGGCACGACCAAGGAAGAGTCAACGGTCCTTCCTATAGCCCTGAGGCCACATCCACAGCTTCCTCAGTGCTAACTCCGAATGCAAAATCGGAGCCTACCGCCCAAATCAACGGACCACCACCAGGGTTTGATCATAGGACACACACAGATGAAGAGCACCCTTACGGGATGCCAGCTGAGGAGCAACAGCCCCAAGGAGGAAATGCACAACCCGCACCCCAACAATGATGGCAGCGTTAGAGGATTTGCTAGCTTTCAGGGAGACCCTAAATAATCAAGGCTATGCGCCACCACCACCACCTCCTCCACCACATGCATACAGGCAAACTGCAGCGAGAACAGAGTCATATACCACACATAGGGGAGACGCCTCACAGCATGAGAGAAGGCAACACCCAGCTTCCAACCCACATTACGCTAATGCAGGACCTGAGGCTGTCCGCTCGTACACACCCTACGAGGAAAGGCCATACCCTGCGGACTCATGGATGCAACTAAGCCAACTGTTCCAGCAAAAGTATAAGGAGGACTCCCACTACCAACCAAGCCAGGGGCAGAACATGGGTAGGAACCCATATACCAATTGGAGGATGCCTACAAGCGACGATAATGTCCCCATCACAGGGTTAACCGCCAAAAGCTTGGAGGCGCTGATAGAGCAAAAGCTGAAACAATCAAGTGTCAGGGCAATGCACGTCATGTCCGAGAGTGCGACTCATCCTTTCACGCAAGAGCTCTTACACAATCAGGTTCCGAGAATCCTGAATAATATAAGGATTGAGAAGTACTCTGGCAAGGAGACCCTATTGAGCACGTGCAGCAGCACGAGGCTTCCCTGCTAGGGGGAACAACCAACCCGAATCATGTGGCTATCACATTCCCGCAAACCCTGACAGGTTCTGCTGCACATTGGTTCTTCTCCCTCCTAAAAGAAAGTGTGGACTCATGGCCATACTTAAAGGCCAAGTTCATCCAACGATACATGGGAGAACGCACGTTGCTGAAAAGGTCGAATGCGCTGGATGATGTGCACAACAACATGACCAATCTTTGGCTGACTACTACATCCGTTTCAATCAGAACATTGCGGACATACAGACAAATTTGTCAGAGGGTGACATAATCAGGGCGTTAATTCGGAAATTAGGCCGCCTAGGCTTCGCGCTAGGTGATAAAATGTCGAAACGCCCCGCAGAGACTTTGGAAGAGTTAGCCTCGCGGGTAAAGGAGTATGTGGACCTCGAAAGGTTCAGGAACAAAGTTAAGACAAAGATGAACGCCTTGCGCAACAAGGACAACAGTAATAAGGCTGGATGACCAAAACAATTCCAGGGGAACCAGTAGAACATGCAATGGCAGCCACAGCCAAAACGTCCGAATCAGGTCGATTTTCAACAACCAAGGGCGGTAAATGCTGCAAACCTCATCCCGTTGAACGCTCTATTGACGGTAATCCTAAAGGAGATGAAGGAAACCAATCTCTGGAGAGAACCCAACAGCTGGCGAAAAGGCCCCCTCGGGAAAGAAACGGAAAAGTGGTGTAAAAACCACGAGGTGTATGGTCATGACACCAATAGCTGCTTCATCCTGAAAATGCGAATCAATAATGTGATTCAGAGAGGGGAGTTGAAACACTTTGTTGACCAAGGTGACAACAACCCGAAAAGGATCCAAGGAGAATCCTCAGCTAAAAACAAAGGAAAGGAGAAGGTGTATGATAACCCACCTCCTCCCAAGCGAGGTGTGATCAACGTCATTCACGGAGGACAAGCTGCCAAGGGGCAAGGCTCGCATGCAAGGAACATTTATGCTTCGCAGGCAGAAACGCATCCTAAGTATGGCAAGAGGCCAATGGGATAACAAGAAGACCTTGTCATCATGTTCTCCGAAGAAGACATGAAGTATATAGTCTACCCCCACGACGATGCATTGGTAATCAATATGCCAATTGCGGACTACGACGTCAAGCGAATCCTCGTTGACGGAGGAAGTTCTGCAGATATCCTAACCATTAAGGTGCTGGAGATTGGATGAACCAAAGCAGATCTAAGTCATGGAAGCTACCTCCTGATAAGCTTCACTGGTGCAGCAACATACCCCTTGGGGACAATCACACTCCCAATAACACTAGGCGAAGTATGGAAAAGGAAATGTCAACTTCATAGTGGTTGAGACCCTGGGGGCATACAATGGGATATTAGGGAGGACAACAATCAACCCGTACGAGATAGTGCCTTCAACTGCACACCAAAAAATGAAGTTCCCAACCGGGAATGGAATTTGAGAAGTGTTGGGCGACCAAACTGCAGCACGTCAGTGCTATGTAAACGCTCTCAGGCTATGTAAACAATAACTCTCTATTGCCATGATAAGGTTAGGCACAGTTGAAGGAGAAAGCACTCGACAAGTCGAGGATGAGCAATTCGAACAGGTTTTCGCGCATGGATACATGGAAAATTACCAGCTAGTCCCAGCACTTCAAAGTGTCTGGGATGTCAAACAAGGAGATGAAGAGTCAATTTGGAACTACTTCAAGCGCTACGCGCTGAATGCTGCCTTGGTGAAGGCAACCAGGGAGGCAGTGATCAATGCATTTTTCATGAACATGAACGCTCGATCATTCCTCCTCTTTGGAAGAGTTTATGGCTGGAGGACAACCTAGACAATGGGCGACCTCAAAGACAAGCTTGAAAGGGCAATCGACTGTGAGCATGAACTGGGGTGGTGCAAATCACACACAAGCCAAGAGAAGGTATTCGCGCATAAAAGCAAAAGCAGGGTGGCAAGCAACATCGCAAATTATACTTTCACTCCTTTGAACATATGAGTTGAAGAATTATACGACAGCATCCTGCAAGACAAGTTACCTCCCCCAGGCAAGACAATGCAAGCGTTCCTCAGAACAAATATAACTGACTGGTGCAAGTTCCACCGTACCTGGGAACACAACACCAATGACTGCCTCACTCTGAGGATCGAAATTGAAGATATGATATCTCTTGGAGAGTTGCAGGGCCGCGTGGCGCGCAACCACCCCGCTGCGTGAACAGGCCGACTTGAGAGGCGGCAAACACATCCCTCCTCACTAGTGCGTTACTCATAGCTTTAATCATCTACTTTCAATTTTTTTTATCTAAGTAGTTTAAAACAGCTGTAGGACATTTACACTTAGGTGATCAGTTGACCCCATTCGCAAAACATTGTAAATACTCCGTAGTACTAATGAAGTTAATGTATTTTCGTAGGTACAACTTACTTACATCAACAACAATCCCTACTCTGGAATGACACCAGTAGCGGACTCTATGCACATAATTTGCATCAACAATACAAGCTATTACGCTAAACACAACAAACGGCCTATATTATACGCCACCAACACGTCAACACTCGACGTCATCAACAAGAAATCAATACGCTCTCTCTCTCTCGACATCTATTATGTCTATTCTAAACAACGAAAACAACATATTACATCCTGAAATTTTTTCCAAGGATTATCTTAATAACATGGCGCGACATCCCCAACTCGGGGGCAGCCCCATGATTACAGCGACCATTCCTTGGGATTTTAAAATAAGATGCGGTCATCTACAATGTGGTGTGACATCCTCTACGAGGGCAACCCCACACTACATGATACGAAATCCTCTATGCGAGGGCAACCCCATGTCATCTTATTGCGGACTATGAAACCCAGTAGAGATTACTAAACACCCGAGCGTGAGTTCACCCCCACATTACATGGCGTGACATCCTCTATACGAGGGAAACCCCATGGGAACATACTACTAAACACAAGTAGCTTTCATTACTAAGCACCCTTCTACGCCGGAAGGAGCGTATCCTGAGATCATCGCTATATGCTGCATCAAAAAACTCGCCAAATCTACAAGTCGAGTCTTGTAAAACGTTACCTTGGATGTGAACAAGTAACAGAAATAAAACACATCCAAATTAGTAAGTCGTGTCTTGCCACAACGTCGCCTTGGAATGGACCAAGAGATGGTAAAAAATGCAAGACGCGCAACGCGATCTAGTACAACCCCTAGGAGTATCTAGGTAGAGGTATAGTAGAATCGCAAGGTAAGTACAGGAATAGCCAAAGGAACATATTGCCTCAATGCTACAACGTGGGTGCCCAAGTAGCGGACATAAAACACATCCAAATTAGCAAGTAGCGTCTTGCCATAACGTCGCCTTGGAAGGGACCAAGAGACGGTAAAAATTGCAAGTCGTATAACGCGACCTTGTACAACCCCCTGGAGTAACCGGGAAGAGGTGTAGTAGCATCGAAAGGCAAGTATATGGATAAGCTAGCAGAAAGCCTTGCAACAACTCTACAGAGGGGGTGCCCAAAAAGCGGAAAATAAAACACGCTCAAATTAGCAAGTTGTGTCTTGCCACAACGTCTCTTTGGAATGGCCCAAAAGACGGTAAAAATACAAGGCGTATTACACGACCTTTGTTCTACCCCTTGGAATAACCAAGTGGAGGCACACTAGCATCGCAGGGTAAGTACACGGATTACCCACCAGAACGCCTTGCAACAACGTTACGCGGGGTGTTCCCAACTAACAGACGGAAAAACTCACCAAACTAACAAGTAGCGTCTTGTCACAACGTCGACTTATAGTGGACTAAGAGACGGTAAAAACTAAAGTCTCGCCTCGTCGAGACGACACTCCTACATGCGAATAAAGGTCTTGTGCATTACTACTCATAAATGCCAAGTACCAAGGTAAAGGTCTTGCGCATTACTAACCATAAATGACAAGGACCAACGCAAAGTATTGCGCGTTACTAACCACGAAATACGGCAAGAATACTACTCACACCTATATATTACGCCATGTGATTGAACAACCAAGATGGGCGTGCAACGCAGGGACTTACGTCTCCTTACTACAACTGCGGATACTACATCCAATCAGAGGACGAGTCTCAACTCTACTCTACAGTCCAAACCATATGGGTCTTGCGTATTACTAACCATAAATGGCAAGGACCAACGCAAAGTCTTGCGCGTTACTAACCACGGAATACGGCAAGCATACTACTCACACCTATATATTACGCCATGTATTGGAACAATCAAGATGGGCGCGCAACGCAGGGACTTACGTCTCCTTACTACAACTACGTATACTACATCCAATCAAAGGACGAGTCTCAACTCTACTCTACAGTCCAAACCATATGGACAATTACGATAGCAAAGGTACGAAAGATTACTAATAAGTTATCATGCATTACTAAAGCATCCACGACAGGTCTATATGACAACGTCAAGCAACAAAATAAAAATAAAAGGTTCAAGGGGACATCGCCCAAGCATAACTTCAACCCGACATGGGGGCAAAACTATATACAAGTCTGAAATACCGAAGACAGTCAACCTGACACCACGTCAGGCACATCAACTCCCTTAGACGGGTTACCCACAACTTTATCCTAAACAAGGGACTCCACAACAACAGTGATATCCCCATCAACATCAAACACCACATCAACACGGGGTGAGGTCGCATCTCGGATGCGCAACGCCGCCACATGATCAGTGGCAAACTTAGCATATATGCCCAGCTGATCAAAGGGAAAGTCGGGGCAAGAGTATGTACCTTCTCGATGAAACCTTCGGAGAAGTCATACATCAAATCATCAGCACCTGCCCGAATGTCATCGCGAAATGACTGTGAACCCTTGTACTTCGCAAGGGCAGCCTCCTTCCCTTCATTGTATGCGCTCTCCTACACAGCCTGCAGGGCAAGGGCGCGCGCTTCTCCATCCTCAGCAACTTTCTTCCGAATAGCAATCATATCAGAATCGAGTGCAACAACTCGAGGCTGGCAAACAGAGGCACCCATCTCCAAATCAACAACCTCGGCATCCAAAAAGCACGCCTTCTCCTTCGCGCTTGCGAGCTCGCGACAGACCATGTCGCACTTCTCCTGGAGAGCCTTCTTCTCCTCAGTGAGTTCAATCACAGAGGAAGAAAGGTTCACCACGTCGACAACAACCTAAAGCGCAATACAACATTTAACAAGAAAAAGTTGTAACGACAATGCAGATATGCATACAAGCTATAAAAGAATAAGGATGAATGCTCACAGGAGCAAGGCGTGTCAGCGTTCCCTCAGCATAGGCACGCGCGTCCTCAGGCTCGCTGGGACGAACCCTCCGATCGCCAGGAGGAATAACCCGCTGCAACACGCACACTCCCACCTCGGGAGTACTCAAACTGGCCTCCCTAGCAAACCGGGGCCCTCCAACAGCAAAGGGTGCCCACGCATCCCCAACGATAGCGTCATCAACAGGACGAACCAAATCAGCACGGGTACAGCAGGAGGCGCAACACCTATGAACAACACAAACAGATAAACAAGAAAGGAAAAATAGCAAAAGTATAGAAAGAAAGTAATGACGAGTTACATACCTTCACGAGGAGACTCCTCCTCCAAGGCCCGGTACCTCGACCGGGGGGGGGCACACATACCAGGCGCGCGAGCCTGACCCTCAACGTCCTTCCCTCTATCAGGGGAAGGTTTCCTCAACGCCTCACCACCGCCGGACTTCGATCGCTTGGGATCGCTCGAGGGACGCACCTCGGAGTCGACCTCTTTGTCTTGGGTCGAGGCAGAGTGTCTGCAACAATGACAACACAATCCATCACGTTGGGAGAGCAGCCTGCAAACAAGAGCAAAACAAGATAAAAACAATAATACTTAATATCAATAAGGAAGAATGAAGTTACAAGAAGGAGACTCACTCATAAGTCCCTTCTCTCGCCCGGACTTCAAGACTCGAGGCACAGCTGGGGTAGCAGGAAGAGCACCTCGCGCGGGGGCAGTAGCATTCCCCTAAAGACTCGCCTGCAAGCGCGAGTTTCTGCCATCAAACCAACCTACATCACAACATAATAGGAGTCATAAAGGTTCATAACATACCGAAGGACCCCACGAAGGAGTTACGCGAATCCCAGCTTCACGCAGTTCCCGCTCAGTCGCGTGAGACAAGGCGCGATAGATGCGCACCTTGTGAGCCCGATATATCGCCTTCATGGCTACTTTGTCCGAATCAGAAAATCAGAATATGTCGGCACGGGGCCAGTCTCAACAACATGGGCGACTGGCCAAGTCACTCCAACATCATGGGCGAAGAAATAATGACTCTTCCAATGGCAACCTGAACGATCAGAGACTGTCACAAAGTGAATGGCGGCATTCCACTTCACCACTCCCAAGCCGAGGCTCACAAAACCTCACTCTCTCAATGAAGGCCAGCAAATGGATATGGAGGATAGTCCGGATGCGTCCCGACGCTGAAGATGGAAAAATCACCGGAAAAGCAGTGTCGAGTAGCGCCATGACTGTTGATGACATAGCACGCGAAAGCAGACCCAACACCGTATACCGGCAGGCGCGAGATCAAGCGGAGAAATCCTATAATAGCGAAAGACTGCCTCCACGAGCGGGCAAAGTTCAGACTGCTCTACGTAACGCCGATACTCCTTGCATTGCAACTGGTTTCCGGAAAAAGTTTGGAACATATGTTCCGACCCCAAGCCAGACTCTGACTCAGGAGAAGAGTCTATACCATCCTCAGATCCCGATCGGAGGATGCCAAAGAATCTAACTCAGAATCAGAGTCCGAACAAAACCTAACTCCAGGAGTGGGGATGAAGAACTTACTCATTTTAGTATAGCCTGCGAATCGCGAAGGTAGTCCTAACGAGAGATGCGCCAGCAAGGATATACTTAGTCATCAAGCTACCTTGTGTCACTTTAACTACAGTCGTGCAATGAGAAGGCAACAATCTACTCAGCAAGTATGCGCGTAATAGTCGCATTACTAACAACTATGTGGCGAACATCCCCTAAACGGGGGAAACTCCACATGTACGAACGTATAAGTTCACAATTACTACATAGTGAACATCCTCTATACGGGGGGCAACTCTATGTCAGTAAGGGCCTCGTCCCAACACTTATCCAGTCTACATGCCCCTACACGACCTTACGCAGTCTACATGCGCCTACTCGGCCCAACATATATTCAGGGTAACAGTGCATATACGATTATAGCACTAACGCCTATATGCATATATTATTTACTATGTGCAGCTTACACGCGCGTATCCGCGCACTCAGTAAAAGGGGTGCGAGACTCAATTTCTACTACCGAAACTATCGTGCCGACAAAGTGTATACATTCAAGTGTTAACATCATGCAAGTCATAACATAGGCTTCATCGATCAACAATTTCGATCAAAAGGTGGTTAAGTAAAGGTTCAAAAACGACAAGGTCTCGGTCGGCCAACGCACGCAATCAACAAGGGGAGTAACACTCTCTACTATACATACAACATTCTTAAACACTTAGCCACTTTTCATGCATTTTACACTATGTCAATGTGTGTTAGGAATTTCATCAAACACTTGGTGTGCATGAAAGATCAAGTTTTATCCAATCTAAAGATTGACAAAATAGAGTTAGCCAAAGTCACAATCATACCCTAGAAGTGATGTGAAATGGATTTCCGGACCCTCACCATCGAAAAGGAGCCACTGCCGTCGTCGGAGAAGCTTCCGCCGCCGCGCACCGCTGTCCGCCGCCGCTGTCACCGTCGCTCCGCCCGTCTCCTCGCTGTCTCGTGCTGTTGCCGAAGTAGATGTCGCCGGGATTCGGGTCGCCTTGATTAGTGATGGCCGGCCTGAATTCTTGGGGGTCAAATAACTTGGCCTCCAAGTAGCTTACTCTTCAAGAAAGGATGAGGAGACTAATCTTGGTGTGGAGACTAAGTATGGGAGATTAATACACTCACTCCTCTATATAAGGTATGGGTAATGTTTTACCTCTCCTTAATTTTTTCTAACTCCTTTGTATGAGTTGTTAGCATATGCTCACACACCCTTACATACACTTACATGCCTAAAATACGTGACGTATATTTATTGTCATAACCTCGTTAAATATATACTTGTATGCATATCATCGCATATTTATTTCTATGATTGCATCACTGATTTCATGTCATCACATATCGCGCGTCTGCTTACATACGCGCGTACGCCATGTTTGCACACATGTCAGCATTTACGTCTATGTTACGTACATACATATACACTGTTTCACGAAGTCGAGGCCCACGCGCCGACGAACAGTAAGTCCACTATGAGGTAACTCCAGAACCTAAATCGGACGTCTATCCTATCTTAAAATAGAGTCAAGCAAGGGTTAGGCCATTACTTGACTCGGGGAAAATGATGGATATCCGCCAGATTCAGGTTCGCTTTACATTCGAGCCTCGTTAACACGTCAAACCCACTAACGGATTACAAACACTTATTCACGGGTTAGAACGGTCTGAACGCGTGACACGCACGTATTCGGGTCGTGACCTGTCCGGATTGTGCAACCAGTCCTGGTTAGTGTCCCGGGATGCGCGTTTCCCCACATGTTTTCACTATGTGCGAGTCTTCCCTTTGCCAATTTAGCTCGAATCCACGCACGGTTCACATTTTCCTACTAAACCGGGGTCGGACCATTTAAAACTGGGTTTGAGTCCAAGATTCCCTATATATAGGAATCTTGGTCACCCATTTCATAACTTAAGTTGGCAAGGGAGCCCTCACTTCTCTCTAGCTTTCTCTCTCAAGATTTCTCATTTTAGCATCGGAGAGGGCTCATCGCACACCACCCCCTCGTGGTGTCGATAGCGCCCAGTGTGCAGGTATCAAGATGAGCGTACGTACGCAACTCACGCGACAACCCGACAGCCCGACATACATCCTAAGCAACCTTACCAGGACCCGACGCCCCGATCGAGTCAGGTCCCAACAGTCCCTAAATCACTTGCGTTGCTGCCTCAAATCTCCCACTCGGATTAAGTGAGACCTGATCATCATTATCCTGCTCTAGTTCAATCAAGACTTCGTTTACGTTGATGTCACAAAGCTTAGGAATTCGTTCTCAAGTAACGTAACGTCTCATGTTCGACCACGCCACCAAGCTCCTGAGTTACCACAAACATGTATGCCACAGAGTATTTAGAGTACCTTATAAAAACACATTTCAGTACAATAAGTTCCAACTTTTCCTTAACAGCTGTCGGTACAATACATGTTTGCATTTGCATTCGTGAGGTCGCAATTTTGGTAAGATCCGTCTCATTACCAGTTTACAGCTCATATGGTGTCGTGTCAACCAATATTGTAGGAACAAAGTTCTACATAATTGGAAGCCAACATCATGTCATCCTGGAAGGAGATTGGAAGTTGAATAGTCGACACCATGTTTCAAACTATGTCCTTGAAGTGTATGATTAAAAATGCTCCGCTAATCTTGTCGTTAGAGCCGTTTATTAGGATAGTCATTTGTCATACAATATACTTTTTCATTGCATACTCATTTTCAGAGGTTTCGTCCACCTTTGAATTGTGCATTAGGTTTTCCACATTTTGCATTAATTGTTTCTTTACGAGATCGTGGTAGCTTTTGAAGCATAATTCTTCTCGATTTATGAGAAATCAATGAGCAAACCCAAAATGGGTGTTAAATGCAAATGAAAATTCACGTCAAGCATTAAATCATTCAAATACTTCATATTAAATTTGTACTATGAATCGGTGTGTCCCATTTGTCGAGGAACATGCGCGTGGCACGCAAATCACCGGCTTTTACCCATGGTGAAATCGTTTCGTTTCCAAAATTTAATTTTAATCGTTTTCGCACATGTTCGTCGTTACGATTTATTAACTATAATGGAGTACTAGCAATAGATTACAACTAAATCGTTCATTTTAGTTATGTAATCAATGGGGTTACAATGAATTGGAGTATGTGTTATCGTTTCATTTATTTGGCCTCTTGTCCTGGCCGAAATTTTTGTTCTTGAATCGTAGGTTTGGATTTTCGTTCGGATCGATCCAGTGACTGGGTCGATTAATTGATAAGTAAATTGCACTTCAAATCGAATTGAATTCAATCTCAATAAAAATTACTTTATTCAATCATCCGAAACTCAAATAACCATATTCATCAATTCAAATGAATGATGAAATATGAAACGACAATGATAAGGTTCTTGATCCATGCTCATCCCACAGATAGCCAAGAACTCTGAATCATGCCGAACACCATATCTGAACAAATTCAACAGTGAATCACATCGGATGATATGTGTCTGAATAAAACCTTTTACAGCTTTACATACATGACAAACGAGGCGTACTGGGGACGCACTTTCATTGACGGTGTTTGTCACACTGGATATTTGTTTAGGACCTATGTGGTCTGGTTCTCTCCACAACATACGGAAATCATGGTTGACTTCCCATAATGTCCTATGGCGATTTGTGAAGTTGGTTCCCCTTTTTCCTTGGTTACCGCGCTTGAGTAGACTCATGATATAATTAATTGATTCAATCAAGCAAGTGAGCCCCATCATCGCCAGACAGCCATGTAAGGGTATACCTCTCCCATATGAGAAATAGTCTCCTCCATGTTGACATTTCATCCTGAAAGTCTAGAGCGACTTTTACACCAGCATCCATTGAGAGGAAATCATCATACTCAACCAAAATACTTCTAACTTCTGCGTCCTTGCCTCCATGTAATGTTGTATGGTTAAGATTAAAGTCTCATTCAACCCATTTGACCAAGGTTGTAAATATCACCACTAATGTTTTTATATCATTAAAGAACCTCCTCCCATGATTGGGATACGGATTACCATATCATCCGTAGGTTTCCTCTCCGCTTTCGGAATCGCGGCAGAGATAAATTTAACACATACTCATCCCATTCATCATATCCACGCCATCAAGATTGCGAGGAATATAGAAATGCACTCTACCAGCCGTTCACACATTGATAATCATGCATAATCAGGGAGACAATAACATTTTGGAAAAAAAAAATTGCATACATCGGATATCTATGGGATAGAATGCGACTAGTAATGATTCCTCAGACATCTAACCAAACTGACCGCCAGTAAACCGAGGGAAGGGGTCGTGAAAGAGTTCACATTACCGTCGTCTTCTTTCTAATATATAAGTATTTTTAAAACGGTTTAATCGCTTTTACCAGAACATGGAGTTTTTACATACACCCGATCTTGGCTTTCCCAGGGCCCTTTTTAAAACGTTTCGAGGATTTCATGCATGCATACATAATTCTACTACACAAGTAAATCATCATATGCAGGCCATATCAATGAAACAAAACCATTCGTCATGCATACGCGTCATGCGTCTAATGTTCCGAGGAACTCATGCTTTCATATATAATTCTACTACATAAGTAAATTATCACGTGAGGCTACATCCTCAACATTCATGCTTACGCATCATGCGTGATCACATCACTTCAAACATGCATATTTGGCGACTGATTTTCAGTTTTAAAACATTTGGGGCTTAGTTGCAATTCATGCTATCAATCAAACATGTGTACTTCTAGACATGAATCCTAGGCATTTGCAACCATCACAGCATGTCTATCCTAGTGGGCAACTCATTAATTGAAAATCCAGGGCTCTGCCCCCAACATGTATTATCCAGCTAGCTTGACATAGTCAAGACGACATTTCTAATCATGCAATAATATTAATTAAATAGCAATTGCAATTCAGCCCACTAATGACTCAGTCCCAAAATCATACATTTCCGAGATCCACTCCCATAATCGAAACTAGGCATTTGGTTTAATTAAAACATGAAAACGTTAAAAATATGAGCACTGTGTAGGTAATTTTAAAGTTCGAAAACATTTGGATTTTAAAATTTTACCTTCCTATTTTCAGTTGACTCGGGTCAGTCCTGTTTAAAGGTCCGGTTCAGTCAAATTCGGTCCGGTTCAGTTTTAAAAACGGTTCGGTTAGTTCCCTCAAGCTTAGTTCCCTCATAGCATAGTCTGTAGTCTGCCGTACCTTTCAGTTATCTCATAATTCGTTTGACGAATTTCAAATCTTGATTACCGGGGTTTGATTAGAAACGCGCTACTAGTCCCACAGCGTAATAGATATCAGAACGAGTGCATTGCATCGCGTACATTAGACTAACTACCATACGGAGGTACTCTGCACTTTTCATATGTTAACGCTCTACCAGGTCCTTTGGGCCATCACGCTTCGACATCGCACACCTATATACGACTGGTGTTTCCACGAGTTTAGCATCATAGAGATTTAACCTTCTCAACATTTTGTTGATATAGGCTTCCTGAGAAAGACATAATTTACGAGCACCACGATCTCTAGCAATTTTAATGCCCAAGATGTAAGTGGCCTCGCCATGTTCTTCATCTCAAATACTGATGC
The DNA here is from genome assembly GCA_036873135.1 of Clarkia xantiana subsp. parviflora. Classification (NCBI taxonomy): domain Eukaryota; kingdom Viridiplantae; phylum Streptophyta; class Magnoliopsida; order Myrtales; family Onagraceae; genus Clarkia; species Clarkia xantiana. Next base: position 16,430 of record JAPTYO010000059.1, on the reverse strand, counting down.
TAACCATTTGATTTCTTCAAATAACTCACATCATTTGCGGCAATAAGTAAATCATCGACGTATAATGTTAAGATGACATACTTTGACCCAGAGGTCTTAGTATACACGCAGGGATCCACGTGAAAATTCACGAATCCGTTTCCCATGATTTTCTCGTGAAACCTGCGGTACCATTGTTTGGGCGATTGTTTAAGACCATATATCAACATTTGGAGCTTACAAACTTACGTTCGTTTCCAGGGGTTAAGAAACCCTCTGGTTGCTCCATGTAGATCTCTTCATCCAAGTTTTCGTGAAAGAAGGCTGTTGTAACATCCATTTGGTGTAGCTCGAGATCACGACTAGCAACCAAGGCCTAAATGGCCCGAACCATGGTGTAACGCACAGTCGGTGAGTAAGTTTCATCAAAGTCCACTCCGTGAAGTTGGGTATATCCTTTTGCGACAACTTGTGCTTTGTACCGCTCAACATTTCCATCAACATCGAGTTTCAATTTCAGAACCCACTTTGCTCCAATCGCTATGCGATTAGCAGGCAAATCAACTAGCGTCCAAACCGAATTGGCTTCCATTGAGGCAAACACTTCCTCCATTTCTTTCCTCAATTCTTTCGCTTGAGGACCTTCCAAAGCTTGTTTAGCCGTGACCGGTTCATCAACCGAAGTCAGGTCGAATAACTCAACCTTCTCGATGGGATACTTCTTGGGAGAATTTCTCCGCCTTTGACAAAATTTATGTTCTTGGGAGATCTACTTCTTGTTTAAGACCATATATCGACATTTGGAGCTTACAAACTTTACGTTCGTTTCCAGGGGTTAAGAAACCCTCTGGTTGCTCCATCTAGATCTATTCATCAAAGTTTCTGTGAAGGAAGGCTGTTTTAACATCCATTTGGTGTAGCTCTACATCACGACTAGCTACCAACGCCAAATGGCCCGGACCATGGTGTAACGCACAGTCTGTGAGTAAGTTTCATCAAAATCCACTCCGTGGAGTTGGGTATATCCTTTTGCGACAACTCGTGCTTTTTACCGCTCAACTTTTCCATCAACATCGAGTTTCAATTTCAAAACCCATTTTGCCCCAATCGCTCTGCGATTAGCAGGAAAATCAATTAGCATCCAAACCGAATTGGCTTCCATTGAGGCAAACTCTTCCTCAATTTCTTTCCTCAATTCTTTCGCTTAAGGACCTTCTAGAGCTTGTTTAACCGTGACCTATTCATCAACCAGAGTTAGGGTGAATAACTCACCCTTCTCTATGGGATACTTCTTGGGAGAATTTCTCTGCCTTTGACTACGTCTAGGCTCATTATTACCATCTTGAACTATGCTCTCACTAGGAACAATGCTCTCACTAGAAATCATGGCGTTACTAGAACCTTCTCCTGCAACCTTTCTTGGACGACCCCTTGGTCTCGAGATTCTACCCCCGAGATGAATTTTGTGGCCACTTGGACCAGGAACCAAGTTTGTTGTCCCACTCCCACTGTTACCAGCAGGTAGTTGAAGAATTATACGATTCTCATCCAACGATGCAACAACTGGATTATCAGGTACTACTTGATTCGCACCAGGAGCAACAGTGATCTCCGTGGTTGTATTGACTCCTCCCACTGGATTTACTATGAAAATGTTCCCATTTTGTTTGGAAGGGTTGTCCTTATGGATCTTCCCCTTGAAGCGTTGTCCTTATGGATCTTCCTCTTTTCTTTTGGAAGGGTTGTCCATATGGATCTTCCCCTTGAAGGGTTGTCCTTATGGATCTTACCCTTTTCATTTGGAAGAGCTATCCTTATGGATCTTCCCATTATTATTCAGAAGCGTTTCCTTATGGATCTTCCCCTTTTCGTTTGGAGATGACACCTTCTCTTTTATGAGTGATGTTGTGTTTCTTCTTTCCTCATTTGTCCTGAAAAGCATCTGATTCATTTAGTCATATTGCCCGAACTTACATAAGGAAAGTTTAAATGGAGTTCGAGGATCTCCTTTTAGTACATAAGGAAAGTTTGAGGTTATGGTAGCAATTCCCCTATCTCCTCCGAAGTATTCATCAGCGTCCCTTCTCAGATGCCTAAAAAAGGCTCTTACGATTTCATTCATGGTAATTTTTAGGTCCACTGTCGCTGTTGCTAGCCGCACAAAATAGCTTCTTATCATCTCATCTCCCTTTTGTTGGATGTTATCTAAACACTCATGATCCTGTCTTCCCTTCTCTTCGTTCTTTTCCTTTCTTCCTTTGCTTTGGATTCTTCCATTGCAATGGTTTGTTCCTGAGACTCCCGCCTCTTCCTGAAGATGTCCTTTGCCGCATTCAGGAGGTGGCTTACCGCCCCCTTTACCATGCCCAACACTACGTTCCAACCTTGTCTGGCTCTGCCGTTCGAATTTTATCTGATGCTTCTATGAAAGCTATGGGTAACTCCTGCTGAGCCCTCCTCCGCATGGCATTCAGGTAACACTTCCTGGAAGCTGATTGATCTCCTAGAACTTCTCCTATGCCATTCGGTATTGGGAACTTCATCTTTTGATGCACAGTGGATGGAATGCGGTTTGGTTTGATGGTTGTGCGACCTAGTATCCCATTATACGACCCTAGTTCCTCCACCACTACGAAGGTTACCTTTAGCTGGACCTGCGTCCATCATTCACCGAAGGTTACCAGAAGGGTTATTATCCCGAGAGGAAATGTAGTTGCCCCAGCAAAACTCATCAGCGGAAAGTTTACGGGCATGAGAGCCCGTTCTGTCCTCCCGATTGCCTTGACCACATCGATGTGAAGAATGTCTGTGGAACTGCCCCCGTCCACCAACATTCTCTTTACATCTTATTCGTCAATGTCCATTGTGATAACCAAAGCGTCATCATGTGGGTATACCACATACTTTAGATCCTCATCCGAGAAGGTTATCTTCATGTCCTCGACTGGCCTTTGGCATTTTCCAAATACAGGTATCTCGTTCACTTGGGCCACATATAGCTCTCTTGAGTTGAAGGTATCTACCCCCGCTGCCATGCCACCATGGATGACATTGATGGTTCCTTTTCTATTTGGTGGGGGTGGAAAGTCCTCCATCTTTTCCCTTCCCTTTTCTTCGCAGTGTGCCTTAGCAATGTACTTCTTTCTCTATTTCTTTCATCTTTAACAAAGTTCTTTAGCATGCCTTCTTGGATGTAATTATGTATACTACGCTGCAGGTGGAAACAATTATCAGTGTGGTACCCGTTGACATCATGGTACTCACACCATTGTTCCATATTGTTTCCCATTCTTCCCTTCTTTTTCTCCGTCGGAGGAGTCCATAAGTTCAGCCTCCTCATTTCCTATAGTATTACTGAGGCCTCCCTTGTGAGAGGGGTGATAACAATGTTGTGGATGCCTTGGGGTCTTGCTTGCTCGTTGGCCCTTGATCCTCCTTGTGACATCCATGCCTGCCTTCTAGGTGGCTGTTGTGGTTGTTGTGGCTTTCCCTTTACTGGCTTGTTGTTGTCTGGTGTAGGGGCTTCATTTCCCTTTTTCCGATTTGATCTTGAACGTTCCAAATCGATATACGCCTGAACTCTTTTAGCCAGCTCCTCCAGTGAGTTAATTGGTAATACTTCGACATTGTCAGCCAGTGGTGCCCCTCGACGTCCTAAGTTCCTTATGAAAGCACGCACTATCTCCCATTTCGAGAGATCTGTTGCTATGTCAAAGATGTTCTGATTGAATCTTGTATAGTAGCTTGCCAGAGATTCAACATATCTTACCTCACATCATCTAGGGCTAAATCACCCTTCAAGAATTGTGTTTCCCCTAGGTATTGCTGGATAAACTTGTATTTCGGATCTGCCCATGAAGCAATTGATGCATGAGGTAGACTGAAAAACCAATACGAAGCGTTTCCTGAGAGAGATGAGGGGAATAGCATTGCGTAGTGATATTCATTCGCAGTTCCCCCAGAAGTGAGGATTCACGCTTTTGAATGTGTTGTATTGGATCTCCAATCCCGACGTAGTCAGGAATTTGATGTGGTGCCACATTCGGTGGGATCATGACATGGATAAGCTCTTGAGTGAAGGGATGTGAATCCCTATCCCTTAGCTTGTGCATTGCTCTTCCCTTGGAATCCTTTATATTCTAGCTATCAGGTCTTCTATATCTTCCTTCGTGAGAGCCATTGTGGCCATGTTATGTTGTCTTTCATTCTGGGGTCCAACGTACCCTTGGGCAGCGATCGCCTGGTAATAGACATTCCTTTGATTAGGATATTCCCTTCCTTGATTCTGCTCATTGTAGGCATTCCTTTGCTGAGGATACTCATTTCCTTGGTTCTGCTCAGTGTAGGATTGGATTTGTGCTTGTTTATGTCCTCCTTATTGATCTTGGAGGTGATACCTGGTACATTGGCTGCTCCTGCCTTAGGCTTTCCCTCATACGTTCCCTCCTGTCTAACATGTCCTCCAAGGCTGTTATTAGTTCAGGGGTGATATTGAATGTTTAAGGGTTTGTTCTTGCTTGTCGAGGTGGTTGGGGTTGTGGCTGGTTTACTGTTGGCTCTAGGTGGGCGTTTGTTGAAGAATCTTGCTCCTCAAGGAGTGGATGTTCTTCATTTTTCACTTCTTCACGTCTTCTTTCAATGGTTGCCTGGTGGCTTACCACTGGAGCCTGCCTGCTTCCCCCTACAGGTACTTGCTTGCTTCCTCCAGCGGGCACGTGCTTGCTTGTCCCCCCTACTTGCTTCTTGTTTGCTGCCATCGAGTGAGGTAGTAGGCTACTTACTTTTCGTTCGAATCCAGCAGACGGCGCTAATTTTTGTACACGAGTCTCTTCGTGGCCTTCTTCTTTCGGTCTCTCCTTCTTCGTGGGCTTCCTCTTCTCGTTTTCCCGCTCCTTCTCCTTTGTGTACCTATAAATGGGCACCGGGGGGTTCCCGGTAAGCCCACTCTGATGCTTAAATGAGAATGAGCTTTAGAGAGATAAAACAGGCTTAGAGAGAGAGTGATTGATTGCCTTCAAATGAGGAGAGGAGGTCTCTATCTATAGAGTTCCTATTGAACCGCCCCGGTTCCAGTGCTTTCCTGTTCCGGTTGTGGCAGTTTCGTAATATAAATTGGCCTTGACCATAAATATGGTGCATTTGACCTCGGTGACCGTAGGTGAGCTCAATATGATTAAGTGTTGTAAGAACGGCCTCTGAGGGTGACCCCCAGGCGAGATATCGTCAGGGGATAGGGGTCCGGACGAGAGGAACTCGTCCGGACGAAGAGGGGATACCCGGGTGGGTATCCCCAGGACCTCGCTCGGGTCACCCGAGCGAGGTTACCTTGCTCGGGTAACCAGAGCAAGGATGCCCTGCTCGGGTCACCTTCGAGGGGCTTTTTCTCTCGGGGTCCCCTGAGTGGGTTTCACCACTCGGGGTATTTTTTTTAGCCTAAGTGTTTGGCCTCGGGTGTCTGTTTTCCAAGTTTCAAATTATAATCGATTGTGGCCCAATTACCGGGTCCAATTTATAATAGCTTGGGCGTATATCCAACAGATACATCCGCCAATCAAACAGACGTGATAGAAGCGTTTCCACCCACGTGTGTGGAAGGGGCAGAATCCGAACCAGAACCGGAAGAAGTCGAAGATGACTGAAGCTCATCATCACCTGAGTGGGCATCCTCCTCACCAACTAGCGCTGCCACATGGCTAGATGCAAAACCAGCAAAGTCTCCAAGACTACCGAAATCAAACAAAGGGTCTATGCCATATATCCTCGTAACAAGATCCTCACCAAAGTCATAAAGCATACCCTGACACTTCTTCGCCGCATCCTCCGCAAACTCAGAAGAGGACTTATACTCCTCGATACCTTGAGCAATCGCCTCCTTGTTGGCACCAGCAAGGGAAACCTCCACACGCTCCTTTGCCGTACTATCAACACTCTCCCTTTCCTTGTGAATGCGAGCAATGTCAGCTTCGAGAGAGGCAATACGACCTTCGGCAAACTCAATGTCAGAACATAACGAGACACCTTGCTCTTCAATAAACGCACCGTGTCCTCCAATTTCTTCACCTCGGATTGTTGAACTTCAACCTTCTCGACAAGCTCGACAACAAAATGATATATTCGCCATGTTGGAAACAGCTTGAAAAAAAATAACAAGCATTGAAGAATGAAGATACATAATATGAAAAAGATAAGTGAATGCACTTACGGGGCAAACCGAGACAATGACTCTCGAACATAAGTATTCGCAACAAAGCGGCTATCGGGCACGGCTCTACGATCACAAGGAGACACAAACGCATTCAGCATGCGCACTCCAATCTCGGGAGTCCGGACAGTAGATAAATGATCAAATTTATATTCCCCAACAGAGGCATAAGGCATCCACGCCGAGCCGACAATATCGCCCTTCAAAGGACGAATCAAGTCCCTCCGGGATAGCTTGGGAAGACGCACGCGACCTACACATTAACACATGAATAACACATAAGATATATGAATTGGGAAGCAAGAGGAACAAAGAGATACCTCCAAGAGGCATCTTCGGGTCGGGAACAGGCGGATTGGATAAACCACCTTCATCTAGAGTAACTCCCACCTCCACTGCAAGACCTTTACCCTTGTCGACAACCACCTTCTCTTTGTAGCAAGAAGGAGACTTCGGGGAGTCGTCAAGATTGATCACTTTCTCCTTCACACAAGAAGGGTCCTTCTAGGATCCACCTTCAAAAGTATACCTATTCAGCTTAGGCATGGGACTTTTGTTCGCTTAAGCAGCAGGGCCTGCAAACGCAACAAACAAAGCATACGAATAAGCAGAAAAAGCAACATACAACATATGCAACAATTGCGAATGAATACATACCAGAAGCCCCAATAACCAAGGAGGGTTTAGAAACTTTAGGAGCTCGAGGAACATCACCTTTTGGTGCCTTTCTTTTTGAAGACGAGGTAGCACCTCGGGTAGAGCCACCCACCTGAGATCGGGAGATTGTTAGCATTTGGGGATTGGGCCGTCGTAAAAGGGAGCCCATTAATATGAGTCAATTACCTGAGATAATTGGGTAATGTCACATTAGGTATTTGGGTCTATCCTAAAATTCCAATTGACATGAGAGGCCCAAAATAGGGCCTCCCTAACTCTATGGCCGACCGAAATAATAAGGTAGGGCAAAGTGGACTTTTGTCTACTTTTCTCCTCTTATAAATAGGGAGTGTTACGTTATATTTAAAGGCTAATCACTTTTGTGGTGAGATAAAAGAATTCCCTCCTCCCTATAAGTTTCGGCCAAACCACATATCACCAAAGGAGGTGCCAAATTGCTTCGAGTAAATTACTCCGGAGATCCATCCCTGCAGAAGAATCGACAAGAGGTTTTTGCTGTGGAGACAAATCCGCGTAGGGCTTCCTTAACAAGAACCCTTATGGGAACCGTCCGACGGATCGTGAACTCCCCTAGAAGGTTCTGGACTACGGTAAATTTCGAATAGGTATGTGCCCCTTATTCCCCCGCGTAATGTGTTTACTAGCATATACCTTGTTAATTTCCGTAGTATTTATCATCTATAATCCAACAGTGGTATCACAGCCTGTGTTAGGGAGTTCGTAAATTTTGATAAATTGATGTTCTTGGATTATAAGCATCGGCCGAAAGTTTTAAAATATTTGATTTTTAATCACCACGACCGAAAATTTCATGATGTTCATAATAAAACTTGATGTTCATGATCTTTAAGAAAAGTTGAACTTTTATCAAAATTAAACTTTGGATTATTGATCTTAGTAAGATTTGATCTTGAAATTTGACCACTAACCTTAATTACATGTTTCGACCGAACCCTAGAGGAAATTACAAGGTAAAATTTTTAATTTCTTATGCCCCAAATAATGTTAGTTTCAGCCGAATATTATTGTTACAATTTTTTTAAAATTATATTTTTTGTACCAATATTACATGTAATTGGACATAATATGGGTTAGGTTCACAAATTAATTGTGATATAAACTATCTATAAATATCCTAACATGATTTTAGGAATATTAAGTATTATAAATAGATATTTTAGTTGCCTAAGATTGAGAAAATATATTGTAGATAAATTTTATCCTAAAATAGAATTTTAACAATATATATATATATATATATATATATATATATATATATATATATATATATATACATGGGGTCAAAAATTATATATATATATGTTTAAATATTGGAAATTATTTTATAATTAATTATTACTTGGTGGCTAAGTTAAGTTTTTAGTGGATTTTAAAACCCTACGTAGCCCACAAGTGATAATTTCGGCCCAACATTTTTGGGTTAATGGGCCGGTCCAATTTTGCACATCCGGGTCAGGTCGACTGACCCAGAGGACAAAGGGATCTCGAACCGGACCAAACCGGGTCAACCGAACTGGGTCGGGTTTCACGGGTCAAAACCGGAGCGGGTCAATCAAACCAGATTTTCTCAATCGGTCCGACCCATTCGGGTCGGGTCAGACTCGGCAACTAAAATGGGTCGAACCGACCTGGTTTGAGTGAAGGACCGAACTAAATTCCTATTTTGAAACCGAACCAAACCGGACCGAACCAAACTGGTTGGACCGGACCGAACTGAACCAGACAAATTTTACTGAACCAGACCTTTAAACTTGACCGACCTGAGTCAACTGAAAATAGGAAGGTCAGATTTTAAAATCCAAATGTTTTCGGACTGTAAAATTACCTACACAGTGCTCTTATAGGTTTAACGTTTTAATTAAACCTAATGCCTAGTTTCGAATATGGGGGTGGATCTCGAAAATGCATGATTTTAGGACTGAGTCAGTTAGTGGGCTGAATTGCAATTTTTATTTAATTGATATTATTGCATGATTAGAACTGTCGTCTTGACTATGTCAAGCTAGCTAGATAATGCATGTTGGGGGGCAGAGCACTGAATTTCAATTAATGAGTTGCGCACTAGGATAAGCATGATGTGATGGTTGCAAATGCCTAGGATTCTTGTCTAGAAGTACGCATGTTGATTGATAGCATGAATTGCAAATCATCCCCAAATGTTTTAAAACCAAAAATCAGTCGCCAAATATGCATGTTTGATGTGGTGTGATCACGCATGATGCGTATGCATGAATGTTGAGGACGTAGCCGCATGTGATCATTTACTTAAGTAGTAGAATTATATATGTAAGCATGAGTTCCTCGGAACATTAGACACATGACGTGTATGCATGATGTTGGGTTACGATTAAACACGACATGAATAGAATAAAGTCGAGCACGTTTAAAAGGGGAGATCGATAAGTCGTCGACCAACCTTGTTCAAAATAATAAAACAAAGGTAAAAGGTTGACAATCACATTCGAAGAAGTCGACTTCCAGAGTACGATTAACAAGATAAATGCGACTAGGCTGCCTAAAGCCCTTCCCTATTAAAGAGTAAGTCGAGTCGACAATTGAAGTCTCATCAGAAACCCTTCCTCTTAAGGAAAGGGACAGGTGGCGACCTACTTCAGCCGCCTTAAGGAGCAAACCTTCCCCCCAAGGAAGAGCATAGGTGGCGACCTGCTTCCACCGCCAAAGGAAGAAACCTTCCCAGCTAAGGAAAGATGAGGTGGCGACCTTCTTATCATCTTCTTAAGCCGACTCTGGACAGAAACCCTCCCCAGAGGGTAGCCGCCATATAAAGTTGGTAATATCTCCCTATAAATAGGGGTACATTCTAAGTTCATAAGTTAAGTTTTGCTTAATACTTCATATTATTCTCTCTAAATTCATTACTGACTTAAGCTTCGGAGTGGAATCAGGGGCCATCCCCACCGCTTTTCAGGTCCTCGCCTCTCACAAAGCCTCAAAAGGAAACTAAGTACCCAGGAGGTCAAAAAAGATACCTAAGAGAGCTAGCCCGCGACGATATCCCGAAGTCCGTTACCCGAAGTTCAAGGCCACGTCATTTTGATCCCAACATTTGGCGCCGTCTGTGGGAATTTGATCAAAAAGTCATGGCCTCCGAGAAGAATAAGATGTCAAGCCCCGTTATAGAGGAAATGGGAAACACTCAAGTAAATCCCACCACCTCAAGTCCAACACCCAGAGAAGACCCACCCGTGCCTCATGCTAACGGCACTGGTGGTGAAGAGAATCTCAGTCATGCTCATTCACTACCCAATCTTGAGGAAGCAAGAACAGTCCCTCCAACTGTCCCTCAAACTGTCCCTCAGGAGATAATGGAGGCCTTCATAGCCTTCTGGAACCAGACCCAGGCGGGAACTGTTCCTGATAAAAAGGAACCGACTCGAGAAGCCTCCCAGAAGGAAGAGGTGGCCTCTAGTGTGAATATCGTAGAAGAAAATCTCTTGGAGAAAGAGGTTCCCAAAGCTCTTGAAATCGAAATGGCGAGCAAGGGTCCTGTCCTATTTACAATAGGAAAGATAGAAGAATTGTTGGAAAAGAAGAGAAGATGAGCGAATGATCTACTTATTGTTCGTGACCACACTTCTCATCCTTTCTCCAAGAGGATATTCAACACTCGAGTTCCTCCACAAGTCTTTGCGAGGAACATCGATGATTACATGGGCGAGGGAGATCCGGTTCGCCATATCAACGCCCATAACTCTTCTCTTTTGGGAAGAGGGGCAACTCCGGACCATTACGCGGCGCTCTTCCCAACAACCTTGAAGGAAGAGGTGTCCACTTGGTTTTATGGTCTTCCCAACAGTTCAATCGACTCGTGGGAAGAATTGAAGGCTAAGTTCATAGAAGGTCATATAGGCCAAAGACAACGCCTCAAGAGTATGGAATTTCTAGATAAAATTGAGCAAGGTCCTGATGAAACCTTAGCCAATTATTATACCCATGCTACCCATCTCGATACTCTCGAGAAGGTACAAGTTCATCTTGAGCTGGAGGAAGATAGACTCAAGGCTGAAAAGTCTAGATCTGAAATGCATATTGCATCCTCCGCTCCAACCGAACAAAAGGGGAAGCGCAAGAGAAAGGGAAAAAGCTCTCAGAACAAAATTGAGAAGTTTGTGGCGAACAAATCCCAGAAGAAGTTTAAACGCAAACAATCTGGTGGTAAGAAAAAGTAAGCAAAGCAGACACGTAAAGAGGAAACTCGAACGTGTTTCAGGTGTGGCGTGAAAGGACACCTGGCTAATGCTTGCACTAATCCTCCTAAGGTACGTAAAGAGAAAAGTTGATGAAAATCATTCATTCTCTTTTGCTTCTAATCACTCGAGAGTAATTCATTTTCTTTTGAATTACAGAACCGAGAAACAGAAGCAACGACCTGATCGAGGATGCCCCAAAAGAATAAAGATGGAATGAGAGATTCTTTATCTTTAAATTTTCTAAAACTTCTACTTTTATTTCTGTTTGAAAATACTCTTAAATAAGTTTCTTGGTGGAACACACTATTTTCCGATTATTTACTAATACTTGAATTGAGTATTGAATTTATCATCGTTCGTTTTTTTATCCTATTCACGCTATTCAACACATTGCTCAAGCATCATTATTTGTTAAAGTACTCCATTATAGTTTGTATTCCAAATAATGTGCATGTTTAAAACCGATCTTGCTTTTAAATTTGGAGACTAAAACGATTCTCAAAACCACGGTTTTGAACCGGGTATGCGCGAGGCGCGTGTCACCTCGAAAGACGGGACACATCGTTTTAGAATACGAATTTAATAATCAAGTATTTTTATGAATGCGGAATTTTCATTTGTAATTCTTCAGATATAACTCATTGATAACAACTTAGATTTTATGTAACCCTTCCAGCTACTACAATCTAATTAGAATATCAACCATGGCATTAAAAGCGACAGCTTAAATGCATGGTCCATAAGATAGATAAATTTATGGATGAGTTAAATAAAAGAAAAGAAGTAGTCTGTAAACGACTCTCCCACCATTAGCCTTGAACGAAGAGTTTGGCTAAAAGCATTCATTAAACACTTCAAGAAACATAGTTCAGAATTATATAATGTTAGAGTTGCACATTAATTGTTCCTGCGGGATGATATTAATTTAACTCACATTAATGTAAAATACTATGTTCTGAAAAAATCGGTTAATACGTTACCATAAAAGCTAATGAATGATTTGGGTAAAACCTTATCACAAAGACGCATTAATTTGCGCATTAAAACGAGTATTCATTAAGAGTACGCACTACTCGCGAAGAAATACGAGTTTTAAAATTAGCTTGGAACAATGGTTTCGTGGATAAACATGACACATTATAAAGGTTTGAGGATGAATTTCCAATGCTTTGCAGAACGAAACAAGCTAGAACTGATTGAGTTAACAGATGGTTGATGGAGATTCTCAGGTCCCACTTACTTCGAGTGGGAGAATTGATATAGAATTGATGATTGATTTGGTAAATGATGATGGAAACGTCTTCATAATAAATCCAGTGAGAGGGCTCACTCCCCCTCACACATAAGCATCACTAAATTTCAAAATGCGAATCAAGTCGGACCTGATAATCATGATAATGAACTATTTCAACTACCCATTTTTCCTAGTGGGAGTGGACCAACCAACTTGGTTCCAGATCCTAGTGATCGAGGAATACATCTCGGAGGTAGAATCCCGAGACCGAGAGGATATTCCAAGTAAGTTCAACCACCACCATTGTTCCCAGTGGGAGTAATGCCCCAATAAGAAGAATTATTCCGAGTGGGAGTAACGATCAGACTAAAACATGGGATTAACGTGCCTAGACATAGTAAAAGGCAACGGACTTCTCTCGAGAAGTCTCCCATCAAATAAGATGTGTTACACATCTTGGTTTTCGTTCTTGAACCAGTAACGGTTCATCAAGCAAAGGAAGGACCTCAAAACGAGGGAATGGAGGAAAACAATGGAGGATGAAATTGCCTAAATAAGAACTAATTTAGTTTTAGTCTTTAGTTGATTTATCTGTTAACCACAGAACTAGAAAGTGAAATCTTAGAATTCACTTCTGGTGGAAATTTCGAGTGGTGCAAAACTCGAATAATTGCGAAAGGATATACCCAAATCCACGGAGTGAACTTTGATAAAGACGGACTCACCGACTATGCGTTACACCATAATCATGGTCGTCCTTGCCCATGACTGCAAGTCTCGAACTCGAGCATGCATCAAATGGACATTAAGACCAAACCTCTCCAAGTAAAACTGGAGAAACAGATATATATGGAGCAGCCGGAGAGTTTCATTACTCCTGGCAAAGAACGCAAAGTTTGCAAACTCCAAAGATCTATATACGGTCTTAAACAATCGTCTCGGCAATGGTATCGCAGATTCCACGAGGAAACCGTTGGAAACAGATTCGTGAATCTTCACAAGGATCTGCATATACACTAAGACCTCCGGGTCTAAGTATGTCATCATAACACTATACGTGGATGATATACTCATTGCCTCGAACGATATGAGTTTCATGAATAAATCAAAGTCCTGGTTAGCATCAGCATTCGAGATGAAAGACATGGGAGAGGCCACGTACATCGTAAGCATCAAAATTTCCCGAGATCGTGCCGCCCGGAGATTATGTCTATCTCAGGAATCATATATCAACAAACTTTTGAAAAGATTCAGAATGCTGGATGCTGAACCCGTGGATACGCCGGTTGTGTTCGGGTGCGCGCTATCGAAGCGTGATGGCCCGAAAAACCAGCAGGAGCGTGAACAGATGAAGAATGCAGAGTATCTGAGCATGGTAGGGAGTCTAATGTACGCCATGCTCTGTACTTGGCCAGACATCTGTTACGCTGTGGGCCTAGTAGCAAGATTCCAATCAGATCCTAGTTATCAACATCTAAAGGCCGTAAAACGAATTATCAGATATCTGAAAGGTACTGCCGACTACGTTCTGTGCTATGAGGGCGATCGGCTCGAATTGACCGGTTATTGTGACGCCAGCCACGGTGGCGATCCGGATGATCGTAAGTCCACCACAGGAGGAGTTTTCCTCCTTGCTAATGTTGCCATATCATGGGTAAGCAAGAAGCAATCTTGTGTCGCGCTTTCCACTATGGAATCAGAATTCGTTGCCCTCTCCAAAAACGCACAAGAAGCGGTCTGGCTGAAACGGTTTCTTACTACATTAATTGGCACTGATAAGAAGAATAAACCTGTGAAGGTGTACTCCGACAGTCAGGCAGCCATTGCGGCAGTTAAGAATCCAAACTACCATAGAAGGACTAAACACATTGATGTGAAATACAATTATGCTAGGTCGGTTCTGAAATACAACATAATCGCTTTAGAATACTTGCCTACAGACAATATGATCGCAGACCCTTTAACTAAGCCGTTACGTAGGGAAATTTTTGAAAAGCACGTAAAACTGCTTGGATTACGTAGGGCTTAAACTGTGTGGCTTGTAAAAGTGATAACATTTTGACATTTGAAATTATGTTTCAATTGAATAAAAGAATTGCAATTTGAGTTTATGATTTATCGACGTCATAATGATTAACAACATCGGATTTTACGGTCTATAAACTAAGTCGTAGGAAGAAGTAAAATTCTTCCACCAAAATTATGTCGAATGTGAACCTTGCCTCGTCACACAGGCACGGTCATCTTGTAAGGAGAGAGGGACCTCTACCATAACAAGATTGGCTAAGAATCAGGGGGATAAACCTGATTAAACAAAACGATAACATTGTCACACTTAACAGCATGACTAAATCTTCGTTTTGTAAATCGCCGAGTTGGACTTTGTCCATCACTATATATCACATTCAAGGCCAGATGAGAGATTCCGCGATAGCATTATTGACATATCTCATCCCTGGCTTTACCAGGTGTGCTATCGACGCGTGCTTCATACTGGGTGTGCCACGTACGACCACGGGGTCATGCTCGGTTGTGCTATCTAGAATCCTTGTGATTCAAAGGGCACATACTTCTTCACCTTGAGCGTGTGATTGATCCCGGATGCCTTATGAAGAGACATCCAAAGTATCCTCACGGACTCAGAACTTATACCTAAGGTCTGGCTCAATGCTCGCTTCCCGGCGTACGAGCGTTGTGCCAAAGAAAACAGCCAAGTGACCACATCTTGGAAACCGGTTGAGTCAGACTAAGGGTATAAGCGATGGGGACGGTCAAGTTCACCTTTAATTCACCGACTCTCGTGTTCACTAAGTGGCCACCAACCGGATATTAGTTGAAGGTTGTAAACACTTGTAAGGATGCCCTGGAGAAGTATTCATTTGTGGAAAACTGGGCAATTGGAGAATTAACAGTTGACCAAGGATACAATGCGGTACATAGTTTTATTTCAAATAGGTTTGGTTCATGAAAGGGAATCAACGTTCTGCGGGCGCTACAATACTCCTAACAGATGAGTAGCACGATGCCCGTCGTATCCGCCGGTCGCACGGCAAGCCTCGTATGAACTATTCGGAGACGGAGACGAAGACTGAAGACTAAGAAGTTGATACTATTGCATAACCGTATGGATTAACGAGCACCTTCACATTCCGACGAGTGGGAGCTGTTAGCATATGGTGACGTAGCGCCGTAATAGGAGCCCGTTAATTAAAGGAATTACCGAAGTTAATTAGGTAATTGTCAATCTGGGCTAATTGGGCCAAATCCAATTACTAATTGACAAGGGAGGCCTAAAATTGGGCATCTCCCGTATACATGCAATTCGGCCGGCCACCCTATACCACATTGGTTGGAGTTGCCTTTTGGCAACTCCACCAATATTATATATAGGGGTGTCTGCTAAGGGTTTATATACTCATTCATAATAACAAGGATCTCCATTGAGAACACTTGTTTCCCTTAGTTAAATTTCGGCACCATCACATCTGGTCTGAGGTTCTATCTCCGTTGAAGAATCGATCAGAGGTCTTGTTGTGGAGCTACATCGCGTGGGAC
Source organism: Clarkia xantiana subsp. parviflora (assembly GCA_036873135.1). Taxonomy (NCBI): domain Eukaryota; kingdom Viridiplantae; phylum Streptophyta; class Magnoliopsida; order Myrtales; family Onagraceae; genus Clarkia; species Clarkia xantiana. The sequence goes on along the minus strand of JAPTYO010000059.1, from coordinate 550 downwards.
TTCTTCTAACGAAGAACTTGTACGTGGTTCCGACCGGAGGATCAGAACTCCCTCCACATCGTTCTTGGGCAGGAAAGCTAAAAGGTATGTGTACTAATTCCGCTGCGTAGATTAGATTTCTTGCTAGTACACGTTTAGCATTCCGTAGTATTACGTCCCCGTAATCCAATAGAACTGAGCCCTCCAAAACAAACCCAACCCCAAATCAAACCTAAGCGAGCTCTATATAAGATATGGTGACTTAATTAGGTTGATTGGGTAGCAAAATTGAAAATGAAGGTGGAGAAGAAAACATAAGTCTAAAGAATGAGAAGTGCTCTAGAAAAGTGATGGTGGAGGAAAATAATGAAGAGAAACCTATAGCATGACTTATATAGGAATGTGTTAAGGGTTTTTCCAAAAAAATCCAATAAAAAGGAGACACAAATAAAAGGACACAGCCCAAACGCTAAATAAAACGAGACCAAGGATCGTAGTTCTTACCCTTATACAATATCTATATATAGCATAAATTTGCTTAAGCTAATAATATCATTTTTTATATGTATAT
>JAPTYO010000058.1:0-155082 GCA_036873135.1 Clarkia xantiana subsp. parviflora | reverse complement strand
TTTTTCGGAATGATTTCAGGTGCGTTTTCATTTATTCTAGGCCTATTTTATATTTCCAATGTCAATTTCGCGTTTTAGCTAATTTCAAAGTTCACTGTTTTTTCCATAGGCAGCTGCCTATGGGTTTTTTCGCAATTTTTAATTTGCCGATATCTCCTCACTCGGACCTCCGATTGGATGATTTCAGGTGCGTTTTCATTTATTCTAGGCCTATTTTATATTTCCAATGTCAATTTCGCGTTTTAGCTAATTTCAAAGTTCACTGTTTTTTCCATAGGCAGCTGCCTATGGGTTTTTCGCAATTTTAATTTGCCGATATCTCCTCACTCGGACCTCCGAATTGGATGATTTCAGGTGCGTTTTCATTTATTCTAGGCCTACTTTATATTTCCAATGTCAATTTCGCGTTTTAGCTAATTTCAAAGTTCACTGATTTTTCCATAGGCAGCTGCCTATGGGTTTTTTCGCAATTTTTAATTTGCCGATATCTCCTCACTCGGACCTCCGAATTGGATGATTTCATGTGCGTTTTCATTTATTCTAGGCCTATTTTATATTTCCAATGTCAATTTCGTGTTTTAGCTAATTTCAAAGTTCACCGTTTTTTCCATAGGCAGCTGCCTATGGGTTTTTCGCAATTTTTAATTTGCCGATATCTCCTCACTCGGACCTCCGAATTGGATGATTTCATGTGCGTTTTCATTTATTCTAGGCCTATTTTATATTTCCAATGTCAATTTCGCGTTTAGCTAATTTCAAAGTTCACCGTTTTTTCCATAGGCAGCTGCCTATGGGTTTTTCGCAATTTTTAATTTGTCGATATCTCCTCACTCGGACCTCCGAATAGGATGATTTCAGGTTCGTTTTCGTTTATTCTAGGCCTATTTTATATTTCCAATGTCAATTTCGCGTTTTAGCTAATTTCAAAGTTCACTGATTTTTCCATAGGCAGCTGCCTATGGGTTTTTTTCGCAATTTTTAATTTGCCGATATCTCCTCACTCGGACCTCCGAATAGGATGATTTCAGGTGCGATTTCATTTATTCTAGGCCTACTTTATATTTCCAATGTCAATTTCGCGTTTTAGCTAATTTCAAAGTTCACTGATTTTTCCATAGGCAGCTGCCTATGGGTTTTTTCGCAATTTTTAATTTGCCGATATCTCCTCACTCGGACCTCCGAATTGGATGATTTCATGTGCGTTTTCATTTATTCTAGGCCTATTTTATATTTCCAATGTCAATTTCGCGTTTTAGCTAATTTCAAAGTTCACCGTTTTTTTCCATAGGCAGCTGCCTATGGGTTTTTTCGCAATTTTTAATTTGCCGATATCTCCTCACTCGGACCTCCGAATAGGATGATTTCAGGTGCGATTTCATTTATTCTAGGCCTACTTTATATTTCCAATGTCAATTTCGCGTTTTAGCTAATTTCAAAGTTCACTGATTTTTCCATAGGCAGCTGCCTATGGGTTTTTTTCGCAATTTTTAATTTGCCGATATCTCCTCACTCGGACCTCCGAATTGGATGATTTCATGTGCGTTTTCATTTATTCTAGGCCTATTTTATATTTCCAATGTCAATTTCGTGTTTTAGCTAATTTCAAAGTTCACCGTTTTTTCCATAGGCAGCTGCCTATGGTTTTTCGCAATTTTTAATTTGCCGATATCTCCTCACTCGGACCTCCGAATTGGATGATTTCATGTGCGTTTTCATTTATTCTAGGCCTATTTTATATTTCCAATGTCAATTTCGCGTTTTAGCTAATTTCAAAGTTCACCGTTTTTTCCATAGGCAGCTGCCTATGGGTTTTTCGCAATTTTTAATTTGTCGATATCTCCTCACTCGGACCTCCGAATAGGATGATTTCAGGTTCGTTTTCATTTATTCTAGGCCTATTTTATATTTCCAATGTCAATTTCGCGTTTTAGCTAATTTCAAAGTTCACTGATTTTTCCATAGGCAGCTGCCTATGGGTTTTTTCGCAATTTTTAATTTGTCGATATCTCCTCACTCGGACCTCCGAATTGGATGATTTCAGGTGCGTTTTCATTTATTCTAGGCCTATTTTATATTTCCAATGTCAATTTCGCGTTTTAGCGAATTTCAAAGTTCACTGATTTTTCCATAGGCAGCTGCCTATGGGATTTTTCGCAATTTTTAATTTGCCGATATCTCCTCACTCGGACCTCCGAATTGGATGATTTCATGTGCGTTTTCATTTATTCTAGGCCTATTTTATATTTCCAATGTCAATTTCGCGTTTTAGCTAATTTCAAAGTTCCTCCGTTTTTTCCATAGGCTGCTGCCTATGGGTTTTTCGCAATTTTTAATTTATCGATATCTCCTCACTAGGACCTCCGAATAGGATGATTTCAGGTGCGTTTTCATTTATTCTAGGCCTATTTTATATTTCCAATGTCAATTTCGCGTTTTAGCTAATTTCAAAGTTCACTGATTTTTCCATAGGCAGCTGCCTATGGGTTTTTCACAATTTTTAATTTGCCGATTTCTCCTCACTCGGACCTCCGAATAGGATGATTTCAGGTGCGTTTTCATTTATTCTAGGCCTATTTTATATTTCCAATGTCAATTTCGCGTTTTAACTAATTTCAAAGTTCACCGTTTTTTCCATAGGCAGCTGCCTATGGGTTTTTCGCAATTTTTAATTTGTCGATATCTCCTCACTCGGACCTCCGAATAGGATGATTTCAGGTTCGTTTTCGTTTATTCTAGGCCTATTTTATATTTCCAATGTCAATTTCGCGTTTTAGCTAATTTCAAAGTTCACTGATTTTTCCATAGGCAGCTGCCTATGGGTTTTTTCGCAATTTTTAATTTGCCGATATCTCCTCACTCGGACCTCCGAATAGGATGATTTCAGGTGCGATTTCATTTATTCTAGGCCTACTTTATATTTCCAATGTCAATTTCGCGTTTTAGCTAATTTCAAAGTTCACTGATTTTTCCATAGGCAGCTGCCTATGGGTTTTTTCGCAATTTTTAATTTGCCGATATCTCCTCACTCGGACCTCCGAATTGGATGATTTCATGTGCGTTTTCATTTATTCTAGGCCTATTTTATATTTCCAATGTCAATTTCGCGTTTTAGCTAATTTCAAAGTTCACCGTTTTTTCCATAGGCAGCTGCCTATGGGTTTTTTCGCAATTTTTAATTTGCCGATATCTCCTCACTCGGACCTCCGAATAGGATGATTTCAGGTGCGATTTCATTTATTCTAGGCCTACTTTATATTTCCAATGTCAATTTCGCGTTTTAGCTAATTTCAAAGTTCACTGATTTTTCCATAGGCAGCTGCCTATGGGTTTTTTCGCAATTTTTAATTTGCCGATATCTCCTCACTCGGACCTCCGAATTGGATGATTTCATGTGCGTTTTCATTTATTCTAGGCCTATTTTATATTTCCAATGTCAATTTCGTGTTTTAGCTAATTTCAAAGTTCACCGTTTTTTCCATAGGCAGCTGCCTATGGGTTTTTCGCAATTTTTAATTTGCCGATATCTCCTCACTCGGACCTCCGAATTGGATGATTTCATGTGCGTTTTCATTTATTCTAGGCCTATTTTATATTTCCAATGTCAATTTCGCGTTTTAGCTAATTTCAAAGTTCACCGTTTTTTCCATAGGCAGCTGCCTATGGGTTTTTCGCAATTTTTAATTTGTCGATATCTCCTCACTCGGACCTCCGAATAGGATGATTTCAGGTTCGTTTTCATTTATTCTAGGCCTATTTTATATTTCCAATGTCAATTTCGCGTTTTAGCTAATTTCAAAGTTCACTGATTTTTCCATAGGCAGCTGCCTATGGGTTTTTTCGCAATTTTTAATTTGCCGATATCTCCTCACTCGGACCTCCGAATTGGATGATTTCAGGTGCGTTTTCATTTATTCTAGGCCTATTTTATATTTCCAATGTCAATTTCGCGTTTTAGCTAATTTCAAAGTTCACTGATTTTTCCATAGGCAGCTGCCTATGGGTTTTTTCGCAATTTTTAATTTGCCGATATCTCCTCACTCGGACCTCCGAATTGGATGATTTCATGTGCGTTTTCATTTATTCTAGGCCTATTTTATATTTCCAATGTCAATTTCGCGTTTTAGCTAATTTCAAAGTTCACCGTTTTTTTCCATAGGCAGCTGCCTATGGGTTTTTTTCGCAATTTTTAATTTGTCGATATCTCCTCACTCGGACCTCCGAATAGGATGATTTCAGGTTCGTTTTCATTTATTCTAAGCCTATTTTATATTTCCAATGTCAATTTCGCGTTTTAGCTAATTTCAAAGTTCACTGATTTTTCCATAGGCAGCTGCCTATAGGTGTTTTCGCAATTTTTAATTTGCCGATATCTCCTCACTCGGACCTCCGAATTGGATGATTTCAGGTGCGTTTTCATTTATTCTAGGCCTATTTTATATTTCCAATGTCAATTTCGCGTTTTAGCTAATTTCAAAGTTCACTGATTTTTCCATAGGCAGCTGCCTATGGGTTTTTTCGCAATTTTTAATTTGCCGATATCTCCTCACTCGGACCTCCGAATAAGATGATTTCAGGTGCGATTTCATTTATTCTAGGCCTACTTTATATTTCCAATGTCAATTTCGCGTTTTAGCTAATTTCAAAGTTCACTGATTTTTCCATAGGCAGCTGCCTATGGGTTTTTTCGCAATTTTTAATTTGCCGATATCTCCTCACTCGGACCTCCGAATTGGATGATTTCATGTGCGTTTTCATTTATTCTAGGCCTATTTTATATTTCCAATGTCAATTTCGCGTTTTAGCTAATTTCAAAGTTCACCGTTTTTTCCATAGGCAGCTGCCTATGGGTTTTTCGCAATTTTTAATTTGCCGATATCTCCTCACTCGGACCTCCGAATTGGATGATTTCATGTGCGTTTTCATTTATTCTAGGCCTATTTTATATTTCCAATGTCAATTTCGCGTTTTAGCTAATTTCAAAGTTCACCGTTTTTTCCATAGGCAGCTGCCTATGGGTTTTTCGCAATATTTAATTTGTCGATATCTCCTCACTCGGACCTCCGAATAGGATGATTTCAGGTTCGTTTTCATTTATTCTAGGCCTATTTTATATTTCCAATGTCAATTTCGCGTTTTTAGCTAATTTCAAAGTTCACTGATTTTTCCATAGGCAGCTGCCTATGGGTTTTTTCGCAATTTTTAATTTGCCGATATCTCCTCACTCGGACCTCCGAATTGGATGATTTCAGGTGCGTTTTCATTTATTCTAGGCCTATTTTATATTTCCAATGTCAATTTCGCGTTTTAGCTAATTTCAAAGTTCACTGATTTTTCCATAGGCAGCTGCCTATGGGTTTTTTCGCAATTTTTAATTTGCCGATATCTCCTCACTCGGACCTCCGAATTGGATGATTTCATGTGCGTTTTCATTTATTCTAGGCCTATTTTATATTTCCAATGTCAATTTCGCGTTTTAGCTAATTTCAAAGTTCACTGATTTTTCCATAGGCAGTTGCCTATGGGTTTTTTCGCAATTTTTAATTTGCCGATATCTCCTCACTCGGACCTCCGAATTGGATGATTTCAGGTGCGTTTTCATTTATTCTAGGCCTATTTTATATTTCCAATGTCAATTTCGCGTTTTAGCTAATTTCAAAGTTCACTGATTTTTCCATAGGCAGCTGCCTATGGGTTTTTTCGCAATTTTTAATTTGCCGATATCTCCTCACTCGGACCTCCGAATTGGATGATTTCAGGTGCGTTTTCATTTATTCTAGGCCTATTTTATATTTCCAATGTCAATTTCGCGTTTTAGCTAATTTCAAAGTTCACTGATTTTTCCATAGGCAGCTGCCTATGGGATTTTTCGCAATTTTTAATTTGCCGATATCTCCTCACTCGGACCTCCGAATTGGATGATTTCATGTGCGTTTTCATTTATTCTAGGCCTATTTTATATTTCCAATGTCAATTTCGCGTTTTAGCTAATTTCAAAGTTCACCGTTTTTTCCATAGGCAGCTGCCTATGGGTTTTTCGCAATATTTAATTTGTCGATATCTCCTCACTCGGACCTCCGAATAGGATGATTTCAGGTTCGTTTTCATTTATTCTAGGCCTATTTTATATTTCCAATGTCAATTTCGCGTTTTAGCTAATTTCAAAGTTCACTGATTTTTCCATAGGCAGCTGCCTATGGGTTTTTTCGCAATTTTTAATTTGCCGATATCTCCTCACTCGGACCTCCGAATTGGATGATTTCAGGTGCGTTTTCATTTATTCTAGGCCTATTTTATATTTCCAATGTCAATTTCGCGTTTTAGCTAATTTCAAAGTTCACTGATTTTTCAATAGGCAGCTGCCTATGGGTTTTTTCGCAATTTTTAATTTGCCGATATCTCCTCACTCGTGTTAGGTTCCGGGATCTGGGTCAACGGGTGGTCGGCTCAAATCTCGTTCCTCACTGGAGATGTGGATGATCCGGTTCTCTTAGGTTGTACTGTCTTAGCTTTCGTCCTTCCTTCCTGAGCTTCTCTTCTCCTTTCGCCCTGCAGAAGGGGCAATACCAAGCACAGAGGGGGGGGGGGGTGGTGGTGCCTGATGAACCCTCTCCGATGCCTAAGTCAGTATCGTTTTTAGAGAGATAAAGCTAGAGAGATGTCAGAGCAAAATAATCTAAATTGCCAAGATGATCAAATGAGTTGTGAAGGTGGGGTATTTATAGGCAACGATGTCATTAAGGTGGCTTAATGACATCTTTAGCCTTTAAACACAATTAATTAACCTTTAAGCACATAATTAAGACCTTAGGATTCGGAGGAGGTAGGCGGAGTGGACCGAGCATGGGAGTCCGAAGGTGGTGTCGGGACCCTTGGGGGGGAGAAATCCGACCTCCAAGGGTAGGGGTTGGGTGAGGGCACCCAACCCCTCCTAGGGAGGGTGGGGTTGGCCAACCCCATCCCTCCTAGGAGGGATCGGGTTGGCCGACCCGATCTCTCCTAGGAGAGATCGGGTTGGTCCACCCGATCTCCCCTAGGGGAGATCGGGTCGGCTGACCCGATCTCCCCTAGGGGAGGTCGGGTGTGGCCACCCAACCTCACCTAGGTGAGTTCGTCTCTGCCGGACGGGCGCTTCGGCCCCGTCCGAGCCGTCGATATTCTCGCGAAGTGTCCAGGTTGAAGTTTCGATTTGCAATCATAAATGGGACGATAAAAATACAACGGTTCGGAAGTCAACGGGTTCAAATTGGGCGTATATCCATCACATGCCCCCGAGTCAACCAATGGCCTAACCCTTGATTGACTCTATTTTAGGATGGTATGACACGCGCAATTTGAAACCGGGATTTTACCTTCTTGTCTGAATGCTCGCTTACCCTTAGATGCGTGCCTCTGACTCTGCCCCCTGCCTTATGAGATAGAGGAATTGTAAACGTCAGAATAGCGCGGACGTGTGCCTAGGCACGCGTCCGTCTAAGGTGGGAGTAATAAACTTATCCTTGCTATAGATGCATACTCAAAAAATACACACTTGCACAGGGGTGTGATACGAATGCAATTAAATGACTTATGCTTCAAATTCGTGCCGGGATTTTATCTAAGTGAGGAAAAATTAATTTTGGCCAAAAATTTTCCTAAGTATGGAATGCTCCAAAAATAAAACTAACTTGATAGTTTTCTAAGTGTAGAGATATACTTAGCTATAGGTGAAAGGGATAAAAATGATGGTCTTTCCTTGACCTTTAGATTTTATTTAAAGCTAGATGGATGGTGGTGATTAAAACCCTCTAAAAAACCCTATCATCTTTTAATATAGAAAAAGGAGTTAGAAAAATACCTCCAAGAGTCACCATAGCCACCATCTTCCTTTTTCACTCACTCTTGGAGAGCAAGGAAAGTTTGAGAGCACCCCCAAGGTTAGGGCCGGCCAAAATTCCGGTGGGCACCTGAAATTCCGGCCAGCAGCTTGATCGGGACGGCGACGAGGAAACACCCAGCCGGAGACGAGAGCTCGACTTCAGGCGGACGGCGACGCGACCCCCGGCGAACGGCGACGTGACCCCAGGCAGACGACGACCCACGACGGCGTAGAGCACGGCTGAGACATCGGGAGCCACCATTCGCGACGGCGAGATCTTCTGTGGCTACGGCGGACGGCTGCGGCGGCGGAAAGGACGGGGCCAGACGAAGCTCATCTCCGGCGGCAGAAAAATCAAGGCTCCGGCGGGGGACTGATTTCCGGGGGTCTTCAAATCCGAAATTCGAACCCGTTTACCATATCGGGTCGGGTTTTCCAAAGGTCCACTCTTTTCCTTTCCATTACCGTGTAAAACGTTGATTTTTGAATCGTTGATATTTGATTGCCGATGCTTGATTGCCGATGCTTGATTGCCGATGCTTGATTGCCGAAATTTAATTGAATGTGGGATTGTCGTAGATAGCCGTTGGTAATTGTGGATTTTGGGAAAAAATGTTTGCCGGTCGTCCGGATATGGTTTTTTGCCCGATTGGGCTATCCCGGTCTTGGATTTGATATCGTACCGCCGTTGGTGTGTTAATCTTTGTTGGAGGGTATAATGGTAATTTTTTCCAAAACCCGACCTTAGGCTCGGATAAAATTATTTGACTTGGTTGTTGTCGTTGGTTGAGTGTCGGGGTATTTCCGGTTCCTCGGAAATTTCTCTTATCTTGATATTTGTCGTGTCGTGGTAGGTACTATACTCCTGGTGGTGTCCACGCACACAGACTCTTCAGAGACGTCGTATTCTCCGAAGGATGAGTGAGTTCCCTTTCTCTTCCTCTTCGGTCGCATTACTTCCTTTTCTATTGCTGGCTTAGTATCGTGACCTTCGTTGGGGTATTAGTTGAAATTTGATTCGTACTTTGGGATTTCCTCTTACCTTTGCCTTAGGTCTTGCTATCCTGTCGGAGAACCATCTCACTAGGTCCGATTACAATGAACATGTTACCCTAGGAGATATCTGTCCCCTAGATGAGCCTCTGTATCCTTTTCTCCCCTCCTTGGGGAATACTCGTGAGACGGTGACGGAACCTCCCATAGGGAAGGTCGTCGTGTACCCTTCTCAGATCCGATTTGGGCTGAGGTTGCCTTACTGTGACGAGCTTATAGAGTTGAGCAGGTTCTTCAGGATTTCTCCTGTGAACCTTGCTCCCAGTGCCCTCCGTGTCTGGGTGGGCTTCCGGGTATTGTGCCATTGGTACTCCTGGAAGTACTCTCTCGTTCTATTCCGATGCTTCTATCGGTTTCAGTACCGGACGAAGGTGGGGTTTGCGAGTTTCGTAACTCGCCATCCGACCTTCAAAGATCCCCGATTCGCTGATTTCGGGTTGAGTGGGGTCGAGTGGGATACCTCCCTCCGTTTCGTGACCCAGAGTGACAATTCGGCCAGTCACTGGGCTAAGCATTACTTCTTCATTACGGACCGATACGTCACTTGGTCGGTTTTGAATGAGGATCGATCCGATGGTTGGCCTGCTTTTGGAGAGTTCTCTTCAGTTGATTTGAAGACTATGAAGATCATTCACGAGAGCAACAGGACCCGGTCTTACTGCCCCGTGTCCTTAGTGACTGAGACGGATCTTTACGAGGCCGGGATCAGTCTAACTCCTGATTCCGGGGGTTCGGTATGTCACTTGGTCTTTCCATCTTTATTTACCTTCTGCTCTTCCTTTGTAGGTTGGTTTCATGGAAAAACCTATAACGTGCAGGGAGCCCCTGTTGATCTGAGCAAGAGGAAGGCTCCTTCTAGTTCTGCTTTGAAGAAATCCCCCCTGCCTGGGAAGAAGGCTGGGGCCTCTGGTATGCTTTCTCCTATTTGCTTCTTTATGGTATAACCTATGTTTTCCTTATCTTGTTTTCCTTACCTTGCTAGGGCGCTCCCCCTTGGTGACTGAGAGGGTCGTCTCCGTTGGCAGAGATTCTGGACCTTCCAAGTCCAAGCCGCGGAGATCTGATTCTGAGGCCGGGGCCTCGGCTGCTAAGAGAAAGAAAGCTGTGGATCCTGCTTCGCCTACTGCTCGTCCTCCGACCCTATCTCGTGATAAGGAGATGGTGGTCGAAGAGGTGCCTTCCCTGGCTGACAAAGGGAAGCGACCTGCTGGTGGTGGTTCCCCTGCCCCCCAGCCGAGGGCACGGTCCTCAGGTATGATCTCTACCTTGTTGCTGATCTTTCTATGTTTATATTCTCCTTTGACTTGCTTTGCTTGTGTAGGTGGGCCTCCGACTTTAAGTCGGAAGGATTTCGCCCGTCTCACTGATGAAGATGTTATTGGGTCTGAGTGGACTCCTTTCGCTGGTCTGAAGGAGTTCCACTTCGATAGCACTCCTCTTTGCGGACTCCTGAGGTTGGTGTCCGCGTACTCCGCGGTGCCGTTCCCCCTGGCGATCGTGTTGCTCCGCCCAAGTCTCCTGGGGAGACTCGGCGCTTTGTTCAAGGGGTACTTTCTCGTTATGCACCTGTAAGTTGTTCTTTGCTTTCCTCTTATTTCTTTCATAATGGCTATCTTTCGGTTACTCATCCCTTGTTTGAATTGTTAGGGTATATCTGACATGGTGAACATGTCCTCGCTCGTGCTCGAGTTATCTGACGAGAGGAAGACCCTTGAGGACAGCCAGGTCTCTCTCAAGGCGGAGGTCGCTACTGCTGCTGAGAAGGCACGATTATCTGATTTGAGGATGCAGGAGCTCCAGGACCAGGTGTCCTTGCTTGAGACCACTGTGGGCAGTTTGCGTCGGGAAGCTGAGGTTGCAGCGTCGCTCCATTCTGAGGAGTTACGGAAGTTGGAGGCTAAGTGTCGTGCTGAGGAGAGGACTGTTGCGGTTTCTGAGTACAAGGCCTCATCTGCCTTCGCTGCCGATTATAGCGTGCGTCTCACTCAGGAGATGAACCAGTTCGGTGAGTATCTGGTTGATCACATTTACCGAATTGATCCTCAGTTCCCGTTTGGTGACCTTGGTGACTTTGGGCCATATGCCACTGGCTACGCGACTGTTCTGATGGGTCAGGCTGCCGTTGCAGACGAGCCTGCCCCTGCCCAGGTGGATGCTACACCTGTGGAGATTGGTACCTCAGACTCCTCCTCTTCATCCATTTCCGCTGGCGGTTCAGCTTCAGGGGGTGAGGGTGACTCCCCCGAAGGTTCTGACTGACGTGTTTATCTCATGCTATCCTTGTATATATAACTACACTCCTTCTCCCCTTGTATGGGTTGAGTGTCTTTTGAGATTGTGATGGTGTTTGTTGTTACTTTCCTTTGCCGCATTGTGTTGTTGACTACGTGGTTCGTTTGCCTTTACATTAGTGCTTCTCATCTTTTTGTATATATCTCTTCTCATGATGTCTCCCTATGCCTTGTGTATGGCTCTTTGGGTATGGACCCTTTCCTTGGTGTGTTTCCTTTACTTATCCTTCTTTCGTGCTTTCCTTCATGTCTTACCTGCCATTTCATAAAGAAAAAACATTACTTGTTCTTCACATTACTTTACTTAGAAATTTCTTTCTCATGGTATCCTTCTGAGCATGGTATCCTTCTAAGAATGGTATCCTTCTAAGCATGGTGTGATGATCTCTTCTGATACCCCTTACACGGTATACGTTGTACTGTTAGACCAAAGATACGCTCTTGGTGGGCGTCGAAATCTGTTCACGAGACAGGCTCTCGGACGGCACTTAACGTTTCACAGGATAGGCTCCCGGAGGGCACAGGTTAGTCCACCGATACGTTCTTGACGGGTGTCAAAATATGTTCACGAGACAGGCTCTCGGACGGCACTTAACGTTTCACAGGATAGGCTCCCGGAGGGCTCAGGTTAGACCAAAGATACGCTCCTGGTAGGCGTCGAACTGGTAGTTTGAAATCTACCTCAAGATACGCTCTTGGGGGCGTCGAACTGGTAGTGTTTTTTCTACCTCAAGATACGCTCTTGGGGGCGTCGAATCTGGTAGGTTGCAAATCTACCTCAAGATACGCTCCTGGGGGCGTCGAAATCGTAGTTTTTGGAAACCACTCTCAAGATACGCTCTTGGTGCGTCGAATTCGTAGTGTAATAACTACTCTCAAGATACGCTCTTGGGGGCGTCGAAGGTCGTAGTATGAACACTACTCTCAAGATACGCTCCTGGGGGCGTCGAAGTTCGTAGTTTTTGGAAACCACTCTCAAGATACGCTCTTGGTGCGTCGAAGGTCGTAGTGTAATAACTACTCTCAAGATACGCTCTTGGGGGCGTCGAAGGTCGTAGTATGAACACTACTCTCAAGATACGCTCTTGGGGGCGTCGAATGTCGTAGTATGAAAACTACTCTCAAGATACGCTCTTGGGGGCGTCGAATGTCGTAGTATGAAAACTACTCTCAAGATACGCTCTTGGGGGCGTCGAACCTGTCATTGACTTGAAGTCATATCTGTGTAAGGATAACTTCGTGGTTATACCACTGCATTCACTGGAAAATACTTTTGAGTAACTACTACTCCCTTAGGAGCATTCATGTTTTTGTACACTTGGGATGCCTTGGTGCACCAAGACATCCTTTGTAGGAATGAAAGATAGTTGTAGAGTTGGAGTAACTTCGTGAGTTCTCCTTCTCCAAAGTTGTTTTTTGAAAAGCTTGTAAAGCTGAAACATGCAAAATGCTAGATATGAAACTAAGGATATGGGGTGGCCATTGTGTCTGTTGCCACGTACTCCTTGAAGCCTCCATTGTAAATTATTTCTTCCACTTCCACCTTCAACACCATGCAGTCATTGGTTTGATGCCCCCAGGTCCCATGGTATTCACACCAACCCTGTGCATCTCTTCCTAGGAAGGCCTTGCCTTCCTCCCTGCATGTTGGTAGCTCTTGCTTGAGGTGCTTGTGGAAAATTTCTTCTATGCTGAGTGTGAGGGGTGTGAATGTGAAATTGACACCTCCTCCCAATGTGTCCATTTCTTTTCCTCTCTTTGGAGTTCATCCAATTGCTCCGCTTCCTGTGCAAATGCCCTGTCCAGCCTTGCCTTGAGCTCTCTCATTGTGCTCGTCATGACCATCTCATAGAGCCCTCCATAGGCCCCGAATGAGTTTGGATGCATGTTTCTAATGAATGCCCTTACTGCTTCTCCCCTTGTGATGTCCATGTTGGCACCATAATTGAAGAATCTCTGGAAATAGCTTGATATAGACTCCCGTGGCATTTGCTTGATATCATCTATGTAGCGGAAGCCTTTTAGGATGGAGTTCCTTGTCCTGTTCCCTATTATGGTGTCTGGCTGCCAAGGTATGGATGTCACCTTCACAGCCTTGCTCCTGTGTCTCCTTGTAGGCACTGTTTGAAAAAACTGCCTGCTCAAACGGAGTGTCACTCCACTCCTCCTCCTTCCTTGCCTTTGTCTCCTTCCCCTCCTTCTTCTGTCCTGGTTGGCCCCTACCATGACTACAGCCACTGTATCTGTCCCGTGTGATCCACGTCTCATTGAGTTGACGTAGCATTGCCTTGCGGTGCGTTGATCACCCAGGACCTCTCCAACCCCGTTCTCCGTGATGTACTTCAGCTTCTGGTGAACAGTGGATGGCACTATTTCATATGGGTTTATGGTTGTCCTTCCTAGGATCCCATTGTAGGCTCCCAGGCTTTCAACCACCAAGAAATTGACATTTACCTTCAGCTGGGTCCATCCTTGGCCCATGGTCACTGGTAGGGTTATCATTCCCAGGGGGTAACTTGTTGCCCCTGAGAAGCCAACTAGAGGGAAGTTGACCGGTTTGATGTCTGCTTTGGTTTTCCCTATCTCTTCCAACACTCTCAGGCTTAGGAGGTCAGCTGAGCTGCCCCCATCCACCAAAATTCTCTTTACATCAAAATTGTCAATATCTAAAGTAATAACTAGAGCATCGTCATGTGGAAAGACGATGTGGCTCTTGTCCTTCTCCGAGAACTCGATCTTCACTTCTTCTCCTTCTCTTGGCCTTTTTCTCCACCTTGGCACTGAGCTTAGCTTGGATGCATAGACCTCTCTTGCATTAGCAGTTGGGCCACCCGATGCTACTCCCCCATGTATCATATTTATGACTCCTCTTTTGTTGGGTGGAGGGTTGTAGTCTATCTTTCCCTTGCCCTTGTCCTTCTGTGATGGCCCTAGTTGCATACTGTTGCCCCCATGGTCTACGAATTGCTTCAGTTCTCCCCTCTGGACGATGTTGTTTATGCTTAGCTTTAGGCTAAAGCATTCATTTGTGTCGTGACCATAAGCCTCATGGTTATCACACCATCTATCCTTGTGATTTCCTACCATTGGGGCTCTCCACCTTGCAGGGGGTGACCAAAGCTTTTGGTTCCGCATCTCTCTAAGTACGGTGGCTGGAGTGGCGTTTAGTGGGATGAACTTAATGACATTTATTTCTCTAGCCTTTAAGGGTTCACCCATTTGGTTTCTTTGCTGTGGCGGACGCCATTCCTGCTGCCTTGCATGCTGTGGTGCCTGGGGTGGCTTTCCTTTGTTTGGCCTTTGAGTATCCTCCTTGGCTGCCTGAATTTTGGCCTTCTTGCTTGCCCTGTGCCTCTCAAGGTCAATATGCGTTTTAACTCTCCCTGCAAGCTCCTCCAAGGTGCTTGCTGGCTTTTTGGCCATCTTTTCAGCCAATGTTGACCCAAAGCGACCTAAGTTTCTGATAAAGGCTCGGATTATCTCCCCTTCAGTGATGTCTCCCTGGATGTCTGCAATATTCTGGTTGAACCTAGTATAGTAGCTGGCCAGGGATTCATCGTATTCTTGTTTTACGTCATCAATGGAGCCTGTTCCCTTGAGGAGTTTCCTCTCCCCTAGGTATCTCTGCAGAAACTTAGCTTTTAGCTGCTCCCATGAGTGGATGCTCTCAGAGGGCAGGCTGAAGAACCAATGTGAGGCCACCCCTGATAGGGTGTTTGGGAAAAGGAGTGCCTTGTATCTTTCATCAGTTGTCCTCCCGAATAGAGAGGCCTCATGCTGTTGGATATGCTCTAGGGGGTCTCCCTTCCCATTGTACTTTGCAATTTGCACAGTGTGCAGGGAGTCTGGCACCCTGTTCATCTCCAGCTCCCTTGTGAAAGGGTGGTTCGTCTTGTCACTTAGACAATGCAGGCTGGGTTTCTTTGACTCATTCAATTTCCGGGTTATCATGGCTTCTATCTCCTCCGGGGTGATCATCACCTGTGCCGGAGTATAATCCCTCTGATATCCATTGTAGTTGTAGACTGGGCTTACTGGGTTCCCTTGTCCCTGCTGGTATGGACTGTAGGTGTACTCTTGATACGCCTGCTGGGGTGCTTCATAGAAGTCCTGCCTCCTTGGAGGTCTTGCTTGTCTTTCCTCCCCAAGCGGGGTGTAAGCCCTGTTGTTCTGCTGTTGCCTAGGAGGCACGAATTGTTGCCTTCCCTCTGGGGGTGGCTCCTGGTAATATCTTCTTTGCTCCTCTCGCTGCCCTGCTCGAGGGTGCGAGTAGTGCTCTTCTGTCGGGATCTGCTCCTCCTCATGAGCTTCAGTGTAAGTCCCTTGGGTGTATGCCGGCCTTGCATATGCTGTGTGGGCGCGGTTATCATCTCTTTGTGCCGGCATCCCATATGGGTACCTTTGGGGTTGCTCCTCATAATAGTATCCCTCAGGGGGTGCCGTGTTGTGGGAAGGCACTCCCTGTTGTCCTCTTGCTCTCTGTGGCCTTCTTGCCCGGGGGGTGGAGGCTGTGGAGGACTCAGCCCCAGCTGGGCGTGAAGGTCCTCCCTCCTGGTTGTTCTGTTGCTGAGGAGGTTGTGGTATTTCTTGGGGCTCTGGATGCATTGGCTGCTTCCCAGGGTTAGGCCGCCTCCCTGGGGGTATGGGTTCTCTTCTCCGCCCATTGCCCCCGGGTGGGTGTTGGGGCCTGGACACCCTACTGTTCGTCATAGCTCGTGTAATAGCCAGGCTTTCTGTTCGAAGCCTACAGACGGCGCCAAGTGTTAGGTTCCGGGATCTGGGTCAACGGGTGGTCGGCTCAAATCTCGTTCCTCACTGGAGATGTGGATGATCCGGTAGGTTGTACTGTCTTAGCTTTCGTCCTTCCTTCCTGAGCTTCTCTTCTCCTTTCGCCCTGCAGAAGGGGCAATACCAGGCACAGAGGGGGGGGGGTGGTGCCTGATGAACCCTCTCCGATGCCTAAGTCAGTATCGTTTTTAGAGAGATAAAGCTAGAGAGATGTCAGAGCAAAATAATCTAAATTGCCAAGATGATCAAATGAGTTGTGAAGGTGGGGTATTTATAGGCAACGGTGTCATTAAGGTGGCTTAATGACATCGTTAGCCTTTAAACACAATTAATTAACATTTAAGCACATAATTAAGACCTTAGGATTCGGAGGAGGTAGGCGGAGTGGACCGAGCATGGGAGTCCGAAGGTGGTGTCGGGACCCTTGGGGGGGAGAAATCCGACCTCCAAGGGTAGGGGTTGGGTGAGGGCACCCAACCCCTCCTAGGGAGGGTGGGGTTGGCCAACCCCATCCCTCCTAGGAGGGATCGGGTTGGCCGACCCGATCTCTCCTAGGAGAGATCGGGTTGGTCCACCCGATCTCCCCTAGGGGAGATCGGGTCGGCTGACCCGATCTCCCCTAGGGGAGGTCGGGTGTGGCCACCCAACCTCACCTAGGTGAGTTCGTCTCTGCCGGACGGGCGCTTCGGCCCCGTCCGAGCCGTCGATGTTCTCGCGAAGTGTCCGGGTTGAAGTTTCGATTTGCAATCATAAATGGGACGATAAAAATACAACGGTTCGGAAGTCAACGGGTTCAAATTGGGCGTATATCCATCAACTCGGACCTCCGAATTGGATGATTTCAGGTGCGTTTTCATTTATTCTAGGCCTATTTTATATTTCCAATGTCAATTTCGCGTTTTAACTAATTTCAAAGTTCACTGATTTTTCCATAGGCAGCTGCCTATGGGTTTTTCGCAATTTTTAATTTGCCGATATCTCCTCACTCGGACCTCCGAATTGGATGATTTCATGTGCGTTTTCATTTATTCTAGGCCTATTTTATATTTCCAATGTCAATTTCGCGTTTTAGCTAATTTCAAAGTTCACCGTTTTTTCCATAGGCAGCTGCCTATGGGTTTTTCGCAATTTTTAATTTGTCGATATCTCCTCACTAGGACCTCCAAATAGGATGATTTCAGGTGCGTTTTCATTTATTCTAGGCCTATTTTATATTTCCAATGTCAATTTCGCGTTTTAGCTAATTTCAAAGTTCACTGATTTTTCCATAGGCAGTTGCCTATGGGTTTTTTCGCAATTTTTAATTTGCCGATATCTCCTCACTCGGACCTCCAAATTGGATGATTTCAGGTGCGATTACATTTATTCTAGGCCTACTTTATATTTCCAATGTCAATTTCGCATTTTAGCTAATTTAAAAGTTCACTGATTTTTCCATAGGCAGCTGCCTATGGGTTTTTTCGCAATTTTTAATTTGCCGATATCTCCTCACTCGGACCTCCGAATTGGATGATTTCATGTGCGTTTTCATTTATTCTAGGCCTATTTTATATTTCCAATGTCAATTTCGCGTTTTAGCTAATTTCAAAGTTCACCGTTTTTTCCATAGGCAGCTGCCTATGGGTTTTTCGCAATTTTTAATTTGTCGATATCTCCTCACTCGGACCTCCGAATAGGATGATTTCAGGTTCGTTTTCATTTATTCTAGGCCTATTTTATATTTCCAATGTCAATTTCGCGTTTTAGCTAATTTCAAAGTTCACCGTTTTTTCCATAGGATGATTTCAGGTTCGTTTTCATTTATTCTAGGCCTATTTTATATTTCCAATGTCAATTTCGCGTTTTAGCTAATTTCAAAGTTCACTGATTTTTCCATAGGCAGCTGCCTATGGGTTTTTCGCAATTTTTAATTTGCCGATATCTCCTCACTCGGACCTCCGAATTGGATGATTTCAGGTGCGTTTTCATTTATTCTAGGCCTATTTTATATTTACAATGTCAATTTCGCGTTTTAGCTAATTTCAAAGTTCACTGTTTTTTCCATAGGCAGCTGCCTATGGGTTTTTTTGCAATTTTTAATTTGCCGATATCTCCTCACTCGGACCTCCGAATAGGATGATTTCATTTATTATAGGCCTACTTTATATTTCCAATGTCAATTTCGCGTTTTAGCTAATTTCAAAGTTCACTGATTTTTCCATAGGCAGCTGCCTATGGGTTTTTTCGCAATTTTTAATTTGCCGATATCTCCTCACTCGGACCTCCGAATTGGATGATTTCAGGTGCGTTTTCATTTATTCTAGGCCTATTTTATATTTCCAATGTCAATTTCGCGTTTTAGCTAATTTCAAAGTTCACCGTTTTTTCCATAGGCAGCTGCCTATGGGTTTTTCGCAATTTTTAATTTGCCGATATCTCCTCACTCGGACCTCCGAATTGGATGATTTCATGTGCGTTTTCATTTATTCTAGGCCTATTTTATATTTCCAATGTCAATTTCGCGTTTTAGCTAATTTCAAAGTTCACTGTTTTTTCCATAGGCAGCTGCCTATGGGTTTTTCGCAATTTTTAATTTGCCGATATCTCCTCACTCGGACCTCCGAATAGGATGATTTCAGGTGCGTTTTCATTTATTCTAGGCCTATTTTATATTTCCAATGTCAATTTCGCGTTTTAGCTAATTTCAAAGTTCACTGATTTTTTCCATAGGCAGCTGCCTATGGGTTTTTTCGCAATTTTTAATTTGCCGATATCTCCTCACTCGGACCTCCGAATTGGATGATTTCAGGTGCGTTTTCATTTATTCTAGGCCTATTTTATATTTCCAATGTCAATTTCGCGTTTTAGCTAATTTCAAAGTTCACTGATTTTTCCATAGGCAGCTGCCTATGGGTTTTTTCGCAATTTTTAATTTGCCGATATCTCCTCACTCGGACCTCCGAATTGGATGATTTCAGGTGCGTTTTCATTTATTCTAGGCCTATTTTATATTTCCAATGTCAATTTCGCGTTTTAGCTAATTTCAAAGTTCACTGTTTTTTCCATAGGCAGCTGCCTATGGGTTTTTTCGCAATTTTTAATTTGCCGATATCTCCTCACTCGGACCTCCGAATTGGATGATTTCAGGTGCGTTTTCATTTATTCTAGGCCTATTTTATATTTCCAATGTCAATTTCGCGTTTTAGCTAATTTCAAAGTTCACTGTTTTTTCCATAGGCAGCTGCCTATGGGTTTTTCGCAATTTTTAATTTGCCGATATCTCCTCACTCGGACCTCCGAATTGGATGATTTCAGGTGCGTTTTCATTTATTCTAGGCCTATTTTATATTTCCAATGTCAATTTCGCGTTTTAGCTAATTTCAAAGTTCACTGTTTTTTCCATAGGCAGCTGCCTATGGGTTTTTCGCAATTTTTAATTTGCCGATATCTCCTCACTCGGACCTCCGAATAGGATGATTTCAGGTGCGTTTTCATTTATTCTAGGCCTATTTTATATTTCCAATGTCAATTTCGCGTTTTAGCTAATTTCAAAGTTCACTGATTTTTCCATAGGCAGCTGCCTATGGGTTTTTTTCGCAATTTTTAATTTGCCGATATCTCCTCACTCGGACCTCCGAATTGGATGATTTCAGGTGCGTTTTCATTTATTCTAGGCCTATTTTATATTTCCAATGTCAATTTCGCGTTTTAGCTAATTTCAAAGTTCACTGTTTTTTCCATAGGCAGCTGCCTATGGGTTTTTTCGCAATTTTTAATTTGCCGATATCTCCTCACTCGGACCTCCGAATTGGATGATTTCAGGTGCGTTTTCATTTATTCTAGGCCTATTTTATATTTCCAATGTCAATTTCGCGTTTTAGCTAATTTCAAAGTTCACTGATTTTTCCATAGGCAGCTGCCTATGGGTTTTTCGCAATTTTTAATTTGCCGATATCTCCTCACTCGGACCTCCGAATTGGATGATTTCAGTGCGTTTTCATTTATTCTAGGCCTATTTTATATTTCCAATGTCAATTTCGCGTTTTAGCTAATTTCAAAGTTCACTGTTTTTTCCATAGGCAGCTGCCTATGGGTTTTTCGCAATTTTTAATTTGCCGATATCTCCTCACTCGGACCTCCGAATTGGATGATTTCAGGTGCGTTTTCATTTATTCTAGGCCTATTTTATATTTCCAATGTCAATTTCGCGTTTTAGCTAATTTCAAAGTTCACTGATTTTTCCATAGGCAGCTGCCTATGGGTTTTTTCGCAATTTTTAATTTGCCGATATCTCCTCACTCGGACCTCCGAATTGGATGATTTCAGGTGCGTTTTCATTTATTCTAGGCCTATTTTATATTTCCAATGTCAATTTCGCGTTTTAGCTAATTTCAAAGTTCACTGTTTTTTCCATAGGCAGCTGCCTATGGGTTTTTTCGCAATTTTTAATTTGCCGATATCTCCTCACTCGGACCTCCGAATTGGATGATTTCAGGTGCGTTTTCATTTATTCTAGGCCTATTTTATATTTCCAATGTCAATTTCGCGTTTTAGCTAATTTCAAAGTTCACTGTTTTTTCCATAGGCAGCTGCCTATGGTTTTTCGCAATTTTTAATTTGCCGATATCTCCTCACTCGGACCTCCGAATTGGATGATTTCAGGTGCGTTTTCATTTATTCTAGGCCTATTTTATATTTCCAATGTCAATTTCGCGTTTTAGCTAATTTCAAAGTTCACTGTTTTTTCCATAGGCAGCTGCCTATGGGTTTTTTCGCAATTTTTAATTTGCCGATATCTCCTCACTCGGACCTCCGAATTGGATGATTTCAGGTGCGTTTTCATTTATTCTAGGCCTATTTTATATTTCCAATGTCAATTTCGCGTTTTAGCTAATTTCAAAGTTCACTGTTTTTTCCATAGGCAGCTGCCTATGGGTTTTTCGCAATTTTTAATTTGCCGATATCTCCTCACTCGGACCTCCGAATTGGATGATTTCAGGTGCGTTTTCATTTATTCTAGGCCTATTTTATATTTCCAATGTCAATTTCGCGTTTTAGCTAATTTCAAAGTTCACTGTTTTTTCCATAGGCAGCTGCCTATGGGTTTTTCGCAATTTTTAATTTGCCGATATCTCCTCACTCGGACCTCCGAATTGGATGATTTCAGGTGCGTTTTCATTTATTCTAGGCCTATTTTATATTTCCAATGTCAATTTCGCGTTTTAGCTAATTTCAAAGTTCACTGTTTTTTCCATAGGCAGCTGCCTATGGGTTTTTCGCAATTTTTAATTTGCCGATATCTCCTCACTCGGACCTCCGAATTGGATGATTTCAGGTGCGTTTTCATTTATTCTAGGCCTATTTTATATTTCCAATGTCAATTTCGCGTTTTAGCTAATTTCAAAGTTCACCGTTTTTTCCATAGGCAGCTGCCTATGGGTTTTTCGCAATTTTTAATTTGCCGATATCTCCTCACTCGGACCTCCGAATTGGATGATTTCAGGTGCGTTTTCATTTATTCTAGGCCTATTTTATATTTCCAATGTCAATTTCGCGTTTTAGCTAATTTCAAAGTTCACTGTTTTTTCCATAGGCAGCTGCCTATGGGTTTTTCGCAATTTTTAATTTGCCGATATCTCCTCACTCGGACCTCCGAATTGGATGATTTCAGGTGCGTTTTCATTTATTCTAGGCCTATTTTATATTTCCAATGTCAATTTCGCGTTTTAGCTAATTTCAAAGTTCACTGTTTTTTCCATAGGCAGCTGCCTATGGGTTTTTTCGCAATTTTTAATTTGCCGATATCTCCTCACTCGGACCTCCGAATTGGATGATTTCAGGTGCGTTTTCATTTATTCTAGGCCTATTTTATATTTCCAATGTCAATTTCGCGTTTTAGCTAATTTCAAAGTTCACTGATTTTTCCATAGGCAGCTGCCTATGGGTTTTTTCGCAATTTTTAATTTGCCGATATCTCCTCACTCGGACCTCCGAATTGGATGATTTCAGGTGCGTTTTCATTTATTCTAGGCCTATTTTATATTTCCAATGTCAATTTCGCGTTTTAGCTAATTTCAAAGTTCACTGTTTTTCCATAGGCAGCTGCCTATGGGTTTTTCGCAATTTTTAATTTGCCGATATCTCCTCACTCGGACCTCCGAATTGGATGATTTCAGGTGCGTTTTCATTTATTCTAGGCCTATTTTATATTTCCAATGTCAATTTCGCGTTTTAGCTAATTTCAAAGTTCACTGTTTTTTCCATAGGCAGCTGCCTATGGGTTTTTCGCAATTTTTAATTTGCCGATATCTCCTCACTCGGACCTCCGAATTGGATGATTTCAGGTGCGTTTTCATTTATTCTAGGCCTATTTTATATTTCCAATGTCAATTTCGCGTTTTAGCTAATTTCAAAGTTCACTGATTTTTCCATAGGCAGCTGCCTATGGGTTTTTTCGCAATTTTTAATTTGCCGATATCTCCTCACTCGGACCTCCGAATTGGATGATTTCAGGTGCGTTTTCATTTATTCTAGGCCTATTTTATATTTCCAATGTCAATTTCGCGTTTTAGCTAATTTCAAAGTTCACTGATTTTTCCATAGGCAGCTGCCTATGGGTTTTTTCGCAATTTTTAATTTGCCGATATCTCCTCACTCGGACCTCCGAATTGGATGATTTCAGGTGCGTTTTCATTTATTCTAGGCCTATTTTATATTTCCAATGTCAATTTCGCGTTTTAGCTAATTTCAAAGTTCACTGTTTTTTCCATAGGCAGCCTATGGGTTTTTCGCAATTTTTAAT
The DNA here is from genome assembly GCA_036873135.1 of Clarkia xantiana subsp. parviflora. NCBI lineage: Eukaryota > Viridiplantae > Streptophyta > Magnoliopsida > Myrtales > Onagraceae > Clarkia > Clarkia xantiana. Next base: position 132,314 of record JAPTYO010000058.1, on the reverse strand, counting down.
TTGCCGATATCTCCTCACTCGGACCTCCGAATTGGATGATTTCAGGTGCGTTTTCATTTATTCTAGGCCTATTTTATATTTCCAATGTCAATTTCGCGTTTTAGCTAATTTCAAAGTTCACTGTTTTTTCCATAGGCAGCTGCCTATGGGTTTTTCGCAATTTTTAATTTGCCGATATCTCCTCACTCGGACCTCCGAATAGGATGATTTCAGGTGCGTTTTCATTTATTCTAGGCCTATTTTATATTTCCAATGTCAATTTCGCGTTTTAGCTAATTTCAAAGTTCACTGATTTTTCCATAGGCAGCTGCCTATGGGTTTTTCGCAATTTTTAATTTGCCGATATCTCCTCACTCGGACCTCCGAATTGGATGATTTCATGTGCGTTTTCATTTATTCTAGGCCTATTTTATATTTCCAATGTCAATTTCGCGTTTTAGCTAATTTCAAAGTTCACCGTTTTTTCCATAGGCAGCTGCCTATGGGTTTTTCGCAATTTTTAATTTGTCGATATCTCCTCACTCGGACCTCCGAATAGGATGATTTCAGGTTCGTTTTCATTTATTCTAGGCCTATTTTATATTTCCAATGTCAATTTCGCGTTTTAGCTAATTTCAAAGTTCACCGTTTTTTCCATAGGCAGCTGCCTATGGGTTTTTCGCAATTTTTAATTTGTCGATATCTCCTCACTCGGACCTCCGAATAGGATGATTTCAGGTGCGTTTTCATTTATTCTAGGCCTATTTTATATTTCCAATGTCAATTTCGTGTTTTAGCTAATTTCAAAGTTCACTGATTTTTCCATAGGCAGCTGCCTATGGGTTTTTTCGCAATTTTTAATTTGCCGATATCTCCTCACTCGGACCTCCGAATTGGATGATTTCAGGTGCGTTTTCATTTATTCTAGGCCTATTTTATATTTCCAATGTCAATTTCGCGTTTTAGCTAATTTCAAAGTTCACTGATTTTTCCATAGGCAGCTGCCTATTGGTTTTTCGCAATTTTTAATTTGCCGATATCTCCTCACTCGGACCTCCGAATTGGATGATTTCAGGTGCGTTTTCATTTATTCTAGGCCTATTTTATATTTCCAATGTCAATTTCGCGTTTTAGCTAATTTCAAAGTTCACTGATTTTTCCATAGGCAGCTGCCTATGGGTTTTTTCGCAATTTTTAATTTGCCGATATCTCCTCACTCGGACCTCCGAATTGGATGATTTCATGTGCGTTTTCATTTATTCTAGGCCTATTTTATATTTCCAATGTCAATTTCGCGTTTTAGCTAATTTCAAAGTTCACCGTTTTTTCCATAGGCAGCTGCCTATGGGTTTTTCGCAATTTTTAATTTGTCGATATCTCCTCACTAGGACCTCCGAATAGGATGATTTCAGGTGCGTTTTCATTTATTCTAGGCCTATTTTATATTTCCAATGTCAATTTCGCGTTTTAGCTAATTTCAAAGTTCACTGATTTTTCCATAGGCAGCTGCCTATGGGTTTTTCGCAATTTTTAATTTGCCGATATCTCCTCACTCGGACCTCCGAATACGATGATTTCAGGTGCGTTTTCATTTATTCTAGGCCTATTTTATATTTCCAATGTCAATTTCGCGTTTTAGCTAATTTCAAAGTTCACCGTTTTTTCCATAGGCAGCTGCCTATGGTTTTTCGCAATTTTTAATTTGTCGATATCTCCTCACTCGGACCTCCGAATAGGATGATTTCAGGTTCGTTTTCATTTATTCTAGGCCTATTTTATATTTCCAATGTCAATTTCGCGTTTTAGCTAATTTCAAAGTTCACTGATTTTTCCATAGGCAGCTGCCTATGGGTTTTTTCGCAATTTTTAATTTGCCGATATCTCCTCACTCGGACCTCCGAATTGGATGATTTCATGTGCGTTTTCATTTATTCTAGGCCTATTTTATATTTCCAATGTCAATTTCGCGTTTTAGCTAATTTCAAAGTTCACCGTTTTTTCCATAGGCAGCTGCCTATGGGTTTTTCGCAATTTTTAATTTGCCGATATCTCCTCACTCGGACCTCCGAATTGGATGATTTCATGTGCGTTTTCATTTATTCTAGGCCTATTTTATATTTCCAATGTCAATTTCGCGTTTTAGCTAATTTCAAAGTTCACCGTTTTTTCCATAGGCAGCTGCCTATGGGTTTTTCGCAATTTTAATTTGTCGATATCTCCTCACTCGGACCTCCGAATAGGATGATTTCAGGTTCGTTTTCATTTATTCTAGGCCTATTTTATATTTCCAATGTCAATTTCGCGTTTTAGCTAATTTCAAAGTTCACTGATTTTTCCATAGGCAGCTGCCTATGGGTTTTTTCGCAATTTTTAATTTGCCGATATCTCCTCACTCGGACCTCCGAATTGGATGATTTCAGGTGCGTTTTCATTTATTCTAGGCCTATTTTATATTTCCAATGTCAATTTCGCGTTTTAGCTAATTTCAAAGTTCACTGATTTTTCCATAGGCATGCCTATGGGTTTTTTCGCAATTTTTAATTTGCCGATATCTCCTCACTCGGACCTCCGAATTGGATGATTTCAGGTGCGTTTTCATTTATTCTAGGCCTATTTTATATTTCCAATGTCAATTTCGCGTTTTAGCTAATTTCAAAGTTCACTGATTTTTCCATAGGCAGCTGCCTATGGGTTTTTTCGCAATTTTTAATTTGCCGATATCTCCTCACTCGGACCTCCGAATTGGATGATTTCAGGTGCGTTTTCATTTATTCTAGGCCTATTTTATATTTCCAATGTCAATTTCGCGTTTTAGCTAATTTCAAAGTTCACCGTTTTTTCCATAGGCAGCTGCCTATGGGTTTTTCGCAATATTTAATTTGTCGATATCTCCTCACTCGGACCTCCGAATAGGATGATTTCAGGTTCGTTTTCCTTTATTCTAGGCCTATTTTATATTTCCAATGTCAATTTCGCGTTTTAGCTAATTTCAAAGTTCACTGATTTTTCCATAGGCAGCTGCCTATGGGTTTTTTCGCAATTTTTAATTTGCCGATATCTCCTCACTCGGACCTCCGAATTGGATGATTTCAGGTGCGTTTTCATTTATTCTAGGCCTATTTTATATTTCCAATGTCAATTTCGCGTTTTAGCTAATTTCAAAGTTCACTGATTTTTCCATAGGCAGCTGCCTATGGGTTTTTTCGCAATTTTTAATTTGCCGATATCTCCTCACTCGGACCTCCGAATTGGATGATTTCAGGTGCGTTTTCATTTATTCTAGGCCTATTTTATATTTCCAATGTCAATTTCGCGTTTTAGCTAATTTCAAAGTTCACTGATTTTTCCATAGGCAGCTGCCTATGGGTTTTTTCGCAATTTTTAATTTGCCGATATCTCCTCACTCGGACCTCTGAATTGGATGATTTCATTTGCGTTTTCATTTATTCTAGGCCTATTTTATATTTCCAATGTCAATTTCGCGTTTTAGCTAATTTCAAAGTTCACCGTTTTTTCCATAGGCAGCTGCCTATGGGTTTTTCGCAATTTTTAATTTGTCGATATCTCCTCACTAGGACCTCCGAATAGGATGATTTCAGGTGCGTTTTCATTTATTCTAGGCCTATTTTATATTTCCAATGTCAATTTCGCGTTTTAGCTAATTTCAAAGTTCACTGATTTTTCCATAGGCAGCTGCCTATGGGTTTTTTCGCAATTTTTAATTTGCCGATATCTCGTCACTCGGACCTCCGAATTGGATGATTTCAGGTGCGATTTCATTTATTCTAGGCCTACTTTATATTTCCAATGTCAATTTCGCGTTTTAGCTAATTTCAAAGTTCACTGATTCTTCCACACCGTTCTTTCCGCGCCTCACTTGCAATATCAAACCCCAATCAATCATTGAGAACAATGTCATGGTCCATATGTTCAAAATGTAGCAAGGGATAGCTGAAGCTTGCATAATATAATGAAGCTAATGCCAAGTCAGACTACCTTGCAGTATTACAAATTCAGCAAGAAAGAAACATCTACCAGGGCAAATTTAAACTAAGATAGCCGTGTACAACCAAAGCTGCTAGGTTTCGCATGATCTAGTTCAGTAATGGAATAATATGATTTTTTTAAGAAGCATATTAGTATTAGCATGTCTTAACTGCTTTATCTGACAAGAACAACAGTTTCAAAATGCTACATTCCAAGCTCATGAATCATTTCCGTTGAACACAGTTCTAGTGAGTGAGATTTCATGTACATATCTTTTATGATGCGATCTTCTATCTAATGCAGAAATTTTGCAAAGAGACAACTGACTTGGTTCCGTAATGAACATATTTATCAGTGGCTTGATGCATCTAAACCACTGGTACAGCCAACTACTTCAATCAATCTTTTATGTTCGATCTGGTCAATTTTGTTGTGCGATAACATTGAGTAAACAATGTGCAGGAACAAGTGCTCAACTTTGTTTACGATGCTTACAACGATCAGAGTGGTAATCTGATCGTGCCTGAATCTCTGAAAATTGACAAACAAATGATGTCAAACCAGAGAGAAGTTAATCTACTTAAAGCTTACCGACCTAAGAACAGGTAATATATATACACTTATTCTGAAAAAAGAAACAACAATGTTGTTATATAGTAAGAAGAGAAATTTATTTATTCATCTTCTCTTACATTTAAAAGACATTTCATGAGCCGCGAAGATTGTTCTGTAATTCTGGACTGGATTAGGACAACTCAAGGACAGGAGCAAAAAGAGTTGGTAGATGCTGATTCTTCTACTTGAAAGACACTTGGAATTCATGACCACACAACCAAAAAAGATATCCAAGAGCATTTTAGGTTACTTATCTTTTGAGGTGCAGTATTCTAATGCCTTAGCTTTTTCAACCACTTCTTTAAATGACCCTTTTGAACTTTCAGCGTGATTTAACGCCCTTTGTCATCACACTGAATCTATGCTCATGAAATTGGTTGCCGTGTGGATCCATTCTTCATAGGGAGAGCTTGCTTTTATTATATAATAATATATATATCATATATGTACTCTTCAACAATGTGGTAGCAATGTAAACTCGGTTTGTGAATGTAACAAAGAGGAAAGCCTTTTTTTTCCACAGCAGGTAGTGTAAATTAATATCAGGAAACTTGTGGAATTGAGATTCAGATGCGTCTAAGTAATTTTTTTTAAGTAAAGTTTTTTTAAAAGATTGTTTTGCTACCTAAAAAAGTTGCTGCTAATTCTTACTTGAAAGTCGATATTCTTATTGAGCTATTGGCTCCCATTAGTGTAGTTTGGATAATAATAAGAGAAACTCTAAGCCATCCAAAATATATATTAATGAGTTTTGTGAAGCTCAATCATGCAACGACACGTGGAAAATATTTACTTTAAGTCTTCAACAAAACAAAAAAATACGATCTTAGTCAGAGTTGACCTTACATAAAATCATGGTAATTATTTTTTTCACAACAAAAAATTAAATTTTTTTTGTTAGATGCAATCTCACTAATATTGGCAACTTCTGTTGTCTTTAGAGGTTTCGAAACCTGAGGTATTGGCATGTATAACCCTTTAATGGGGTCTTCTTTTGGCAGCAGAATACTCCGCAAACTTACCCTTCTTACTATTCTGACGGATTTACTTGTGTGTCTTGTTCTTGTACTGTCTTGACTATTTTTTTAATCATAAATGACATTAGATATCTTTTACATTTACACCCCGATTTCAGTCTCATTTGTGTTAGACAGAGTGTTGTTATGTCAGCACGCCTTTTTAAAAAAAAATAATAATAATCAGAAGACGACTTTATAAATGTTACGAAAATTTGAAATTATCCACTTATCGTATTAAGTCTTATCCCTTTCCTTTTGTAGTTTCTATTTTCGACTTAGTAGTTAAACTAACTGTTGGGGTTTTATTTATAAGAATGCAATACTTAAAAAATTAGGGGGGGGGGGGGGAAGGAATTCATATAATAATATTTTAAATAATATTTAGTGGAAGCCAAAATAATAATACTAAAATAAAAAATAACAAACCCATGGGCCCGGACTTGGAATGCTTCATCGCGGCCTGCTAAAGCCGGAAAAAGTCGTCCATAAAATCGACTCATCAGCATAGTGATAGACGGACTCCTCGAGACACTCAACTCCTCTGCTACCCAACAAACTTTCCTCCTCTGTCTCTCATCAGCTCCGAACAACACCACCACCACAACCAAACGATGAGGTCCTCAACGATGAGATCGATCCGCTCCGCAGTGTCGAGATCCACCTCATCGCACCTCGCCCTCCGTGGCTACGCCACCGAGTCCGTCCCCGAGCGCAAGGTGGTTGTCCTCGGAGCCGCCGGGGGTATCGGCCAGCCTCTCTCCCTCCTCATGAAGCTCAACCCTCCCGTCTCCCTTCTCGCCCTCTACTATATCGCCGGAACTCCTGGTGTTGCTGCTGACGTCAGCCACATCAACACTAGATCTGAGGTTGTTCTCTTCCCCCGCGCCTTTTTCGTGCATTTCAGATGTCATTTGATCTGTTTCTGCTTTATTTATTCTTCTGGTGTAGCTTCAGTTTTATGGATCTACTGTTCTTCAGCTTAATTTATTATTGTATTATATTTATTTTAAGACTAAATTCAATATTTCAGTTCGATTTTCTTACTCGCACGTGTTAGCATTTAGTTTAGCTTATTAATTTGAAAATTTACGTATGAATTATAATTCTTCACAGAGATTATTTTTTTTAGGGAAAATGTGTAACAAGGTGAAAAACTAATTTTTCATAAAATATTGATATTTTTGGTTTGTTCTTCTTGACAGCCCACAAGAATGTTGCGGACCAAATTTCTGAAGCGCACTTACAATAGTTCCACTACTCCCTTGGTGAACCAAATCCTCGCAGCCATCGTCCTAAATCGTCCACTCGATGGTCAATCAACTCATCCATCTCAACCATGGAGCACTGAATCAGTCTCCCAAGTATTACGCTCCGTACCAATTAACTTCTTCCAATCTCCTCGTTCCATCGGTCGCCAAATCACCTTCCGCCACCGCTCCCCCCTCAATCGACGCAACCTGAGAGAAGAATCGCATAATCTGATGGAAAATGTACGTCCAAAAGGCCCCGCCGCGTACATGGACCAAGCGAAAGTGAATCTTGGCTTGGACAAAGCGCTGGAGTTCTTCCACTGGGTTGAGTCGCGTTTCCAGTTCGATCACAACGAAATGACTTGCAGAGAGATGGCTATCGTGTTGGCCAGAGGTAATCAAATTAAGGGTTTGTGGGATTCCCTCAAGGAGATGCACGAGAGGCAGACCGGGCTGGTCACTGTCTCGACCATAACCTGTTTGATAAAAGTCCTAGGAGAAGAAGGCTTGATTAATGAGGCATTCACCGGGTTCGTACGAATGAGGCGGTTTCACTGCAAACCTGACGTTTTTGCGTACAATACCATAATCTACGCTCTCTGTCGGGTTAGAAGATTCAAGAAAGCAAGGTTTTTGTTGCGGAAAATGGAATCACCGAGATTCCAATGTCCACAGCCTGACACCTATACGTACACTATATTAATCAGTTCATACTGCAAGTACGGAATAAAGACTGGTGATAAAACGACGACTAAGAGGAGCATTTGGGAGGCTAACCACTTGTTTCGAATCATGCTCTTTAATAAGTTTGCACCCGATGTGGTGACATATAACTGCTTGATCGATGGTTGCTGCAAAACAAACCGAATCGACAGAGCGATTGAACTATTAGATGATATGAGGAAGAGGGGTTGTGTCCCAAACAGGATAACGTATAATTCGTTTATTCGGTACTATAGCGTTGTGAATGAGATTGATAAGGCTATTGAGATGTTGAGGGAGATGCAGAATATGAAGCATGGGATGGCTAGTTCGAGTTCTTATACTCCGATTATCCATGGTCTTTGTGAAGCGGGTAGGATTTTGGAGGCAAGGGATATTTTGGGTGAGTTGGTAGATGGGGGATCAGTTCCGAGAGAGTATACGTACAAGTTGGTTGTGAAGTACTGGATTCTGTAGGAGAGTCGAGGTTGCTCAGTGACGGTTTACGGAGTAAAATTGAACAAGGTATAGGAAGAAGATTTAAGGAGGTGATGAAGGTAAAGCCTTTGATGAGAGAGAGTGTAGATCCTTATTCTTCTACATTGTGTTCTGGTCGCAAGTTAAATTAATGAAGCGGAAATTTCATATTTGCGGGTTCAGTGAATTAGTTTATTTTTGTAGAAGCACAATAATTTCTCTCTTTGGAGTAGAAAAGAAATTTACACTAATTTTCTGTTAGTGCAATATCAAATGTTGCAGCATACGACTGTCCGGGTACCGGCTGCGACTCTGACCAATGATGACTCCTTGTCAATCACGGGTTAAAGGCTACGTGACCTGCGGTTCACAGATTGACCCGTTTTAATAGGCCAATGCTAATAGCCTCGTGAGATGTGACACTTCTGATAAATAAATAAATAATTTACTTCATACATTATAACTTTATAAAAAATACAACGTACCTTTTATTGAAGAACAATTTCCCCATTAATTATCAGTTTATGGATAGACAATATTAACTTGTTGTCTCTTGACGATAACAATTGTTGTTAATGATTAAATAGATAAAATTCTTTTCATTTATCCATAAAAATCTTTAAATTATTTTTATCTTTAGATCGAAAATCAACAAATTTTTATATTTATTTTAAGACTAAATTCAATATTTTAGTTCGATTTTCTTACTCGCGAGTGTTAGCATTTATTTTAGCTTAATTTGAAAATTTTCGTATGAATTATAATTCTTCACAGAGATTATTTTTTTAGGGAAAATGTGTAACAAGGTGAAAAACTAATTTTTCATACAGCGTTGATATTTTTGGTTTGTTCTTCTTGACAGCCCATAAGAATGTTGCGGACCAAACTTCTGAAGCGCACTTACAATAGTTCCACTACTCCATTGGTGAACCAAATCCTCGCGGTCATCGTCCAAAATCGTCCACTCGATGGTCAATCAACTCATCTATCTCAACCATGGAGCACTGAATCAGTCTCCCAGGTATTACGCTCCGTACCCATTAACTTCTTCCAGTCTCCTCGTTCCATCGGTCGCCAAATCACATTCCGCCACCGCTCCCCCCTCAATCGACGCAACATGAGAGAAGAATCACATAATCTGATGGAAAATGTACGTCCAAAATGCCCTGCCGCGTACAGGGACCAAGCGAAAGTGAATATTGGCTTGGACAAAGCGCTGGAGCTCTTCCACTGGATTGAGTCGCGTTTCCAGTTCGATCACAACGAGATGACTTGCAGAGAGATGGCTATCGTGTTGGCCAAAGGTAATCGAATTAAGGGTTTGTGGGATTTTCTCAAGGAGATGCACGAGAGGCAGACCGGAGGCTGGTCACTGTCTCGACCACAACCTGTTTGATAAAAGTCCTAGGAGAAGAAGGGTTGATTAACGAGGCATTCACCGGGTTCGTACGAATGAGGCGGTTTCACTGCAAAACTGCAAACCTGACGTTTTTGCTTACAATACCATAATCTACGCTCTCTGCCGGGTCAGAAGATTCAAGAAAGCAATGTTTTTGTTGCGGAAAATGGAGTCACCGAGATTCCAATGTCCACAGCCAGACACCTATGCGTATACAATATTAATCAGTTCATACTGCAAGTACGGAATGCAGTTTGGTGATAAAACGACGACTAAGAGGAGCATTTGGGAGGCTAACCACTTGTTTCGAATCATGCTCTTTAATAAGTTTGCACCCGAACACTTATTTATTTATTGACTAGTCCACGTGTTGATGTTGCGAAGTAAGTTCAATTAATAATTTCTCTTTAACTTAACCCACTAAAGCCTTATACATTTTCACATCTTATTAAAAGAAAAAAAAAATCTGAAAATTTGATTGACAATTAATTATATAAATAAATGGATTTGTGGCAAAAAAATAAAATAACTAAAGGAATTATTTTTATTTTTATTTTTTTGGCCAAATAAGAGGGGTAAAAAAAATTGACCGATCCGCAGCGACCGTTGAGAAAATGCCCAGTGATACATATACATACTAGGTGCTGACCCCGCGCTACGCGCGGGGCGACTATTAAACTGTAAATGATATCGTATATGTAAACAATTGATATTGTGTCCTAACTTGCTTAGTTTTTAACATGTGATGCAGTAAGTCTATTGTAAGCTATTCTATGATACATAAATAGGATCTTTTAGAAGAACACGTACATAGTGATGCAGTAAGTGTATTATAATTTACAACCTATTTTAAGTCTAAAAAGATATTAAGAAACATCCAAACTTCCTCAAATAAACCTTAAACCGTAAATTTATTACAAATAAAAATAACTCCACTATTATATTTTGTGTTTACAGATTTTGATAATATCTTATTTATAATATTCGACAATATCCTTTATTAGAAGATTTATATTAATGTAATGTTAACTCGATATTCTACATAAATAAATTGATTTAAAAAAGAATACTGTATTAATTATCATAGAATATCTTACAAAACATTTGCTGCATCAAATGTTAAAAATTAAGTCCTTTGGCAAAAAAAAAAAAAAAATGTTAAAAATTAAGCAAGCCGGGACATAATTTCATTTTTTATATACATGATAACGGTAATGTATACAATTTACTTGTAAAGTCAAATGAAGTGTGGCCAACTAAAAAAAAACTTGAGCTAAACACCTAGCATCTATCTAGGGGTGAGCAAATATCCCGAGAGACTCAAAATCCCGCCCGTCCCGCCCTGGCCCGTCCCAGAAAGCCCGTCCCAAAAATGTGCCCAAGCCCTAATGGACGGGACTTTTCTTCTCAAGTAGGGCTAGGGCTAGGACTAGGGTTTTTTTTACGAAGTCCCAAAAGACCCGTCCCGTCCCTTTTTGCTAACTAATCAGCTATAAACTATAGTTAGTTAAGTTAACTTTAGTGATAGCTCGGTATGAAGTTCCATTTGATTTGGGATTTGCATTTATAACTTGTTATGTCAGAATTGTTAGTGACTTTGTGTTAGTGTCTTGGTAAAACTTAGTTTTGGAGTCTTTGGTGAACTATTTCAGAGAACCAAGTTATGTGTTGAACTTGGTGTTCTTACAAGTGACAAAATGTTTGAGTGATTTTGGTGTTTTATGGTGAACTTTGTGGTATCTGTAGAACGTTGTTGTTGTTCTGTGTTTGGTTATGGTTTAAGTAAATTGAGTATGATTTTTTTTTTTTTCTAACTTGGATGGGAATTTGGGTTTGTCCCATTTGTCCCTAGTCCCTGTAGGCCCGTGACGGGCGGGCCTTTTCCTACTAGCTAGGGCTCGGGATAGGGCTCGGGACAGCCATTAAGTGGCCCTAGTTTTAGGGCTTGGGCCATTTTCTAAAAAAAGCCCGCCCATCCGTCCCATGCTCAGCCCTACATCTATCCATCCATCCATCCATCATAAATCAGCCTAGTTAATCTATCAAGTATAATTTACCAGCATCATCCAGTTAACATTAATTCATCTGCCGCTGCCTCTCTTAGTGTTTCCGATTTATCTTTATCTTCTCCGCCCATCACCCACCACGTCTCCTTCAAGTCATGCTTCCCTGTCCAGCGCAACTTCTCCATCCATTTTGAAAGAAAAAAAAACTCTAAAAATGTTTTTATATATAATAATAATTTAAAAATAATGTTAAATCACCCCATAATTTATGATATTAATAATATGAAATAAGGGAGAAAAAATCTGATACAAAAATTCTAATTTAAGCTTAATCAAGTCATAGACTTGATCTAAATTTATAAAACATAAAATCCTAGATGCTGGCCCCACGTGCCGCGCGGGTGACCTTTATATGTATTTTACAGTGTAGCAAATAATGATTAATATTAATTCTTTGTAGGTATAAGATCGAAATAACTCGAAAAAATATACATTATATACAAAGAGTTCTCATGTTGTTCATGAGTATAGTGTCATTTTCATGTATTTGTTGATTGAAAAAATATTTTTCCCAACTATAATTGTGGCTTGCAGTAAACCTAAGTTAATATTTTAAATTAAAAATATAAACACAATTTAATACCTCGAATCAATTTAACGAAATAAATTTAAAAACACGCAAATGAAATCAAAATCGATAACAGTTCTATGCATCAACTCGATTTATACTTAAAGAAAATTTAATTTTAAATTAGACAACATTAAAATGATGTGTATATCATATTGTATTTAATATATTATAATAATATATGAAAATTAAAATTATATGATACTATATATATTTATAAATATTGAAATATTACTTAAATAAACATTAAAAGTAAATAAGCACAATTATATGCATTAAAATAATATATTATATTATTTGAAGATTGAAATTTTAGTGGTTTATTTTAAATTTTAAAATTTCCGATTATGTGACATGTTTAATACTTAAAACTGTCTATTTTACTTCGTGTTATTAAATTATATTTATTTAATATAAATCAACTGTCTATTTTAAAAACCCTTCTCTTATCTTAGATTGTGGTGTAATTTCACTATTAGTCATGACATAATAATGTGTATTTGGGATCCAATCTAGAATTGATTTTAAACATCATAATTATCGTTTTTGCCATGTGTTATTATCATTTTTTATTTAAAAAGAATTATATTCCTTTTGATGATGAACTCAAATATATATATATATATATATTCACAATTATACCATTATAATTTTACATACTCTTTTTAAAAAAATATATATTATATATGTATTTATTATTGGATCGAACTCATTTACACTCTTGTATCAAATTTTGTAATTTCAAGAGTTTGACCAATTTTATAATTTTGAAAAATAGTAGTTTGTTTCGTGTTTAGTTTTTAAGAAGGGTTTATTTTGGCAAAAGAAAAAACTATCTTGTGTTGAGTTTATTGTGAAACTAGACAAGTAAAAAAGATATATAAATAACTGATTTATAAGGATTACATAGTTGTAGAAAAAGAAAAAAAAATACAATATAAATATTGTTGTAATAATGAATATCAGTTAAATAAATAATAATTAATATAATAAATGTGTATTGATGATATAATATATATATTTTAGAACATAATTATTATTATTTTGTTGCCAAATAATTAAAATTGTTAGGATATGATTAATCTTTTTTTTTTTTTTTTTTTTTTTTGCCAATTACAACTATTATTAGCTTATAAAGATCTGTGTTAGGTAGGCCATCACACATGTTGTTTTTCGGCAAAGCCCAAATGCTTTGATATGTTGGGCCATATCTAAGCTTTGATGGGAAGACAGGTGGCTATATAGAGAGAAATGATTTGCCACATAAGCTTGTAGTTTCACCAAGGCAATTAGTGATGCCGACATACTTTATTACATGTATCTACCTCTTTCATCTGCTCCTATCACATCCTGTCACTAAGCTGCTGACACGCCGAGATAATAAGTCTGATTGAGAGAAATGGGAGTTGAGAGAGAAATGTGGGTGAGAGAGAAAAGGGATGCAGCAGTAAATGGGTGATAGACTTATAGAGTAAAGAAATGCAGCTGTAAAGGGGTGAGATAACTTGGGGAATGTGCAGCTCACAGAAGAAGTTGGACCGTCCGATGGATCTGGCCATACTATTATCCATGCGAGTTTGTTAAAGGAGAGTCACATCACCTCTACCTCATCATTTATCAATTTTAATTTAAAATGTCTTCATCTCCTATAGGCTACAATGGTAAAGACACTTTAGAATGTATATATAATAAATATATAAATAAACTAATAAAATATGGATAGATGATAAATAAACCAATACAACATAGAGAGATAGTATAAAGTTAGAAATGTACATGGACAATTTAGAGGAAATAGAATAAAGATGAAGAAGACAATTAGTGGTAGAGACATAAAATGTCTTCTAATCTCTCATTCACATAGACAAATTGTCCATCAAAATTTGCTCATTGAAAGTGCTCTTAGATCCATGTGTTATCTTGGTTCAACAATGCAAATCCATCACTGATTTGAATTGTTTACTTTTTATTTATTCCTTTATATTCAAAGAGATTACAATACTTACAAAATTAATCATTATGTTAAAAAAAATTCCTATATATAACAATACATTGATACTAGTGACTCTTATAGATGTTTACTAATTTTTAAAAATTCATTGCTCCAAATGTTTGAGTATAATTTTTTAACTATTTAAAAATTATTTTCCAATAAAAAATAAAATTAGTAAATAACTACTAGTATTCGTGTAATTTTTAATGAAGTTTTGGGACCTATGAGTTGCAAATAACTAATAATCTGGATCTGCCTAAGTTAGCAGCTATCCATGATAACAAACTAACAAAATCATCTTTATATGAAATCAGAAAATAACAGTTATCCAAAATCAATAATTAGAGAATAACAAATGACAAACTTAATGAATCAACTAAAACCTGATAACCCACTAAAAAACACATTTTACACCCAACATAACAAATGAGAGAACAAACATGTTATTCAACAACAATTTCTTTATATCATGTGGAAAATTATAACAAATTAAATAATATCACGTTATTCTCTTACGTGTCTTAATTTTCTCTAAGGTATGAGATTTCTTTTATTAAGAAAATGATAACAAATTAAATGATATCACGTAACAAAATAACAAACTAAATGGTATCATGTTGAAAATGATATCAAAATAAAACATAACAGCATTTATTCTCTAATTTTTTTATATAATAATACCGTGTTGAAAATGATAGGATTCAATTTTCACCAGCTTATATTCTCTGATTTCTTTTACTAAACATCTGTCAAAATGTTGAGTATTGTATCATTTGTTTGTGATAACAATGCAGATTTGGCAATAGTCTACCCTAAACCCTTAAGAAATTTTCAAAAATGTTAAAATTCATTTAACACTTAAGGCATTTATATTTCAAAATCATAAATAAAAACATTCATTATTAGTTAAGCATGGAAAGATATTGCATGGAAAAGATAAATGAGAAGACGTTGTGAGAAGACATTGCAAATTTAATATCATGAGAACACATGCATACACACAACTTAAAATTATTGCTTATTATATTTCTAAATGTTAGGATATATTATTTATTACTGATGTTTTAATCAAAAGTAAAAAAATGTTTTTCAGATGTTAAAAAATAAGATATATTAATAGTCTCTACTCAAATAAAGGGGGGAAAGGTGTTCATGTTTACAGCTCATGTAGTGGGGAAAAAATATATCATTAATTAGGCATCGCATGAGACCGCATGCTAAAGTTAGAAGAAAATAGCTATATGGTAAAGTTAGAACTTAGAACTACAGACATTTCTACTAATTGAAGAGATAATCAGCATTCCAAATTGCAGGACACGTTAAACACAAGAAATGAGTATTTTGGATAAGAAATGCACTCAGACCACGTGTCCTACATTCACTTAAAGTGGTAAACCCAAAAAAAAAATACTCATTAATGGTTACCCAAAATCACCAGACCACGTGTACTAAATGAATCAAACAACTGAGTTCAATTTCAAATTTTCAATTGTGTAGTATAGATGGAAAGAATAAAAAAATACCTCAGAGAAGATGTCGCGAGTGGAACGAAGTCATGTTCTTGTCTTCCTCCCCATCAGTTTCCTGACTCCAACAAAGAGATGTTTCTATTATGCAAAACAACAAACCAAGCATTGTCGCTTATTAAAGCATTACCTACGTCACTTATTCAAACATTACCTACGGATCAAACAACCTAGTTTCCTATATTAGGTTCCCTATCTTTAGGGAAAAATATATATTCTATTTAGGGTTTAGGGTTATGAAATAAGCATATGTCGATGAATTCTTTATATTTTTTGGTCAAAGCTGCTCTCACTCACTCCAAATTCAAACACAATCGTCCAACTCAGATTTATTAGGAGTCTCAATTATTTGAAGTGTAACTTATCAGACAGTCAAAACTCGATTCACTTAGCTAGGAGTTCGCATTTGCCTATACCAAACGTATTCACCTTCTAAGAGATACCATGTCTGGAACGAGCCCGAGCGAACCATATGACTCACCCGAACCGATCAAAACCATTAATCGATCACTACTCAATTGGCCAAGTGAACATTTTTATCACGTGCTCGAGCCAAAACGAGCGTCCTACTTGAAATAACCATGGTTAAATGTGACCAAGATGAGAATTTTATTCAGGGGTAGGAATTGAACTATGACGAACAATTTAAATGATTAAATTGAAAAACAAACAAAAAAAATTATTATTCAAGGTCAAAATTATACATCACCAAAAATTGAGAGACATACTTTAATAGTTTCTTAGTCACATTTCAGACCACAAATTCTTTTGGTACATATTATATATATTACAAAGATGATGATGATGCCGCGAAGATTCCACCCATGATATTCCGATAATGGTGTCTACAAATTAAGACTATATATATATATATACAGGTAGAATGATCGGATTGGATTCCTAAAAGGTAGAAGAAGACGACGAATACATATTCATCTGCAAAAGTGCATTATATTGCTACTAACTAACTAAATCTTGCCAATCCTCGCGGAACAATATTTTTAGCACAATGAAGCTTATATTACTGCATAAACACTATACTTCCTCCACTGAGTAACGAAACATCAGAAGGCGTTCTCTTCACTGTTCTCACTGAAACCTGCCGGGTAAAGAAACATACAGGAATCAAAAGTGCGGGAAAAAAAAAAAAAAAAACGCAAACTTCCATCATATAATGGAATTGCTTTCTCTTGATTTGTCTATCTATAGGGTCCAATTCTCACAGATTGCGGATTATCAGATGTGGCAACTTATATGAAGTTTTTCTCTCAATCAAGTCAAACGAAGCACATCAAATGTCTTTTACGATCTTTTCAGTCATCGAGTCAACAATCTTAAATAACAAAATGAAAGGTTACCAGAATGACGTGAGATAACGAAATAAGGCTGTTGCTTCATTGATGATGATGATTCATCTTTGCGAAACGTCCTCGTATTCTTGTCCTGCTTTCTGCTCTTACCTTCCTTGATTCGTATCTGACCTGCTTGTCATACCTGTTATGTTATTCCTTTGTCAGCTCATCAAAGCTGAAACACTAACCAAACTAATGCAGCAGGCAAGACAAGGCATTAATCTCTAATATACCAATAAACCGAAAAAATAAAATAAAAATCTGTGTGATTAGATTAGGGTGGACTAAAGTCTAAAATGGTAGGATATATGAAGATGATATATATATATATATACCTTCTGGTTTTTCTTTTCTGTTTGTATCGAGAAAGTGCAGACTCGCGATCCTGCGTATTAAGATCGTGTTGAGCAGCCCTTTGGAGGAAATTAGGTAATAAGGTTGAATTCATAGAATGTTGAGCAAGTCCATCATATCTACCACCACCACTATCGACTTCTTTATTGACATCAACTTGATGATTTGCCTCCTTGCCGTTACTAGCTAAAAATGACGACTCATAATCTTTAACGTTGCCTTCACCACCTAAGCGATGAACAGCTGGTCCCTGCAATAATATGATTTCCTTATTACGACCTTTAAGGTGGCTACCAGAAACATCTTGAACCAACAATTATGACCCACCTTCCACCATCTATCTTCTTTCCTCATTAACAAGCAGCATTTGACAAAAGCAGTTTACAACTCAAGAAAAAGAAAACCAACCACCAACTCTGTATAAGAATTATGTCTTATAAAGTGCTTTTTGCAGTTTTGGAAGACTTAACTACTTGAATCATGTTTGAAATTTCTCAAAACTCAAATAATTCATCATTTTTAAAACCAGAAAAACGAAGGATTGTTTTGGCCATAATAATATGATTTAGCCTATTTGAGACTCATCCCTAGTAGTGGACATATAAAGCAGTGATTAGAGATCTTGGCAAAATAAACTTACTAGAGGATCAAATACTGGAACTGGGTCAGCATGATGATTACAAGCAGCATTGGTTTTTCCCAGCTCTGAATTCTGCTCAACATCGAGGAACCGCAAGTCAACAACAGCTTTATCATCCATATTTTCAAAGTTTGAGTTGATTTCGAGTTTTGCCAAAGAACGGAGCTGCAGCAGAATTTCTTCCTTGTATTTTCCACAAGTGGCGTTCCTGTTCTGGATTTACAATAACAGAACCGAGTCAAAACTCACTGCTTTAAACAATAGATTGATTCATAAAACTCAATTATTAGGAGAGAAACATTCTCAAGAAGCACTGACGATAAATACAACTCGTAGATATTTCACAAACAACTTGGCATGACAACCAGGACACATGAAAAATATCTTCTTTCCGATGCAGAACAAGAGCCTAAAGTTGTGGAGCGGAACAAACAGACCAAACACAGACAACTGAGATAAAAAGATAACAAACACTCACAAATATCTTCACAAAACATACTAAACCCTAAACCACGACCCATCAGCCGCAATGAGAATCTACAGCCAGAAGTTTAACTTTTGACATGATATCACAATTGTACCAAAACTGCTGCACAGAGCACCAAAAAGATTAAGACAACCGAAACAGAGCTAACGGAACTGGCATAATTCAACCCAAAAATTAGGGTTGCCCAAGCCATTGCATATTGCAGAAGGCAGGACAATGGAAATGGTAGATGTGGGGCAAATCTTAACAAACAGCCCACCTGTGGGATTTAAGATGGAGGGATAAACTAGTCTGAAAATTATGACGGGGGAATTAATCAACTTAGGTCCAACTAGTGGGTGCAAAGAATTTGAAGTGTAAAGAATACCTTGGGTGGAGGAGGAACATCCATAGTCGGCAAATCATCATATTTGTCATCAGAAAAAATCAAATCATCGAGGCTAACGTAAGCAGGAGCCTCCCAAAAGAAGGAATCCGAGAAATCATCTCCACCTCCAACAGAAATATTCTTCCCACCGTCCAGCGAACCGGGTAAATTGCACCCTTCAAAACCGAGAAAGGCCAAGATCTCAGCAACGGAGGGGCAGCCAGTGAAGCCCTCTACGGGGCGGCGGCTGTGGACCAGGCCGCTGCTGTGGGTCTCCCAGTCGCAATTGTGGCATAGAACAGAGCGGTCGGTTTCGCAGAAAATGGTGGCGGAGGCGTCGTGGCAGGAGTCACAGAGCAGGAAGCGGGTGTGCTTGGTGAAGAGCTGGTTAGTGGAGTGGACTTCGCGGTCGCAGTGGAAGCAGAGCTTGGCGGAGTCAGGGCGGCAGAAGAGGAGGGCAGTGTGGTTGCCGCAATAGTCGCAGAGCGGAGGTGCTGAGGAATGGTAGTTGGCCATGGTATGGAGGCGCGAAAGGTTGAAGGAGGAACTGGAAGGAAGGGGATACTTCTTCTTCTGTCAGTCGCCTCGGTGGTCATTTCTATTTCTTTGCTCTCAGCTCTCCCTTATTTAATCAATTTTATTTATGTTACCAACCCAACCGAACGGCTCGGTTGAGGGAGCCCAGTTCAAAGTGAAAAATAATAAAAAAATATTACAGCTCCAAAAACATTCTTCTTTTTTTTTTACAAAAAAAATAAATGTATATGTGTATATATATTATCATTACCTTTGATATATCGAAAATTTCATAAGGTTATTTCTAACACACGTTTCAGTTTTTTAATACATTGTTAATTAAAGTTTTATAGTATTATGGAAGATTGTTAGTTGAACCTCTTTTTACATAATTTACTATGTTGTAGACAATTTGTTGGCATATTCCAATTTTTGTATTTAATATAATAAATATAGTTGATTGATTTGTATTTTCCCTCTTTTATTATTTAGAACCCACCCAATATTACAAAAACGCTTTGCCTGGCTTTAAGACACTATTATCATTTATATATAATAAATATTAATATAAATAATCAAATCAAAGTCCACCATGGCCCAAAAAAAACCAACCAACCGATATCTTGCTCCGCAAGATCAAGAAGACCAGAGAACCTTCTTGATTAAATCAATTTCGCTTCTTCCGACAAGACACACCTTTTGATGAGTCAGTCCATTAATATTTAATAATATTTTTAAACTTTAACTAATTTATTTTATTCGAATATAAAATATTTTAGAAATTCAATAAATCATATAATTATTTTCTTCACCGTTTATATATAATGTTTAGAGAAATAGAAGTTGTGACAATTCTCATGTCATCTTAATTATTCCTATCCTCTTTATTGGTTTAGCAAGCAACTTCATGAGATTGTGCGTGCGCCACACCGCTCGCTGTAATTGGACCACACACACTCCACCACCACCTTTCAAATATTCGCTAAAACTAATTTATGTATTCTTCAGTTCAGTCCAAAATAATCCTCAAACTGAATCACCAGCACCAACATTGGTAGGCATTACCATCAACAATGTAGCACATACCCAAAATATTACCACAACATTACACCATTTGAAGTAATTGTATGTATATAGGCAGGCAGGCAGGCATTTTTGAAAAACACGTCATAATGCTGCATCTATGGGAGGGAGTCATTGCTGCAGGGCAAACTAGTGAAAATAATATCATCATCGTCCTATCCTAGTTGCATGAAAATATCTGAAGCAATCAATCAATGCAATTGCAAACATTAACGGATTCCATTCACATGAGACACCACCACACCCGACCCAACGCGACCCGATCATCCAATCAATTTCAATGTTCTGATGAGGACAAGTGAGAAGTACTAGGGTTTTCTTCTTGTGGTGCCGCCCCTGTTCTGCGTGTATTGTATGAATTGCACTGGCTGCACTTGAGCCCAAATATGTGGAATGGAGCTTTCCCTGTAGCATGGCAATCGTTGCAGAGAATGGCTACCTGATATTGTGTCCATATTATATATCCCTTGAATAACTGCAGTCAAAACAAACACGGCAAATTCTACATACCTCTTTCCTTAATTCATCTGGCATCACAGTTTCCGCAATCTATGTACCCAGCAGTGAAGAGACATATAAGTTATGAAATCAACTTTCAAACACACACAGTCAAGAATCTGGCACTTGAATGATTTTGTACATGTCAAATCTCAACTAGCACCACATATATAATTTAAAACATCTTTACCTCATCATCTATCGTTTTCCAGTAATTCTCCATGTCTAGAACTGATTTGAAGCACATTGGACATCGGTACCTGCAATTAGGTTATAAATTAATATTCAATCATTTGTCCGAGGGGGTTTTTTTTAGTAGGAAATCATGTGGAGGAGATGGTTTAACATGTTTTGTTTAGCCATTTCCTTGAAGCAGTCCATGTGTATAGTGTGTCCACATTTTAAGACTTGTGTGGGCTTCATCGAGTCAAATAGATACTGCCATTCCAGGGTAAACCAAGTCGTTAGAACACGAAAATCAAAGACCTAAGAGTTATTTATATTAGCCGAAGACAAACCTCGTAACAGACAGGACAGTGATTCTTCATAGAATTTTCCACGCATGAGTGATTACCATGCAATGAAATTTGATAGCAAGATCCTGTATACTGTAATAATTAGATAATCATAATTTTGGATTTAGCTCGGCAAGGCTTTAAGATGCTACATGGAAACAAATGCATACATTACATAAACTATTGAAACAAATTCCTCTATGTACATAATAGGACGCAAGAGATCCCCCTTATCGATTGTTTCTGTTCTGGTAAAAAAGTAGTATTATGTTTCTTTTTTCACAGAATATTCCTGGTGTACCACTATACTTAACTGATGAAATAGTCTTCTCTTTCTAGCTACCATGTAACTATACAGTCAACAGTCAAAATGATATATAATAATAATCCTCAAAAAGGCATATCTCAGTTAAAATGCATAATTTAATAGTTACCGTAACCGTAAACGTATCATGTTTGGGACATTGAATGATATACTGTTTAAAAGAAACAGAAGATGGAATACCGCATTTTGAACAATGGAAGAAGTTTTCACGGCCACCAACTCTGACAAACAAAATTCAAATTTTAAGTTATAATTTAAATAAAATTGAAAAATAATTTACAGTAAGTAGCAAAACCATGAAAAGTCAGGACATTGCTCACCTGCAAATTCCACATTCTTCACAATGGAACTGCTGTTTCTTTGTCTGTACAAATAGACCACTCAGATATCCGAGAAAAGAATGCAGAAGAACTTTAAGTTACAGCACACAATGAGAATGATACTTTCTTAACGAAATTGAATTCTGGCTTACCTCATCATCATAGAAATTGCAAACTCCGCAGAAATATTCCCCCATATTGACACCACAATTCAAACATACTTGAGCAACCTACCGGAAAAAATATCGTAAATGCTGAAAAACATAGTAAAAGCTTAAACGAGGCAAGCGGCCAAACAAAAATTAAGTACCTCTTGTTCAGTATCACAGACAGCACAAATAACCTGAAATTGCAGCCCATAATTTCTCAATAAGTAAATAGCATAACTAAAAATAGTAGGGAATCAAGCAGAAGAAAGGAGGGATATACTTGTTTGACTTCATGCCTAACAATTTCATGTTGAGCTTTGGGATCCTTGAGCAAGCTCTAGATAACACAATAAGATTGATCTTGCATTAGGTAGGCATAATTGTACAGTTAACGCATATTAATATCTAGTAACACTATAGAGTCAGTAACTTGAGTGTGAAAATAAATGTAACAGTAATAGCGCACAATTTGGCACATAATCTATGCATTAGATATGCATGATTGACTGTGCAAATAAAGGCAACTCTAGTAGCACATGATTTGGCACAGAATCTCTGCAATAGATATGCATGATGGTATAGCTAGCGTATATAACCTGACAATACAACAAAATGTAACACTGTGACACTTCTCATGCCAAAACTCAGTCATTAACCATGCGGGTCTAAGACAGCAAATTTTGCTTCACATAGATAGATACTTGGCAAAACCAGGATCAATAAATAAAATTACAGCACAAGAGGAAGATGGAGAAATAGTTGACACTTACCGTAGCTTCGTTGTGGCAATGGCGGCAAGTGAAGACCTTGTCGCAGCACGGGGCGCGTATCTTGCAGCGTCTTCGGTAGTGTTCACATCTAGATCATCACCACAGACAGAAACAATCACATGAACCAGAAATCGAGACAAAGCTAAATTGGGGGAGAAAAAAACGGGAACACAGCAGAATGAGCTCAGAAATTGCCCCAAAGCAGCTTGGATTCTTACCCATAATCAGACTTTCCGTAATCTGTACCCTTCTTCTGAATTACGACGGTTTCCGCCATTGTTGTGCTCGTTTAAGTTACAAGAGACCGAGACTTTCTCCTGTCTGGTAGGTTTCGGCAGATTTCCGGACGAACTCCGAAGTCTCTAGAGCCGGAAGAGAAAATATGCTGGCCTGCTGGTGCTGGGTACAGAACTTGGGGATTGGGATTTGGACCTCAACTTTTCTTTTTTACCAAAATTAGTCCAACTTTTATTTATCCCGCCGCCGCCAACAAATCGGTGGGTGGGTAGTGGGTACTGGGTAGTTTCAAATTTCAATAATCAATTCAATTTTTAAACGACAAGTTCAATTTAGAGAAAAATATTGTTAGAGCACTTCCGATGGTGACTTCCTTGTTCCCCTACCTCACCCGCCACATCACTGTCAACTTACCAAAGAAGGAAATGCTGCTACATTAAAGTGGGAACTCTTCTCCAGTAGTGGAGACCTAGTTCCACTTCCAAAATGGGACTCACATAATTCTATACTCACAATATAATTTTTTGAAAAAAAAAAACTTATAGATAAATTAAATATTTATATTTTGGTATTCAAATAATTATATAAAAGGTCACGAACATAATATATAAATAAGCATATAATTTTGTTAAATATGATTGTCATAATTTAAAAATAATATTACAGAAAAATACAAATAATATGTTAAATTTGTCAACTAAAAGAATAAACACATATATATTTGAGGGAACATAGAATTAGCACATGCATACTAAAATCTAATAGATGTTCGAACAATTTTTTTTAAAGCATTACATATAAATTAAATATTCATATTTTTAAAAATACGGACATGAAAAAACCAGTGAATGAGATTCAAGTGTTAGACTGAATTAATTAAAATAAATTTGGAAAAAATATGTACAAAATCATAAAAATGTAATTGATTGTTTAACGAAATTTAAATTTTTTATGAATTCATTAAAGTTTCAATTTTGGATCAAATATTTGGGTTCCAACTTTGAGAGTTAAAAACTAGAATGACATTTAAAAATAAAAAATATTCAAAAATATCAGAATTTTAAAAAAATTTCGGGAGTAACAGAAAACCCAAGTTCAACCTGCGTGGAATTATTCCACGTGGGTGTCCTGCTCCCAAGCACCATCTGCAGGTAAGGGCCCACCAGCTTGTGGGGTAACTGGTAAGCGTGGACTCCAACTCCACAAAGTAGGTGACCACTTGTGGGTCCCACCTGTTGTGGGCTCCGTTTTTTTTTTCATAATATTAATAATTTTTTTTCAAAAAAGTAAATATAATTCTCAAAATATTTCAAAATTAAAATTAAGAATAAAATAGTAAATATTAAGAAATGCAATTTTACTTAATTAATGACAATGACGTCCGATGAAACTAATAAATATGATTTTTTTTAAGTATATACCAATTTTAGCATTTTAATGAAACTAATATTTCTTTGGCAAAAAAAAAAAGTTAAAACTAATATTAAAAAAATCTTTTATAGCACAAAATGCAGGTTCTACCATCATTTTAGTGCATTATGTGTAATGAGTTGTACTAAGATTATCGAGAGAAAAAAAGAGTTATACCAAGATTAACTAACTACACACTCAAAATGTTAAAATTTTCATTTTTTTTAATATAATTTATATTTAAAATATCAATATAAACACAAAATATTAAGTAATTAAATAGAAAATACTTATTGAATATATATACATATAACTTTTCTAAATAAATAGGTAGTCAATTAAAATTTGCCAACAAAACACTAAAAATGTATAATAGTTTACATATAGAAATATACTAACTTCATATTAAACAATATAATATTGTGTAGCGGTTCAACTTTTTATCTATTAATTATATGTTTATTTCTCAAATCTCATTAGAACTATAGAATCAAAATAAAATATTTATGACCAATATTTTACTTTTTACGAGTTGATCCAAACCGAGTAGTGGATATTTAAGGGGAAAATAAGTATACTATAAATAATGTCCCAGTTTGGATCTGATAAGAGTCTATAAAAAGAAATAATTTTACACTACATTGTTGTTCGGTCTATATTTTACACTAAAAATGTATAATAGTTTACATATAGAAATATACTAACTTCATATTAAACAATATAATATTGTGTAGCGGTTCAACTTTTTATCTATTAGTTATATGTTTATTTCTCAAATCTCATTAGAACTATAGAATCAAAAAATATTTATGACCAATATTTTACTTTTTACGAGTTGATCCAAACCGAGTAGTGGATATTTAAGGGAAAAATAAGTATTGTCCCAGTTTGGATCTGATAACAGTCTACAAAAAGAAATAATTTTACATTACATTGTTGTTCGATCTATATTTTATAGATGATAAACAATATATAATATTTAATTTTGCAATATTATATATAATGGTTAACGGAGGAAGAAATTTTTTCTACTTATTTGCATAATGTATTAGATATTTGGATCATTGGATGTGATGGTGGTGGGACCGTTGGATGGAAACAAAATTGCCTCACGTCCGCCCACTTTATCATTGAAAATGTAAATCTCATCACGTGGGTCCCTCCTGCACTTTCAAACGCAGGTCCATCTTGCGTACGCAGGTTCGTCCAGCTTTTTGTGCTATATTAATAATTATTTATTTTTTCATATTATTTCTATATATATTTTATTTAAATATGTTATTTTAAAAAATAATTCCAACTTTGACCGACGTGTGTTGTTAATTATCTCAAAATTCGAAAGTCATTGTCGTTAGGGTTAGTTCAATTATTTACGTACTATACATTTAAAAGTAATTACGATTATTTTGGTATTTAACAAAATTGTATAAAAAATAATATAATATATAAATGAGCACGCAATTTTTTTTAAATCAATGATTGAATAATTTAAAAATTACATTACAAAAAATATAAAAATAATACATTAAACCTGCCAACTAAAATAATATATATATATATATATATATATGAGACTACATAGAATTGTCTCACACGTTATTAAATTGCCAGAGATGTTCGACCAAATCGTCTTGTAATTTTTTATGTTTCTCTTTATCGCATAATTGGATATTATTTTCGATATGAATTTGATACGAGATTGGAGGTCTTGTGCTCACCTCTGGCAGCGATATGCCTTCAGCAGTATCATCATAATTGAACACTTTTTCATATTTATATATAATATAATAAATAGATTATATATAAATATATATGCATTAAATTAAAATAATGTTTTTTTAGTAAAAAAAGTTATTTCACGTTTAATAATATGTATACTATTTTTCAAAATTTAGAATTGAGGTTGTGTTACATGGTAAAATATAAACAAATTGAATCTGAAAACTTTGAAATTGATTCGAAGTTAAAAAGTAGTAATTTTGGTTCGTGTCATTATTTAACTTATTTAATATTAAAAACAACTTATTATGGCTCGTGTCATTATCTGACTTAGCGTAGCATAATTATATATATATATATATATAATCCAAAAGAGAAGCAAAACAACTGAATAAAATAATATTAACAAGTAGGAACAGACATGAACAGTAACGTGGGAGTTCCTACTATTAGGAACTGTCTCACTTCACTATTCACTTTATAATGGCAAAACGGTACTATAGGACGTTTGAAGGCGAGACTAAAGAAAAATAAGTCGTCGACCATTCATGTTCAGAACGACAAGGCAAAGCAAATGGTCGACGACTATTTATGAAGAAGCCGACTTTCGAAGAACGACTAACAAAAGAAGGCGACTAAATAACTCAAGGCTCTCCTATTAAGGTACGAGTCGAGTCGATAGCCAAAACACCACTGAAGAAACCTTAAGGAAAGGGACAGGTGGCATCCTGCTCTAGCCATGAAGAAACCTTCCTTTTAAGGAAAGGGACGGGTGGCGACCTGCTCTAGCTGCTATGAAGAAACCTTCCTCTTAAGGAAATGGACGGGTGGCGACCTGCTCTAGCCGCTATGAAGAAACCCTCCTCTTAAGGAAAGGGACAGGTGGCGACCTGCTCTAGCCGCCATGGAGAAACCCTCATCTTAAGGAAAGGGACAGGTGGTGACGTGCTTCAGCCGCCAAAGGAAAACCTTCCAAGCTAAGTAAAGATGAGGTGGCGACCTACTTGTCACCTGCTTAAACCAAATCTGGACAGAAACCCTCCCAAGAGGGTAGCCGTCATTTAAAGTCGGGAATCTCTCCCTATAAATAGGGGAACATTATAAATGTTTTACAATCTTGATTCTCATACTTTACAATACTCTAACATAAATCCATAACTGACTTAAGTTTCGGAGTCGAATCAGGGGCCATCCCCACCTCTTTTCAGGTCCTCGCGTAGCACAAAGCTCCTAAAGAAAACTAAGTACCCGAGAGGTCGAGAAAGATACTTAAGTTAACTCCCAGCGAGAACTCGAAGTCCACTACTAGAAGTTCAAGGCCACGACATCTTTATCCCAACATTTGGCGCCGTCTATAGGAACTTGATCAAAACGTCATGGCCTTCGAGAAGAACAAGATGCCAAACTCCGTGGTAGAGGAGGTGGGAAGATCTCAAGTGAATCCCACCACTTCAAAATCAACACCGGAGGAAGATCCGCCTATGCCCCAGGCTAATGGCACTAGTGGGAAGAGAATCCTAGTCACTCCAAGTCATTACCAAATTCAGAAGAGGCGAGAACAGTCCCCCTGGTTGTCCCTCAAGAGGTAATGGCGACTTTCATAGCCTTTTGGAACCAAGCCCAGGCGGGAACTGTTCCTGACAAGAAGGAACCAACCCGAGAAGTCTCCCGGAAGGAAGAAGTAGCCTCCAGTGTGAAGATTGCGGAGGAGAATCTATTGGAAAAAGAGATCCCAATGCTCCCGAAATCGAGACGGTGAGCAAAGGTCATGTCCTATTCACTATAGGACAGGTAGAATAGGACAAGTAGAAAAGATGTTAGCATATGGTAACGTGGCGCCGTAATTGGTAGCCCGTTAATATATGTGGTTACCTAAGACAATTAGGTAAATGTCACATTTGGGCTAATTGGGCTCGACCCAATTCCCATGTGACATGGGCCCAAAATTGGTCCTTCCCACCCACATAGGTCGGTGCCGAACCCTAGAAGGGAAGGGGGAGGATTTTCTCCTCCCCCACTATATAAGGAGGTATTGGTGTCACCTCCAAAACACACATTGATCACAACTCCTCTCAAGTTGTGATTTGAGAGAAATTCATTTCTCTCTATCAAGAATTATTAATTATATAAAATAATTTCCAATATTGCTTATATATATATAAAAAAAAATCGGCATATGAATATATATATATATATATATATATATATATATATATATATATATATATATATATATATTGTCAAGATTCTATCTTTGAGATGTAAATCAATCAACAATATAAATATATATTAATATACAATTTTGGCCGAATTATATATATATAAATTCGGTACTTATATATATTTATATATACATATAAATATTGTCAAGATTCTATCTTTAAGATATAAATCAATCAACAATATAAATATATATATTAATATATTTTCAGCCGAATTATATATATATATATATATATATATATATATATATATATATATATATATATATATATATATAATATTGTCGAATATATCTTTTAGGGATTAAAATATGTAGACAATATATCTTCTTAATTGTTTAATAGTAACTAAATCTATCAATATATATATTAACCCTATTTTAATCCATATATATTGATAGTTAATATCTTTTACAATATTATATTAGAACCTATCCTTATTTCCAACTTCTAGATATAATTACCTATTAATAAAATTTAAAAATGGCAACCTATATCTATTATAGATTGTGCCGAATTTTTAATTGCTAAGTGGCCAAGAAAATTAATTTTTTTACCTAAAACACCCCTAGGAATTTTCGGCACTAACTAGAAAATTGGAAAAGTTGTCAAATTTTAAGATCAAACTCTAACTTGATCATGAATCCAAAACATTATAATATGCAATATTCAATATTAGATATACATAATATGTACATTTATTAATAATAAATAAAAATGATTTTTTTTATAAACAAATGTAAATATACAATAATAATAAAATTGTCACTAATTTGTGATTGCAATTAGAGCACCGTATAAGCACCATGGTGGATTAAATTAGAACACCATATAAGCAAGTGTGCTACATCTTCTATCAACAATTAGTTTTAGTATGGAACTTCACTTGCATAAATGGTTGTTCTATATTGGCATATTAGATTTAACTCGGCCCAATATGGAATAACATATATAATTGATGAAGACAATAATATCAAAATGTTTTGTAAAGGTGAAAGATAAATTAGATGCGACTTGCAAATCTATATTATTTTATATGTAAAAAAAAACTCTAATTTTATATCTTATTATTAAACTACAGTATGTAACAAATCGTCCGCGAATTGCGCGGAAAAAGTTGTCTAGTTAATAGGTAAGGTAGGTGTAATTGTGTATGGATCCACCGCCCCAAGCATGGGGATTTAAATTAAAGCAAAAAATAAAACACTAGCTAGGACCGGTAGTGGTATTATTATTCTTGTTAATTAATTACAACAGACCGCCCTGGTACGGCACCCCTGTCATGGGAAGCCATTCATCACCATCAATGAAGTTAGCGACGGTGAAGTTGGCTGCCACCACCGGATCCACTTCTGAATGGTAACCAGGCCACATGACCCGAACCGCGGTAGACGCACCGGGCCCCCTGTTATTGTGCTCACCATAGTAAAGAGTCTCTAGGGCAAATGTGTCATTCCACAGTTCCCACCCACTAGGATCCACAGTCGCATCTATGTAAGAATTCATGATGAGGGTCCTTGAGTATTCCTTCCACGGCCTCCCCAGATACGTCTTGGCTTTTCCGGGGTTTGCGGCTAGGTCAGGGGCTGCTGTAATGGTGCAGTTTATGATTGACGTCCCTGTGTTCTGGCTTGCGAAAACTCTGCCTTGAGCAGTCACTGCATTTGACTGTCCTGGCATTGGCAGGCGCGAGTACATATTGCAGCTCTGGAAAACCACTTCTGCGTTCCCGAATATGTAATCTACCGTCCCGTAAATGTCGCATTCCCGGTAGAATTGTCGCAGAGAGTGTGCATATAATGTGTCTTGGTACCCCTCAAAGCTGCACATGTAGAATGTGGATAGATCCGCACTGTTGCGCACTGCTACTGCTTGGTGCCCTTCTGGCCCAGCCGTGTTTCGGATTGTTATGTTTACGGCGACGAAGTTTGGTGAAACCACAGCTACATCCAAAAATATTTGTCAAAGAGTTAATTATATATGTTACTATACATGTAGTATAAAAGTATGCTGATGAATGCTTTCACCCGTCTCATACCTCACCCCGAGGGTCTACGGGTTCCTTGACACCCGTAGTATTGATAACTTAATATGTAATATAAAAGTGTGTTGAATTAATGTATTTACGCATAAGTTCGGACTCACGGGGTAAAAACATGTCTTATTATTAACAAATTAAGTTTGTCGATTGACTTCATGTGATATATTTTAAAAAAAAAAAGTAATTATAAAGATGTTAATTATTAGGGAGAGTCTAAAATACGGGGCCTCCTTAAAAGTCATAAAAGCAGAGCCCACTCACATGGTGACATGTCATTATTTACTACCTGCTTATGGTAGGTATGTTGTATATAATCATTTCCGGCCTTCAAATCTTTAACCGTTAATTCATTTCTGCTCCGTTTTTTATTTGAGAGTCTCTAGCGTACGGGGGCCCCGTTATTTGCCCAAAAGCAGAGACAAGTAGTTACTTGCCATGTAGGTAGATTCCACACAAATAAAATGCTCCAACTACAGGTAATAATATTTCATAAGAGTGAGTAACTGCCTAGATTGTTTTTTTTTCTAAAAAAAACTTATTTTTAAACCTAGTAATATTATATAAACCAACAAAGAATGTTTTGGAAATTAACTATAAAAACAGAAAATATTGCGGCACAATTTATTTTTAGGACTTTGTTTTATAATTCTTTTTTTAAAAAAATATATTGGTCAGTGAAATGTATAGAATAAATTAGTTTAGATAGATTTAGGATTATTTAAAAAAACTATTGGATTGGATGAATGAAATGATTAATAAATATAAAATAGTACATTGGAATAAACAAATACAAAACTAGCAAACTGTTCACAATTAATTAAAAATTGTAGTCTTTTCAAAAATGCATTAACGGTATATATTTTTTTAGGCATTATGTAGTTTTTTTTTCTAAAACTCTGTTAGAATGAGTAAACAGTTTGACAGGTTGAACTCTAGATGGCTAAAATCTAACGAACAGTTTGGCCGGGTGAATCATATAGGGCTAAAGTTGGATGAACTGTTCATCCAATTTTAAGCATTTATGATTCATACAGCCAAACAAAACTGTTCACCATTTTAATAGAATTTTAGAAGAAAAAAAAACTAAAACTATATAAACCCTAAAATTACTTATATTCTAAACCAAGAAATGAAAAAAAAAATCCATTGACACTAATTGCATCCCCTTAAGAGACAGCTGTTGTAACTGATTGTGAAAAATTTACTAGTTTTATATTTACTTGTTCAAATAATACTATTTTATTAAAAAAAAATCACAAATATATGCATCATTATGACCAAAAAAAAGTTTTTATTTTATTTTTAAGAAATGAGAAAAAAGACGGTCGACTTTCAAAAAGTTATTTTTTTTTAAATTACAATTTTAACAATAGTAAAAAATTACTACACATATAACCGTAATATTGGAGAAAATAAAATATGGAGTGCTAATATACTATGCACCCTATAATAACATGAGATAAATGATGAGGTGGCATAATCTGAATGGTCTCCTTTAATCTTGATTTTTAGGAGGCCCCTTATACAACTATTTCTCTTTTTATTTCGATCGAGTTGAAAAATATTTTAATGAATTGTTTTGGATAATTAATTTAGACTTTTTTTGCCAAAAATTAATATTAGACTATACATCTATATATAATGGTGCATCATATCTCTTTTTTATAATACTGTTAAGCTTTATCCGTTTAAACTATTTTTTTTTTAACTTAGAAAAAAAATTAATATATACTCAGTTATAAAAAAATTTCAAGTATATGGGCAATGCACTATTCATTTTTTGTATAAAAATCTATGAAAAGAAATTTTATC
Source organism: Clarkia xantiana subsp. parviflora (assembly GCA_036873135.1). Lineage (NCBI taxonomy): Eukaryota > Viridiplantae > Streptophyta > Magnoliopsida > Myrtales > Onagraceae > Clarkia > Clarkia xantiana. Next base: position 99,916 of record JAPTYO010000058.1, on the reverse strand, counting down.
GTTACTTATATATAAATTTGAGTCAAACTACTTGTGAACTACTCAGTCAAAATTCAAACGATTTAATTTTATTTTAATCGAGTTAAATCTTGACGATGCCTGGTTCGAACTACTCGCGAGTATACGAGTTTTTAATAAATAATATTTTATTATATCAGTCTTATCAAGCGAAATGCATTTACTTAGATACTCAATTGAAATACACCGTTGTAATTGGGTGAAATCCAACCGAGCATTCATTTGAAAATATTTTGTTATAGTCCTTTCAGTTTATGTTTAAATTCATTTTAGGTTCGCATAAAAAATTTCATGTTACTGGAACAGATGTCATTTTGTGTCTAATTTGACCGGTTTTGTAACTGATATAGCAATTTCTTTAAAAATTTAAAGTGCAAGTATCAATTTGTTTTTGGTGATATTTTTTATTTATAGTAATATGTGTAATTTGATTGAGAAAAGAAAGAAAACCGGAAGAAAAAAAAAAAAAAAAAAAAAAAACCCTCAGCGGCTCTGCCCCTAACCGTGATTTCTTCTTTAAGGGAAATTAGTCAGTGCAACTCAACAATTCTAAAGGGACACAATTTTCCAACGTGGCGATAAATGATTTGGTTCTCACTGAAAATGGAGTCCCCCGGGCCGAACTAAAGTATTTCTCTAATTATTATAAGCTAATAAATAATAATGATGGATGGATGGCTCACCCAATGTAGCTGACTTATACGTAGTCCATCCACCACGGTTGCTGTGGTTTCCGGTAATAATGGTCTTGCCGATCCCGTCACCGATTATCATCAAATGCGTCTTGTGCTTAGGGATCATCACATACTCCTCGTAAATCCCTGCGGCCACGTATATCATGAAATACCCTTTTTTGCCGTCATTGTCCTTGGGTGCAGCCTCGATAGCTTGGGTTATGGTGGTGAAGGTTCCGGTGCCGTCTTTCTTGACGGCCACGAGCTGAGCGATCTTAACCGTACCCTCCAGCTCCTCAGCAGCTTCTAAGTGCCTCCGCCCGCTAAACTTTTCAAACATGTGGTGCCAGTGCTTAGACATCTTTAGCGACATATCGCCGCCGTGTCTCAACGGGAAATGGTGCATATTCGGTGGCGGCGTCCAATGCAGCTTGTTCTGCCTCGGCGGGGCCCAGCCCTGTTGGAAAACCGACAGGGACATACCAAACAGCTTCCTGTCGTTATCTAACTCGGCAAACAACCCGGCCTTTACTTCCTGCGGGGTTTCCAATTCGTCCATACTGTCCATGCACGTCTGCTGATTCGTCAGCATGGTGCTGAGGCGGGTCTCCACGTCATCGGAATCCGCCTGGGAGAGGACGGATGACGCGTGCTTGAGTTTTTTGTACGTCAATGACACCAAGTCCTCGTTCAGTAAGCCCAGCTCCTGGCAATCATCCAGAGCAGGAGCTGGCTTGCTGAGTTTCATCTTCAACCCATCGATCACGTTGAGGAAACGCCTCGATTTCATGGCCGATTCCTTGACAATGAACCGCCCTAAGAAGAATATATCGTTGGAGTGGTGGATTTTGTGCAGCAACTTTTTGCAGAATTCCTGGTCCGGTGAAGTTTTGCAGAGGTTATCATGCAACAGATTGGCCGGCGCCGAGGTTGCCGTGTTAACCACGCTTCCGACCAAAGACCCCAGCAGTTTCTCCGATTGGACCGCTATTTTTGATGAGTCAGTTGTTGCATAGGATAGAGGAATTAGAACCAAGATCATGAAGATCATATTTAAGAAACATGCTGTCCAGATAGAAGAAGAAGAAGACATTATTAAATTATTCGGTAGAGCTTATTGTTGGGTGGGTCTTTCTTCTCTGCATGCATGCATGGATAGAGATAGATAGATAGATAGATAAAGCCAAGCCTAAAGGTGATGATGATATATATGGGAGATAATTTTTTAGGCTTTCTAAATATGGAAAATTACGACTTTTATTTTGAAGTCAACGTACGTTTTACATACAGATCGGGAATTAGGAGGGTTAGCGCGGTTTGTGAGTTTGCTTGGTCTTCTTTAATTATATATATATATATGAACCGAAGGAAGCCAGGTGTGTGTAACACAAGTTTCTCTTTAATTAATTATCAGTGACTAGAATATTTTTTATAACATGTAATATAATAATAATTATAACGAACACTTTACTCATTCAATATGAGTATAGGCACAATGGGAAGGTATGTATATGTTGGAAGGCGCCACATCGATCACAGCTCGACGTGGTCCGGTATATACAGGGTCGGTCCATGCATATGGTTATTTTGGAGGTAAATGGAGCCACACGTTCGGTTCCAAACCCCCAAACCCATGCAGTACGTACTTATTATTGCGATGATCAATTAAAGCTTGTTATCTCTTACGCTCATTTAATTTGTCTAGCTAATTAATTCTCCCCTTCCTTCCGTTGCAGGCAGATCCGGTGAGTAGCAACGACGGTCTCCCCCACGGTTACTCATATTCTACCCTGATGTGTTTCAACCAATCTATTAATTAATTAATAATACGTCATTATTCTCTACTTCAATTCTAGGAAGCTCTGCTATACTCGATCAAGAAGAGTTGTATTTTGACCTTTCTGCTGGCAATTTGGTTTTTAGAGGGATTGATTGATCAGCCCCTTGTGATGTTGATGAAGATGAAGAATCCTCTTGAATTCTGGTACCGTTGTAAGTTTACCATCTTTCTCCCCTGACCTGCTTCAACCAATCTCCATTATCAATCTTAGCCCAAACTAATCTATGCTCTGCTATAACGTACGATTTTTTATTCCAACTCATTCTATGATAGAATTCAATCTACAAGCAAGTTCAGCACCTAACAAACTACTGCTGGATTAATTTAGAGACTGCTTTGCCTTAGTCCGGCCGATTTCAAACTTAAGTCAACCAACTACTCATCGCTTTATTTGGAGTCTCTCCTTTATGAGAGAAATTCTTGGTACCTCGTATCCACCACCTGTATGACAGCTAGTGGAACTTCAGGCACTAAATAGTTGACAAAAATAACAGTTATGTTGACATTTGTTTTAATTTTAGTGGCTGAAGGTCCACCAGTTATTAAAAAATTTCTCCTCCTTTATAGTGCCCCACAAGAGCAGGTTTGTCTTCTTCTGCTTATTAATAGTAATAATTTTGCTGCTCACAAGCATGGTATACATATATATATATATATGTAGCACATTCTGTATTCTCTATTCATATACTCTGGACGAACGAACAATGGTCACTACTATTGCGTTAGTAGGCAAATGGTTGATTCTGGGAATTGAGGTGTATCATTCTGCATATCCAGTGTTTGCTTATTAGATGAAGAGATTACGAGCAGGCAATGTTAACTTGTTATATACCAACTAAAATGCATGCTATGTTATCTCCAATGAAAAGCATCATTACTCTATTCCAAACGGGTATGATCATTCATTGATTCATTTTCTCTTTAAGTTTAACGTTTTTACTAATTCAATCTTAAATTGCTTCTGGCTAGACTACAGTTGTCCAAATTACCTTGCGAAATCCAATGTTTCAGATGATCTATTCATGCTTTTTTTTTTTAATATTACTTATTAAAATGTGCGTTGCGCGCATCGATGATTGTCTAAGTTTAATTAATACATGGGCAAATTTAAGAGTTGCGAGTAATGAATATGTGTAATCGAGAAGAACGGCACAATGTAATTCAAAACGGGAAAATAATAGAAGAGGATAATTAAGTACAAAATTAACCGTTGCTTTCAATTACAGTACTAAATTAGCCTTACATTTATATATATATATATATATATATATATATATTACTGATATAACTAATAATGAGTTAGATTGAGCATGACATGGGTTATTAATGACAAAGTTGTATCTGACTTATCAATTTGACGAGCAAATAATGTAAACCGGCCGTACTTAACCACTTCGAGTCATCGGTGGAGCAGTTTGACCTATACAAACGTAACTATACACTTTTCATGCAATTTAAGGAACCGTGATTAGCACGGGCCTCAGTATTGAAAATCACGGTTTTCGTTTCCGTCAATTTTACGTGTAATTTCGGAGTTGTCGATTTCTTGCATGATAAATTCGTATAATTGAATGTAAGAACCGAAATTTAACTAGTTATTTTTAGTCGCAGAAATTTTAAAAATTGCGGATTGATCCCTCAACTTTTCTGTTGTGCAGTTTGATCCTATACACGAATTTCCCGTGTTTGACAACTAGTCAAGAAGAATTCCCCGTGTTTGACAACTAGTCAAGGATATATTTTATGTTTTCTCGCATATGGTTGCATATTATATAGGGATAGTCTCAGTTTATATCCTAAACTAGTGCCCGCCAATTGCGTTAAATATTACTCAAATGAAAAATTACTTTTTAATATTATTTAACATGTGTTTACATAAGAATTTATCATTTAAATTAACTAATATATTTTATAAAATAATATATATTCTGAATTAAGTTATTATAATGATGTATGTAAGTTAATTTTTTTTTTAATATTATTAAAATTGTCATCACTTTTATTTTTGCATGGTAAAAAAGTTACTAAATTAATGTGTTATATAAAAAGTTATAAGTTTTTTATTATAATATTCATATTAGAATAATAATAATAATAAATAAGTATATATGTAAAATGTATTGATAGACATGAAAATTATATAATACTATTTTACGACGTAAACTTTTTTAGTATGTGTAATATTTAGAATTACCATTTATGTCACGCGAACAAATAATATACAATTAGAGGCAGAAATCATAGAATCAAAATTAAATTTACGAATTTCGTTACGTATACTTAAATATAATTTCATTAATCTAGCAGGATAATAATTATTTAAATTAGATTTAGATGTAATACTAAAAAAAAAAAAAAAAAATCTCACCGTCACCCTCTATATATGTAATACTTTTTGTATTTTCTATCTATTGAAATATTATTATAGTGGATCCAAACAACTGTAGTGTATTGTGTTTACAAAAGAAAAAAACTAGTATATTTGGTAACTAGAGACGCGTGTCGTCCCTCATTATCCTACTGTGTCGGTGGCTGAGATCTTGTCCCCCCTACTGCTCTGCTCAGCTCTCGTGCATATGATGGATCTATCATATTATTGAAAGGTTTTGTTTGTTTAATAGTGCATGGAAAGGATGGATATATGTATATATATACGAGTGAGTATCTAATCTAATCTATGCTATAAGAAGAAGATCTGTAAGAGAAGTAAAAAAATGTAACATTTGATACACGTAAAATAATCGAGTTTTTGCACTTGGTGATTAGCTGCGAAAGGCATAACCTTTGAGAACTCGGCAGGCAGGACCAAGCAAGCAGCTTGGTGTCAGGACGCAGTGGCTCGGTGTTCTACGGCAATGCAGCTAGCTTCGTAGCCTACCATGCATTCACTTAGACAGTTAGTTGTATCGCTCGCGAATTAATGTGATGTTTACGGAACCATTGACTTCATTTTTGGCAACGCCACGGTCGTGTTCCCAAAACTGCAACCTCTATGCACGAAAACCCAACGATAACCAAAATAATATATATATATATATATATATTCACTGCCCAGGGTCAATTGCATGTAAATTTATGTTGAAGGAGTGAGTGAGTATTCGACAACAGTTGTTGTTTCTTTCTATTGTAGGGTGGTTGGAGTGGAACGGCACGTTTGCTCTGACCACACTTTACTACGGCGGCGAGTACAAAAACCGCAGGTCTGGTTCCATCCAATACAACGGCAACACCACCGATCGAGGCTACGGTGGGCTCATTTATACAAGGAACCGAGTGGCTGCCTCAACACTTACTACGCCGGTTTGACTTCCTAACTCTTCTTATTGTTGTGCTTACTTAGGTATCTAGGTGTGTGCTTCACTGCTTGTTCAATTGCCTTACCTGATTGATGATATATAAGAATTACTTACATTCCTGCCTGCTGCTTAACATCACATATAGCGGAAATGGAAGAATTTAATAACAAACATATTATAAGTTAATTAATTTTCACGTTATTCAATAATTTATTTATTTTACAATTTTAATTTCTATAAAAGATTAAAGAAAGATTATAATATTATTTAAGTTTAAATGTTATAATTAAAGATCTATAATTTTTTTACGATATTCTAAATCATAATTTTTATTTAATATTTTAAATCACTACTACTCTAATAAAAAAACAAAATGAAATATATTATATTTAATTTTAAAAATGAATTTGCGAGTTATTAAAATTATAATCAAAGTTTTCTCTTTTAATTTTCATCCACAATTTACACCATTTATTGATTTTGCTTTTTAATTAATGAAGATATTGATATATAAGTACATTTCCAAGGGGGAAAATAGAATACTTAGGAATGTAAAATAAATGTTAAGCTGATTTAAAAAAAAAAACTGATAAGGTGCAAAATTTACATTTACCTATTTATTAATTATATTATTATTGCTGCGGTTCACTTTTGTAGTTATTGATTTATTTTCCTTGTTCTTAAATCACAATTGTGATTGACAGACAAATGTGGAGGGGCCTTAACTAGTGAGGCCTATTAGGTTAGTTGTTTATATATATAGATAGATGCATCAAAGTTGGTTCATTAATTTTGTCCATGAGGATTGTTTTCTACTATATAAGTGCAAGGGCATGCAGAGGTCAGGGAAGGTGCCTTCTGATGGGCCCTGGCGAAGGCCGTTAGGCCCCTTAACGATTGGCTAAACGGCGACTAGGCCTAGTGGGCTAGGAGCTGGGCTGCTGGAAGGCTAAGGGCTCCGACGGAAGGAGGCCCCGACATTGAATGGCCACGAGCAAGTATGGCTCCGACAGGGAAGAGCCTCGAAGATATCGGACCTGGACGTAGTCGGTCCCGATATGGGAGTTGACACCACTCCCCGAAACCGAATCCTCAAACGATGTAACTTGGGAGTCTCCGATAACGATCGAGACTCGCCAGTAAGAGCACAATCCCGGAAATCTCGCCACGATTATAGTGGTGGTATAATGGGCGGGATATGCGGGATACGAATAACTGTACGAGATACAGGGCAGAATATATGGCGAGATACGTGGAATAGCGGATCACAATCCAACCACCTAATCAGGTAACTGGGATAACCTCCCTCTATAAAAGGAGGGAAGTTATTCCAGATTAGGGTTACGTTTTACACACACTCACATTGCTTGCCTATTCTGTTGATCGCCATACTTACGTTAAGCATCGGAGAGGGATTCTGGGCCACTGCCCTCTATCCCCTTCTGCAGGATTACGAGGAGCTAAGGAATCCGTCACCGTAACCGGAGTTCCCGCCGTGATCCAACATTGGCGCCGTCTGTGGGAAACGCAACAAAAAGCCAAAAAGTAAGTTTGCTTTCCTTTGATTCCTTATCATGGCTGGCAACAGACCGCAGCGTTCAGGCAAGCAGGTGCCGGCCGCCAGCAATCCTCCTGAGGATGCTGCCCAGCATCAGGATCTGAGAGATGAGGGTGACAGCACTCGCCGAAACGAAGCACCTTCCCCGAATCCGGAGCTGGCCAGGGTAGTGGCAGAGGCCATGCCCCTATTCATGGAGGCCATGGAGGCCCTCCTAGACCGAAGAGAAGCTGCTAGAAGGCAGGCTGATCTACCGCCGCTCCCTCCGCGGCGAGACAATCCCAGAAGGCAGGGGGACGACAACTTGCCTCCACCTCCTCCATTAAGGGAACAGCCTATTCCCCCCAATCCAGCACCGGCGGAGAATTTTGTGGTCGATGGACCGGGGCCAGTGCAACAAAGGACCATTCCCCTGAATGGTCCCCTCACTGCCGACCAGGTGGTGAGAATTGTGGGTATCTGCATGGGAGACCAGAAGCCCATGATGTCGGAGCTGGGAAGTCAGGAAACCCATCCCTTCGTGCCCAGGCTGATTCGTACCCTGGCCCCTCCAGGTTTGGGTATCCCGAAGATAGACGAGTACGACGGGGACGCGGACCCGGTTCGCCACGTACAAAAGCACTTGACAGCATGCATGGGCAGGACCCCAGATGAAGATGTTATCTGCGCTCTGTTCCCAAGCACCCTCGGGGAGAAGGCGATGACATGGTTCTACAGTCTGCCCACTGGATGTATCACCTGCTGGAAGGATATGCATCAGCGATTCATTGCCCAGTATCAAGGACGCCGACGGCTTCTGAAGAGCGTTCGGACCCTGCATGAGGTGGTCCAGAGGCCTGACGAGTCGCTGGCTCAATACTATCAGCGTTACACGGCTGGCATGACTGAGCTGGATGAGGAGATATCGGAGGGCGAGGCCATCCGTACCTTCCTGAAAAACCTTAAACCCCCTTACGGTTCCGACTTACTGCACAGCATCGCGGCCAAGAATGTCTGGAACATGGAGGCGCTCCAGGCAAGGGTGAAACAGCAAATCGACGTCCAGGAGTCGAAGATTGCCGCCGGAGAACTGGCTCCTCCCAAGGGGCATGAAGGAAAACACTTGTTCAAACCATTGGACAACCGGCACAAGAAGGATAACTCCGAGGGTAGTCGGAGTCGAGGACGTTCCGATCGGAGGGAGGATAAGCGTCCGAACAGGAGGGACAGTCAGAAGGAAGAGTTTACCCCTCTCAACAGACCTTTGAAGGAGGTCTTAGCAGTGATGGAGAAGCAAGGCCTCGCCCGTTTCCCCAAGAAGAAGGAAGGAGAAAAATTGGGCTCCCGCACCGACCGTTACTGCCGATTTCATCGGGCCTCCGGTCACGACACTGACCAATGTCGAGAACTGAAGAAGGAAATAGAGAAGCTTATCCAGAGGGGTAAGTTGAAGGAGTTCGTGGGGGACTCACGCTGCAAGCCCCGCTCACGATCTCGGTCGAGGTCCAAATCTCGATCGAGGTCCCCCAGGAAGAGAAGGTCCGACGTAGAACCTTCGGAGGGCCCATCCGGGTCCCGACAGAAGAGAATTATTAATGTGATCCACGGAGGGTTCGCTGCAGGAGGAGACACATCATCCTCTCGGGAACGTTATGCCAACCAAGTACCAGTCGCAGTGGTTTTGGGGAAGAGATCGCGGTCGTGGACCCCGAAGGAAGAAATGGAGATCACCTTCTCGGCGAAGGATCTGGAGGGAGTAGAGACCCCCCACGAGGATGCCCTAGTAGTAACACTGGATGTAGGAGGATTTGAAGTGAAGAGGATCCTCATTGATGGAGGAAGCTCCTCCGACATCCTCTTCTCCGACGCCCTGGAACAGATGGGAAAGAAGAAGAAAGATTTGCGGGAGGTTACCTTCCCGATGGTAGGATTTTGTGGCACAACCTCTTATCCGTTAGGGGTTATCACACTGCCCGTGTGGTTCGGCAGTGGCTGGAAAATGGAGAAGCGAGATGTGGAGTTCGTGGTGGTCGAATCCACAGGAACGTACAATGCAATCATTGGAAGAACCACCATTAACCCTCTGATGGCGGTAGCCTCGACGGTCCACCAAAAACTGAAGTTCCCAACCGAGAATGGGGTAGGCGAGGTGAAAGGCGACCAGGTGGCGTCGAGACGGTGCTATGTCAACGCCACCAGGAGATCAAGGAAGGAGGCTATGTCAGTGCTCCAGACAGACACTGACCCTCGAGAGGAGTTTGGGCGTCCCGCCCCCATGGAGGACCTAAAGGAAGTCGAGATAGATGGGCCCGAGAGGAAGGTAAAAATCGGATCTGCCTTATCCGACGAAAGGGCCCAGGAGTTGATTGCGCTCTTACAAGAATTTAAGGAGCTGTTTGCCTGGTCCCCGAGTGATATGCCAGGAATCAGCCGGGACGTAATCGAGCACGAACTGAATATCGACCCTACGATCAAGCCAATCGCGCAGAAGAGACGTCCGATGGGGGCAGACAAGAGGATTGCAATCCAGCAGGAGGTCGGCAGGCTGCTCGACGCTGGATTCATTAGGGAGATCCGATTCCAGACGTGGGTAGCCAACCCAGTGCTGGTAAGGAAGAGCAACGGGAGGTGGCGGATGTGTGTCGACTTCCGCGACCTGAACAAGGCTTGTCCGAAGGACTGTTATCCGCTCCCGCGGATCGATCAACTAGTGGATGCTACATCGGGACATGAGCTGCTGAGCTTTATGGATGCTTATTCTGGTTATAATCAGATAAAAATGGCGGAGAAGGATGCCCAACACACCGCCTTTTACGCTGACAGCGAAGTCTTCCAGTACGATGTCATGCCTTTTGGCCTGGTAAATGCGGGGGCGACCTATCAGAGAATGGTGAACAAGCTGTTCGGGGATATGATCGGAGATACCATGGAAGCTTATGTAGATGACATGTTGGTGAAATCCCGACAAGCATCGGACCATGTCGGTAATTTGGCTATGGCCTTCGAGAGGATGAAGCTCCACCAGGTCCGACTGAATCCAGCTAAATGCGCTTTCGGAGTCCATTCCGGGAAGTTCTTAGGCTTCATGGTGAGCCAGAGGGGGATCGAGGTGAATCCCGAGAAGCTGAGGGCGATAGAAGAGATGCAGTCCCCGACCAACCATAGGGAGGTGCAAGTGTTAAACGGTCGACTGGCTTCCATAAATCGCTTCTTATCCAAGGCCAGTGACCGATCGATGCCATTTTTCAAGGTGTTAAGGGCCAACCGACAGTTCGAATGGACTACCGAATGTGAGAAGGCGTTCCAAACGCTCAAACAACACCTCCGCGACCTCCCGCCACTGGCGAAGCCAACTCCAGGCGAGCCGCTCTATCTTTATTTGGCCATTTCTACATTTGCAATAAGCTCTGTTCTAGTTAAAGCTGTCAAAGGCAATCAGATTCCTGTCTATTATGTAAGCAAGGCGTTTGCCAAGAGTGAAATGAATTATCCTCCGATTGAGAAGTATCTCTTTGCGTTGATTATTACTGCTCGAAAGTTACGGCCCTACTTCCATGCGCATGAAATTACGGTGTTGACTGATCAGCCATTGAAACACTTCTTGAACCGACCCGACGCGTCGGGGAGACTAGTAAAGTGGGCCGTGGAACTTAGCGAGTTTCGAATTCATTTCGCTCCGAGAACAGCTATCAAAGGGCAGGCATTGGCTGACTTTATAGTTGAATCTACTATTCCCGATCCTGAAGTAACGGAAACAGTAGAGGGGGCAACCACCGGGAAGACTGACGAGGTCCCGATGGAAAAACAGTTGGAACAGCCAAATAAGAAGAACACCTGGGAGTTGTACACAGATGGCTCCTCAAGCTCAGACGGATCGGGTGCAGGATTCGTATTGATTCCACCAGGTGGGGCGGAGCCGCTTCGATATGCATTGGCCCTGACATTTAAAGCCACCAATAACGAGGCAGAGTATGAAGCTCTTATAACAGGACTGAAAATCGCCAGGGGTACTGGAATCGAGCATCTGAGAGTGAAGTGTGATGCAAGCCTGATTGTAAATCAGATTCGGGGACAGTATGGAGCAAAGAATCCAATCATGAAGAAATATCTTCAGGAGGCTCAAACATTAAAGGAGAGCTTCAAAAGTTTCGATATAGAGGCGATCCCAAGAGAAAAGAATGTGGAGGCCGATGCCTTGAGCAAGTTTGCCTTGGGGGCACCTTTGGAGGAGACTCGGAGGGTACACTTCTTGGAGAAGGTGATTCTATCGACGACCGATCCATCGGAAGTATGCACTATCGGGACAGGGTCAGAAGAGAAGCCCACGTGGATGACCCCGATAATTGTGTACCTAACCACGGGGGCACTGCCTGAAGACAAAGTGGCAGCAGAACGACTGCGACGAATGTCAATTAACTACGCGATGGTGGATAACCAGTTGTACAAGAAGGGTTTACTCTCGACACCTTTCTTGAAATGCGTAGCAGAACCTGACACGACCCGAATTCTGAGAGAACTACATGAAGGAGTCGCAGCCTGTCACGAGGGCGCCCGATCCATCCTGAGAAAGGCGCTGAACTTGGGATACTATTGGCCTACGATGAATAAGGAGGCAACAGCGCTTGTTCGATCCTGTGACGCGTGTCAGAGATACGCCTCGAACATCACAGCCCCCGCTGCTGATCTGACGCCCATTGGGAGTGCTTGGCCCTTCGCACAGTGGGGCATTGACCTGGTGGGACCCCTTCCGAAAGCAAAGAGCCAGTGCACACATCTGCTGGTTGCAATTGATTACTTCTCGAAGTGGATCGAGGCTAAGCCCTTAGCCAAGACAACAGCGGGACATATCATTAAGTTCCTCCAGACCCGAATCTTGTCAAGATATGGGGTGCCGAAGGTGATCATCAGTGACTACGGTCCTCCATTTAATGGGGCCCAGTTGGAGAGATTCCTAGACGAGTTCAATATCGAGCATCGGACGGCATCCGTTCGTCACGCCCAGACCAACGGGCAGGTGGAGGCTGCCAACAAAATCGTGATGGAGGGCTTGAAGAAGAGGGTCTACGCTTTGGACGGAAAATGGCTAGATGAGCTGGAGAACGTGTTATGGGCGGTCCGAACGACACCCAAGCGGTCAACAGGTGAAACCCCGTTTGCACTTGTTTATGGGACGGAGGCGGTCGCTCCTGTGGAAATCGCTGTAGCGTCCCATCGAACCAGAAGCTATGAGCCCTCGACGAGTCCAGGAAAAGCCAAGATAGGACCTTTGACGAATGACGAAACCAGGCGCCTGGAGTTATCCTGGTTAGAGGAAAAACGGCTAGAGGCCGACATAACGCAAGCTCGGATGCGTCTGGCGACGGCCAGGTACTATAACCGGAAGGTCAGGTCGCGACAGTTCTATGCGGGGGAGCTGGTCCTACGTCGGAATGAGTTCGCTCTCCAGGATCGGATCAACAAGCTGTCTCCGAAATGGGAAGGGCCTTACAAGATCGTAGGCATGCCGGCCTCAAATGCTTACAAGTTAGAAGACCTCGACGGCAAAGTATTACGAAACACCTTTAGTGGCGAACATCTGAAGAAATGTCATGTTTGACAAATAAGTCGTCCGTAGAGGCGCAACGATGTAATCAAGTCGCCCTGAGTGGTGCATATCATGTTAAAGACATCAATCAATAAAGAGGTTACTTCTGATCAAAGTGTTCCTAAGTTATCCTTAAGTTATTAAGGTCCGATTAAAAAGCGTCATTGGACGTCCGAAAAATCCTTAAGTTATTAAGGTCCGATTAAAAAGCGTCATTGGACGTCCGAAAAATCCTTAAGTTATTAAGGTTCGATTAAAAAGCGTCATTGGACGTCCGAAAAATCCTTAAGTTATTAAGGTCCGATTAAAAAACGTCATTGGACGTCCGAAAAATCCTTAAGTTATTAAGGTTCGATTAAAAAGCGTCATTGGACGTCCGAAAAATCCTTAAGTTATTAAGGTCCGATTAAAAAGCGTCATTGGACGTCCGAAAAATCCTTAAGTTATTAAGGTTCGATTAAAAAGCGTCATTGGACGTCCGAAATGTCCTTAAGCCTTTAAGGTTCGCTTTTAAAGCGTCGTAGGACAACCGAAAGCCTTAGGATCCGATAGAAGAGTTACGGGGAGCATAACCGAAAAAGAAAACATTCTTAGAAGGCTCGAGGGCCCAAAAGGTTCGGTACAAAAAGGATAATAAAAAGAAGTACAAGGACTTAAGATTTTAAACACCAGGGGCTGAATCTTCGGAAGGCTTTGGGGGGGCAGACTCATCGGCGTTTTCGGAGGAGCTTTCGGAAGGAAGGTTGAAATACGCTTCTGCGGCTGGGCCGAGAGTCTTGGACTTTCTCAAGTCGATGGAGTCCCCATAAGTCTCATTGAGCTCTTCAACAATATCGAGGATGGCGTTCTGTAGGTCTTCTTGACAATGCTTCGCCGCATCCCCCTTAAAGTCCTCCGAGCTTCGGTACTCCTCGCGACCTTGGACCTTCGCGTTTGTTAATTGGGCGGAGTGATCCGCCCTCGCCTCTTCTAGCTCCGCCCTCGCCTCTTCTAGCCCCGCGACGGCCCTCTGCTTCTCGAGCTTCAGCCGCTCCGCAGTCTCCTGCAACGCCGCCTTCTCGAAAGCAAACTGGCCCCGATCCGCCATGGCCGCCTGCTGCTCCCGCTTGAGCGAGCTCTCAAGACTTAGAATCTGCCGCTGTTGGGATTGAGCCTCTTGAGTGAGCTTGGCTCGGAGCTCCTCAGCCCGCCTTTCGCCCTCCTCCGCTCGGAGCCTTGACGCCTCGGAGGCAGCTAGGTCCTCCTGGAGCTTGGTCAAGCTCTCGAGGTTGGAGTTGGCCCGCTCTCGCTCCAACGCCGCCCGCAAAGACAGGATGTAGCCGAAGCAACGATCCTGGTCCGCGATTTCCTGAAAAGAAAATGTAGCTTAGTACTCAAAAATCGGAACGCCCCCAGATGAACAAAAGAAAGATTCGCTTACCTCTATCCGACGGATAGCCATCTGCCGGATGTCAGCATCGATGTCTTCCCCTTCCAGAGAAAGGGGACGCCTCAAAGAGGGCGGGACCGAGCCCGACACCAAATGCAAGGCCAGGTTCTTCTCCTGGCACCCCCGATGCAGAGGGATTCCCTGAAGGGACTCCACCGGTCTCCAAGGCTCGGAGCCCTGGTCCGAAGAGAAGGCCCGATAGTAGTCCTCGTCCAAGGGGAGCGGAGGTACTACCAGGCGAGGCTCCTCAGCTTCCTCACTCACTCGAGCTTCGGGGGTCACACCCCTAACTGGCGAGGATGGTAGAGCAGAAGATGATGGCGGCGTGGTAGGAAGTGGAGATGCCTTCCCACCGGATGACTGCACGGGAGTCAACCTTGATTTCCCTCGGAGGATGAGGCCTTCCTCCTCAGCTCGATCATCGGAAGGGGAGTCCTCCAAGCTGGTCACCCGACCGAATTCGCCCCGGTCTTCCGTCGGGGCATCCTCCACCACCGGCTCCGCCGCAGGCGCAGAGTCCGAGCCAGCTGCAGCAGGGGCGACGTCCGCAGGACCTGCAGCGGGGCGAATAAGTCGAGGGATTAATTTGATATCAGTGTGCCAGATTAAACAACGCTCCATAAATCTTTCTCTGCCGAAAAAGTCATAATAGCCCGCCTCGAGAACATGTGGAGTTTCCCCTCGAAGGATATTCCCGACATCCCTAATTCGTCCTTCCATATCGGAGGCTTGAAGATCCCGAGGTACTAACTCCCTATATCTTTTAATAGCACGAAAGACTTCCTTACCTTCCTTTTCGGAGCGGACGTTGAAGGCGGACCGAACAACATCCACATTAGTCCGCCCCTCGGAGGTGGGGGCCTCAGAGGTTGCCTTCTTCTTGGACGGCCCCGAAGTGGCAGAAGTCTTTCGGTGGGAAGGCTTCTTCTTGCGCTTCAGTGAGTGGGAGGCATCGGTATCCTCCTGAAACAGACGGACGGTCAGCGATGCTCGAGGGGCTGTAAGCAGTAAAAAAGAAACAATTAGAAGATTACCCAGAGAATTACATTGGAAACACCGTCACGAACTTTTCCCCCAGCCATGGGATCGATCAGCATAATCCCAATCTTGACCCGCTGTTGGTCAGTGACAGAGGTGGCCTCGAAGGGCTGGTAACCCTCCTCCCAGCGACGAGCCTGGATAAGCATCAAGGCTCTCCGAGTCTGTTCTGACCACGAACGGAAAGACACGGGAGGATCAGCCTCCACGATGGTCCTCGGCCACTCAATGGGACCAGGCTGGATGAAGAAATATTGCTCCTTCCAATTGGCATTATCGTTCCCTTTGTCGGAGATGATGGCCCGCTCCTTGCAGATCTTCCAGGACACCCTCCTGTCCCAACCCATCTCCTTGTACTGCTCGTCGGTCCCCTCAGGTTGACGGGGAGAAAAGGAGCAGATCCCATCCTTGTTGCAAGTCATCTTATAGAGGACCCGCCAAAGCTCCAGGCTATAACTCCAATCTTCTGCATTGATGTCGCACCACACCTGGAAGGCAATCCACGTACGAATCGCATGGGGGGAGAAGGTCGTGGGGTAGGTTTTGTAGTGATTGCACAACTCTACCCAGCTTGGACAAAAGGGGAGTCGAATCCCCGCACGAATTTGCCCCGGAGAGATAAACACTTCGTCTCCTTTGGGGAGCGTAACTTGAGTATTGCGAGAATTGAACTGGGACTCCTCGTAGGGATAACGAGCCCCAAAGGAAGATTCAAATATGCCACACTCGTTACAAGCCCTCTCATAATTAATAGGCGCGAGGGAGTTCTTCAAGTACTTGAAGACGAAGGGTGGTCCAGCAGTAGCAGATCCCTCGGCTGAAAATCGTCGAGGAAGGAGGAAGGGGAAAATTGAAACCTAGGAAAATCGAAGATGAAAAGGAAAGGAACAATAAGGAGAAGAATCTTACCAGACATAGTGACTGAGTCCTGATCGGAGAAGTCTGAAGTGCCTGAAACACTGGTAAAAACTCGAATCGCCGGTGAAAACTTGAAATCTGGAGAATTACGGCTCTTGGGATCACAAAGAGGAGGAAGTAAAAGAAAGGTAAAACAGTGCTTGGGGCTAGGGTTTTATAAGAGAAAAGGAAACTGAAGGGGTGGAAAATCTGAGCCACAGAATTCGAAACGATTCAATCACGATCGTCCAAGGGGAAACGTGCCAATTCGGAAAATAGGAACGGTTTTAATCTGAACCGTCAGAACAGATAAGACAAAAGTAATGACGCATTGGAACGGCTGAAAAGTGCTTTTTCAACAGGCAGGCCTGCAGAGCCCAAAACGTTCCCTCACCTCCTATCAGCATTTAATGCTGACCTTTTCAAAAAACCCCTTCGAATCCAAACAGGATCCCAGAAGATCTTGAAAAGATCCAAGGCAAAGGCCTCCGATGGAGACGCGGAAGAGTCCGATGTCGGAAGACGCGATGCACTATAAGTCCCTCACGTCTTGGGGGCAGATGATGGGCCCTGGCGAAGGCCGTTAGGCCCCTTAACGATTGGCTAAACGGCGACTAGGCCTAGTGGGCTAGGAGCTGGGCTGCTGGAAGGCTAAGGGCTCCGACGGAAGGAGGCCCCGACATTGAATGGCCACGAGCAAGTATGGCTCCGACAGGGAAGAGCCTCGAAGATATCGGACCTGGACGTAGTCGGTCCCGATATGGGAGTTGACACCACTCCCCGAAACCGAATCCTCAAACGATGTAACTTGGGAGTCTCCGATAACGATCGAGACTCGCCAGTAAGAGCACAATCCCGGAAATCTCGCCACGATTATAGTGGTGGTATAATGGGCGGGATATGCGGGATACGAATAACTGTACGAGATACAGGGCAGAATATATGGCGAGATACGTGGAATAGCGGATCACAATCCAACCACCTAATCAGGTAACTGGGATAACCTCCCTCTATAAAAGGAGGGAAGTTATTCCAGATTAGGGTTACGTTTTACACACACTCACATTGCTTGCCTATTCTGTTGATCGCCATACTTACGTTAAGCATCGGAGAGGGATTCTGGGCCACTGCCCTCTATCCCCTTCTGCAGGATTACGAGGAGCTAAGGAATCCGTCACCGTAACCGGAGTTCCCGCCGTGATCCAACACCTTCCAACCAAAGGGTCACTTGGAGGAGAAACTGATCTCTGGCCTCTTAGATGGCTGTGCTGCTGGTGTACGTAAGTAGAATCACGTACGTACAATATGAAATGCATGCAGGTGGATTTGGTACTATGATGCAGGTGACATTAATGTCAAGTTTGGGTTGCCAATGGCGTTCACCACCACAATGCTGTCGTACGTGGAGTGTGAGTAATTGAGTTTGGAGGAGGGAAGGGAAGGGAGAGGTAGCTGTGAAACGCAAGAGCAGCCGTTAAATGGAGGGGGTGGGCAAAGACAAAGCCACTGCACATCCAGGAACCATCTATATATATATATATGTCCAGGTAGGAGATGCACTTGTTGGGAGAGGAGAGCTAGACCGACCAGAGGACATGGACACTCCAAGAAACGTGTACAAGATAGACAAGAACGTAACTCCCCTGGCTGGCTCCGACGTTACGGTTGCTGCAGAAACAGCTGCTAGCTGCTCTTGCTTCTGCATGCTTCTTTGGTCTTCCGAAGAACCCACCCTGTCTACTCCAACCTCTTAGCTAGCTAGCGTTGCTTCCCACCCGGCCAACATCGCAGGGTTCGACTACATGCACTCTCAGTCTCAGTCAGTCCCCAAGCCAAACCCAAATCTCTTGGTGGGCCCGACCAGCCTGATGCAGTCGGAGCCCTCCACTTATATTATTACTCCCCACCAACTGTAGGTAGAGAAGATGAGCGCATTGAATTATTAATTAAGTGGAGAAAGCAAGCCGATCCAGCTCCATCCAGTTGTTGTGGTTGGTTATTACTAATTTTATTATCAATTACCTAGATATATACCTATATAATATTCGGTGTTTATATAGAAAACAACGTACGTACACGCCATTCCATGCAATTAACGTCTTAATTTTTTTAACTTAAAACCCAAAGTCTGTTGAAACAGAAAACTGTACTATGATAGTTCATTTACAAAATTGGCAATATATATATATATTGTCTGAAAGTTTATCTAGATATATATTTTTTTTACCAATAAAAGTTTACGCACGTTATGCATCCAAATTAGAGATAGGGTGTTAGTCTTAACTTACACTAACAAATGATTCAAACAAAAATAGACTTCTAAGGGTAGCAAGTTCACATCTATTAATGTGCATATCTCCCACAGGATGAGACATTAACACTACAGATCTATGGATCACACTGTTACTTGATAAGAAGTCTAATATATACATATACTTTATTTTTTTTATTAATTAATTATAACATCTTCCCTAGCTAGCATAGCACGGTCCGGTTCAGTATTTTTGTTGGCCATGTAACACCTTCACCAAATCAGTGCTCTTCATCCGCTGCCAATGGAACAGTTTTCACCTGTCATCCAAACACCACCACGTCAATAATATAAATCAACTTATCTGAATATATTACACACAAATAGATCAATCAGATGATGCTAAGGCCTAAGAGTATAACAAACTTAGCCCGATACTTATACTTCTAAGATAAGTTCTCACCAATTGACGGAACTTGAGAATGTAGAACATCTCTAGGTAGCGGCGAATTTCCCGCCTCTCAAGTTTCGAAACATACTTCCAGAAGCCATACACTCCCGCCAGTGTCATTAGTCTCTCCGAATATATCTTCCATGTGTATCTTCATCATCACATTAAATAAAATCAACAACCAAATTATTAAGTTAAGAGAACAAATGTGGCAAAAAAAACAAGTGTAATTAAAACCTTTCGTATATCCTCTCAAGACCGCTATCTGATATCTTGTTCCAGTGGCTCGGATCCTCTTTGCACCGCTCGAAAAATTCAGCCATTAGGGTTGCAGCTCGATCGGGGTGGTATGGGTCAATGTGGAAGCCTGAGATGCCGTGCTCGATGATCTCTGCAGGCCCACCGTGACAGGTGGCAAATGTCGGTAGGCCACATGTCATGGCCTCTACAACAGTCAGCCCGAAAGCTTCGTAGAAAGCTGGCTGCAAAGTACAAACATATATAGATAGTTGAATTAAACAGAATAACCAAATCAAATCAAAGAGACCATATATCATATATGGAACAGATAATAATTCTACCAAGTCTACCTGGACGAAAATGCCCCTCGAGTCTGCTATGTACCGATAGAGCTCTCCATTACGCGCTCTGTTCATTTGTGCAGATATCCACCGGAACTGTCCGTCTAGGTTGTAATTCTTCATGAGGCCGTGCATCTTTTCGATCTCTTCTATTTCTTCTCGGTCTTTAGATTTACTCACGTCGTTGTAACCAGCCACCACCACAAGATTTGCCAAGTCCCTCAGCTTAGAGTTCTTCGCATAGCATTCGACCAATCCAGTCATGTTCTTGACATGGTCCAATCTTGCCATGGAAAATATTATTGGCTTGGACGGATCACTCAACGATCCACTGCAACAGTAAAATGAAACAACGAAAAAGACGGTCTCAGTTTTAAATATCGAACACTGTGCAAGGAGGGGCAAAACAGATATTGCACCGACATATGCTCATCATTTTGATCAGGATCAAAGAGCAGCTTCTCGATAGAACCGTGTAAAGCAGTAAGCCTTTTCTGTTTTTCAAAAAAGGGGAAGTAAATTGACATATCTGCCCCTGGGGAGACAATGTTGAACTTTGGATCGAACACATCGATTCCGTGAACAACCCGATACAGCCCTGGAAGAGTGAAAGATGAGTGGCTCTCATATTGTCCAACAGTGTTCTTCCTGAAAGATGAGTGGCTCTCGTATATTAAAAACCGTTGATGGCTAAAAATTGAAGATGAGATCAAATCAGTAACTTTTATGGCGACAATATAGGGGGTTAATCTTACGTTCCAGCAATTTCTTGATATGTACTGGTAATGATAAAATCTGCATTGTTCATGGCTATTAGGTCAGCAGTGAATTGACATGAAAAGTGGTACTTTTCGTCAAACTTCTTCCAGTAGATATCTGAATCTGGATACTTAGTCTTCTCCAACGCATGCGCTATCGTGCACTGCAAAATTTAAAAGCAACATTTAAACCCGAGAAGCAATAAGGTTGCTCTTAGATATGCAACATGAAAAATAATTGATTAACCTGAGTAACTCCCATCTTGTAAGACAACAATGAAGCAACAAGATTCCCGTCGCTGTAATTCCCTATGATAAAATCGGGAGTACTCTGTAGTTCCGCAGTAATTTCATGTGCAGCATCCTAAATCCCAAAGATCATCAGCTAATATAAGGACTACTTCATGCAAAAGAAGTTCTCTTGTACAAGTTTTCATGTTTACCATAGCAAAGGTCTCCAGATAAGGCCAGACATCAAATCTCGATATCCATTGGCGAAGAATTCCCTTCTCGGATCTGAAAGGGACTCGTAGAATATGTGTATATTCTGTTCCACTCACTCTTTCAAGTCGCTGATTACATGTGGTTCCTTTTGCATCGGGTATTAATCGAGTTACCTTGAAGAGCAAGCAAAAGATTTTTGAGTGGCCAAAATAATATATCCAACCCTTGTTTCCATATGGCAAAAGATTTTATGAAAAAGAAATATGGCAATCAAACTTCACTATCAAGTGAACTCACAATAAGAATTCTAGGACTGACATCCAACCCTTGTTTCCGTATCCGCATCAGCATTTCTTTCTCAAGAGCACGGACTTGATCGAGAATGTAGACAACCTAAGATCAAGAGAATAAGGCTAACTAACAAATCATTTGAGTAATAAAAAACACTATTGATTGACTCAGTGCGAAGCTTGAATCAGTGTACTAATATGAGTCAATTAATAACAGACTATCCAGAGAAGATAACTGTAAACACCAGATTTTGATACAGGAAGCAAGACGAAGACAATTACGAAAAAATCTTCTCTGGCACGGTGCCAACACCTGCTGCCCCTACTTCACTCACATTGTTTTGTGAGTGGGACCCATTATTGGGTCACACATGACAACATTTGTGAGAGGGGAACGGGGCAGTAGGTGTTGGCACGGTGCCATCAAATAATTTCTCGACAATTACCTGTCCACCTGTGTCGGGCAATCCCAAAACATTTGCCTGACCAAAGTATCCATGCGGAGACAAAATGACAACATTAAACACCATAGGAATTGTCCCCAGGAATGTCTCTAATGTCGAGGGGTCAGGAGCGTGGAGAATGTCTGAGAGAAGATGTATTGTTTGAAGCACTCGTCCAGCAGTATCACCCCAACCTTTCTCAAATCCCATACCTTGCAGTCTGCATTTCATGTCATGTATAAACGAGTTCCAAGTTTAGGACATCAGAGTTCATATAGGATACGATCTTTTCCCAAATGTTAATCTTACGCATATTCAAAATCATGGAAGGGTGTATCGGCTTGAAGATTTGATAGATAATCTTCAGCTTTTGCTAAACACGACTGGAGCTTTGAAATGCTCTGAATCCTATCGTTCAACATCAATGTCTGCAAAATAAAAACATGTTGAGAGACATGTTATGGAAAATTATCGTCCAAAATTCCAAATATGATTAAATGTCTTTGGCAAAAAAAAAATGATTAAATGTCTGATAATAAACTTACATGTCCTTTGTATCGATGTGCACGGAGAAAATCAAGTAGTGGTTCTAGAGATTCTTTGTTGCGGAACATGATTGAAGAAAGGTGACGATTGAGAAACTGAACACCGTTTCCTATCGATGAAGATCGGTTTGGTCGAGGGAAAGATGCATTAAACGGTTTGAAATCAAGCTCAAGGACAAAAGCTCCATCAGACCTAATACATATTTTCAGGTTAATAAGATGATTAAATTTGATCAGGCAAAGCTATTCAATAATTCAGATAATCAAGACTTACTCTCCATCTACAAGTTCCTCTTTGAATTTGAGATACTCCGAAACAGACAACTGATCAACACTAAGTTCAAACACATTCACTCGGACATATTCCCAAACACCTGGTCTGGGTCGGACTGCTATAGCCACAAATGGAGGCAACACTATTGCTTCCTGTTATCAGACAGACATTAATAACAATTTTCGTCTAATATGTTTGATTTCAAGAACAAAATTTCCATCTTTAACTAAAGATTACCAACGTATTTCGAAGGAGAAGCGAGTTCAAAGAAGTAATGGTATGGTACCTCGGTGCACTTGAGGACTTCACCAAAGGGACCATCTCGAAGAGTCTTCTGCCCTTGATCGTCAGCGACGATGTTTTCGAGCTCATCCAGCAAATGGTGCGGTTGCAGTATTCCCTTCCCCTGAGCAACATACCTCCAGAAAAAGAAACCACGAACAATCAGCCTCAGATTAGATCAAGAAATTCAAACTAGATCCTTTCAAGTTATCATTTTTACAGTATGTTTGATCGCACGGAGATGAAGAAGAAAATGGAGAACCTGGAGAGGAGAGAGACGAGGTCGTTGCGGTGAGCGGACAGCGTGTCCTCAAGGCGATCTCGCATGCTTGGTATACGAGTGAGCTTCGCATCAGCCATGATTGTAAAAGCAGAAGAAGCCTAAAAACTGGATTGATGAGTGGAGAAGGAGGCGAACTGACGTGATTGTGGGACTTGGAGAGAAAGACGGAGAGCCGTGTTTGAAGAGATCATCTTACAGGGACACAGTCCAGAACACGTAACCAAGCAGAGGATTGACACCGCTGACAATGGAAGCCCACGGTTAACCGAGAGAGAGCGAGAGAGAGAGAGAGAGAGAAAGCTCCACTACCTAGGATAGGAAGAAGAGAAATAGACACTTGGCGCGCTTTCTTTCATTCTCTGTGATTACGTATTAGATTGAGGATTTTGTCAATACAAACCAAATCTATCTAAACAATTATAATTCTCACTCGTCATTATACGGGTGAAATTGGTAATTTTATCAAGTTTAAAATTTAAAATTTATTGTAATAATTAATAAGTAATTTAGTACGTTAATTTCTACGTCATGGGCAAAAAATTATGTATCTTATAATTTTTAAGCTCTACAAAATATTTAAACTAGGTGCTGAGTCCGCGCTACGCGCGGAGCGGCTGGCGAAATCGTATATGTTTATATATATATAGAAGATTAAAATTAAGATCAACCACAATTTTAGAAGAAAAAGACTTACTGAAATGTAACTTAGGCTGTTGTGCCACATTCAAATTAACATTTCATTGTTCTAAGTATAAACGTTCAATTTTATTGATGAACCACGACGTCTGTTAACTCCTAACTTAAATATAAATACATAAAATTTTCAATGTAAGTCATTAACATATCTCTAAAATTTGTTGCTTTTCAAGTAAACTTTATTACAAAATAATCCTCAAATTCAACACTTTGTCTTAGTAAATTGAATAAATCACAGACTTTGTGTTCACAACTAAGTATCTTCCTTCTAAAAAAAATCTACTAAGATTAACTATCTATCTAAAGAAAATTAAAGACGATTATAGCAGCTAATATTTGCAAAAAAAACACGCGTCGATGAAAATGTTCGACCTTTCCTTCAGATTTTGTTACGTTTTTTTACTGAATTACCCATTTCTCTCTCTTATCTATCCACCTCTCTATCATTATATTTATACATTTTTACTTAATAAAGTTATCTCTTAGTTTAAAATTATATTTACATTTATTTATCCACCTCTTTTAACGCTTTATCCAAATCCTATTACTACTTAACCTTATTAATAATTAATTACCAATCATTTATCCGTGTATTCTAAACAAATTAATATAATATTATTGTTTTACATTTTATGTAGATATTTGTTTACACTAATTAATATTTTAAAAAAAATATATACATTTTATTATTGAATAATTTGTTATAAAAATGTCTATAAGTTAGAATTATATGTTATAAACAAAAGAAAAAAAAAATCTCCAAACTTTTAATTTAAAATTTTGCATATAATTATTATTTTTTTGTTTATTTACAGTATTAAACATAGTTTATATTAAAAATTTATTTCTTATGTTAATTATTTTCTACATTTTTATTGTATTTACATTTTTTTATATTTAATGCATTTTTTATAATTTATTTTAATTTTTAACTAATAAATTATTGAACAAACACTGAAAAAAATATCAGGTAATCTTATATATATTGATAAAAAGGAGCATACATAAATATTATATATATTTCTTAAATATTCGAGAGAGAAAATGGAATTAATTATTGATGGGTGGTTACTTAGACAAAAACGTTTTTTGTTTAACAAAAAAAAAACATAAACGTTTGAAAAAGTAGAGTAGAACAACTTTTTTTTTAATCTTGTATAAAGTGTCGCAGCCTGGATGATGATGTTCCGAGGCATAACATATAACTCCAAAAAATAGACAGCGTAACCGATGTATAACAAAAAAAAAAAAAATTAGTTGTCAATGTGTTGTATGGTGACCTCTGATTTCTTTCTTCAATTAATTACATGTGGGCCTCATGTTTTCAGTAGGAGTGGGCCGAAAACATATTATAGATAATATGTAGGTTTAGCATTAGAACCAAATGTAAAGTATGTGATGTGACACTCAAATGGAGCTCGAAAACGCTGACGTGGCAGCATATATTTTAACCACTATCTCTCCTCCTAATTTATATAATATATAGGTATAGATTTATATATTATATAGATAGATAGATATATTAAGCCCACAATTAATGATGCATTTTCACATATATCTCTTTCCTAATTCTCAGCTAGGTGCTGAACTCGCGCATTGCACGAGTAAGTAAAAAAACTAATATAAATTTAAAAATATTAAAAATAACTCTTATATTGAAGAAATACTATACCTTCTCATAATATTTTTTTTCAAATATTATATAAAAAAGTTATCGTCTAATAATATTTGTATATGAACCTTCTTATAATTTACAAATTTTCATTATTAATATTTAAAAAGAGAATATAAATGCGCAAGTACAATAATTTTTTTAAGGAATATCACATGTATATATAATGTCATCTCGCGCTAAGTGTTATACCCGCAATACGGGTTTAAACATAAAAGTAAATTGAGTTTTTTTTTAACGATATAAATTGAAAGTTCATTACGTGTAATTAAAATCGGATCGAATGTCGAATTGGCAAGAGATTTACCCTATCAGACTCTAAATAATTGTATATAAATTAATTATATGTAAATGAGATTAAATTACAAATTTAAGGTGAAGATAATATATATATATATATATATATATATATATAATAAAAACAAAGAGCCAACAGTTTGAATTGGAACCTTATATAATATACTAGCCACTAACCCCGCGCACCACGCGGGAAAATTTCAAATAATTTTTTTTAAAAAAACTTTTCTTAATTTATTAAATATGCAATATTATTTGAATTTTTTTTATATATTTTTTGGATAGAAATTAATTAATAATAATGCATTGTGTTAATTAAAATATTTAATATTGATTATTATTTAAAATATTTTATATTAGTGAAATAATTAATATTAAATATAATTTTTATAATTGTGATTAGTGTTAAAAAAAAAAAGTTGAAATCGGATTTGAAAAATAAAACTAATTAAATATAATTTTTATAATTGTGATTAGTGTTAAAAAAAAAAGTTGAAATCGGATTTGAAAAATAAAACTAATTTCAATGCCATAAATAAATTTTAACCAATCCATCCAACAATAGTTGCAACGTGCGGAATTTCACATTGGTTTTTCTTGGTCATTTATATAGAAGTGGAACCCACATCCTAGTCATGTTACATTAAGCAAAAAAAAAAAAAAATCAAATCAAATCTTAATCAGGTTATGCAACTTGAGAATGATAAACAGAAAACAATTCTTAGATTTTAGCTTTTTAGATGGGTTTGCACAGTGCAAAATATTTGATTCCTCATGAGAAAGACGTTTTTCCATTTACACGTACATATTTAGGTTGTAACTGATTTGCTTCATAAACTTCTTGCCTTAATGATCTCTCTGACATTTAAAGTAATGAGCAACCGAGTAACCTAGAGCATTGAATGAACTGAATTATTACTCTTTTAGCATAATAAACTTGGTGAGAAAGATTGGAGAAATTGATTTACCTTGTTGAATTTGAGGGATGAATAGAGTAGGAATCATCCGAAAAGTCGATTATGCATTCGAATCAACAGTTGAATATCCGCCTTGCCTACGGACGCCAAAACGAAAATGATGGAACCAAATTAAATGTTTATACGTCGTACCTTCGGCCGTTGAGAGACCAGCAGATGGTTGTAAGTTGTAAGGATCAATGGATTCTTGTCATGATCGATAATCAACTTACAATAAGTTTCAAATTGAGACAAATAAGTCAAAAACACGTTATATAAAAAAAAAAACAATTAAAGTTGAGTAAATATCACATCCCACATGTATATCGTGAAAATATATATATCAAACCAAAGCTATATAAAAAAATGCATCAAACTCAAGAAATACCTTTTAATAAGCTGTGTCTTTGCTTCATTGCTTGACTGAAGCTCAAATAGCTCCATACTCCTCCCATGGAGTTTAATTAACCTACGACAAACACAAAAGAGCCTGTAAAAAAAAAAAAATTGGAGTCGATCTATCTCTCGAAACATTAGATATCCTGTTAATTTCGACACACTTATCTTGGATTTTATCGATTGAATAAACCTTTCATTAATTCTAATCGATATGCAACTCACCACCGTGAGTCCTTCCTTCTGATAGGAAACAAAAGGTCATTCCTTCTGAGCCATTTCATTAATACTCTAAACATGTGCACGGCTTGCCGTTGCCGTATGTATAATACCCTAATCTTGGTGATGGTCCAATTTTATTGTGGGTCACTTACTCTGATAATGGTTCATTTCTCTGACAAAAAAAAAAATTTCGTTCTTGGGTGATGCCAATTGATGCATATGACCGCATATAATAGCTTAAATATTTGATTAAAATATGAAATCAATTTTGCCTAAATTATTAGGCAGTAAATATTTTTGTATCTAAATTTGTTTGATTATATGGATTAAAAGTAGAGAGAACATCATGCAAAAAGCATATATAAAGTATAAACTTAAATTTAGTAGAAATATAATATAATATAATTGTGTTTATTTATTTATTTATTATAATTAAAAAAAATTAATAATAACGTAGCGATTTTACTTACATTTATGAATTTTTAAATGGTGCGCTCCTAAACACATCGAGGTCCATATATCCCGGTTGAATTAGTGGCTTGCAATTAACTCCACATTTTGATCGCATGCAAGCTCTCATGGACCTCTCTTTCGTGCTAGCATGGATCATCTAATCTAGATCAATGTAGAATTTGGACATAGCATACGTACCATTATATATAAGTTAACTACTACATTTAAAAAAAACTAAATCTTATGTGGAAAGTAAATGAGTAAACCACCATATACAATGAAAAAAAAAAAATTAAAAGTATACTGTTATAACATACCCACACTTGATTCTTCTTCTTTTTTTCTTTTTTTTATCTTGCATACAACTTAATAAAGTCCTCTTAGCTTTCAGGTCCAAGAAACGTTGCAGCCATGCCAGATGTAGTATTCTTTTATGGATCTGCAAGATGAATTAAGTAAACGCATCACAAATTTAATTAAGATAGACATGAGATGGAGGTGATACCTAAATGATATAGATTGAAGATTGCTATTTTATGAAGAAAGTCGGGTAAGAAAAAGAATAACGTTTGAGATTCAAAAGTTGATGTAAACTCTAATTCCTTCGATTAATCAATTAATTATGTGCATATAACCCCTCACATGATTACACGGAAGATAGGAATGGGATAACTAATTACA
The DNA here is from genome assembly GCA_036873135.1 of Clarkia xantiana subsp. parviflora. Classification (NCBI taxonomy): domain Eukaryota; kingdom Viridiplantae; phylum Streptophyta; class Magnoliopsida; order Myrtales; family Onagraceae; genus Clarkia; species Clarkia xantiana. The sequence continues at coordinate 71,628 of JAPTYO010000058.1, read as the reverse complement.
GGAAGAAGAAGAGGTGAGGTGAGGTTAGGGCTGGCAATTTGTGACACGACACGATAGCACGACACGAACACGCACGAAAAAATCCGTGTTCGTGCTAGCATATGGCAGTACGATAACACGATAGCACGAACACGACTAAAACGATATAACTTCCGTGCCGTTTTCGTGTTTGAGTATCCTAACACGACACGCACGATAACACGATAAAGTTGTGCTAATAAGACTAAATTTTAAGTATTTTTTGAGCAAATCTTATCTATTACCTCCAATTAGTGGTTTATTATTTAGTGTTTTTAAACTATATAATACTAACTTATGAATAGTGACATATTAATTCATGGTTTTTTAAATATGAAGTTAATTATTTGATTTTTGCTCAAAGATCTCGTATATATATATACAACCGAATATCCTTCACAACACGATAGCACGACACGAACACACACGAAAATATCCGTGTCGTGTTCGTGTTTGTAAAATGTGGCACGATAAGCTTATCGTGCGTGTTCGTGTTCAGTAAGTTTAACACGACACGATCACTGATGCGCACGATAGCACGAATTGCCACCCCTAGGTGAGGTGAGATTTGACATATACTTCCAAAGGATACTTAGCAGTTACCTCTTGAAGCTCCTTCATCGGCTCTGGTTCTCTATCTCCTCCGAGTTGATATATTGTGAACGAACATCATCCTACAAACCATTTCGAATAAAAGCATGCATAAAAAACACAGCTCTTGGATCGATAATTAACGTATTTAATTAATGGACTGTAAATATCAAAATAAGTTATCATCTTAATTACCTCCTTCCACTTATGCACCACATCATATTGGCCTTGTAATCCTGCTGTCCCTTTACAATCTCTTCCAATATCGGCTTCATATCCTTCACAAAATTGGATAAACTATTGTTAGACAAATACACCAGTTGCTCTAAGGTATATGATCGATGTGCTCAACTTAATTATGTCAGAGCAATCCTTCAATAGTTCTTCATTAACTAAAACAAAAATTGCCCCGCCAATTTTTTTTTTTTTTTTTTCTTAATTCTGGCCATATAGCTGCAAAAAAATTATAGTTCTATATATTTTTTAGGGAATTCCGCAGCCAAAATTAAATATTAAATATATGTACGATCCATATGAATGCAAGACTCAATCAATTCATGTTACATAAACAGAATTGAAAAAGAGATGAAAGAAAAAATTTCACCTGTCATTGGTGGCTCAACATGTCATCGAGATGCTCCAGCCAGTCCCCGTTGTCATGGGTAGATTGCATATATAATAGTTAGGGTTTTATGTTTATTTATATACAATTTACACATTGTTGAGATAATAGGTGGAATTAAGGCATAATATAATAAGTTAGGGTTTTATATATATTTACGTATATACAACTTTGGGATAGTTACCGTTGTTCAATTTATTTATAATTTTTTATTTTGAAATTAGGATAGTTACACCGATTTGTGTTCAATTTGTTTATAATATAATTTATAATATATTTATTTCTTATTTTGATTTGTATCTTATATATATTTGTCTCCCTACATCATCATGTTTATACGTTGCTTATTTAGTTACACTGATTAAAGCCTATTTAATATACTGTAATTATAATTTATATAATGCTTTTATATATAGTGATGACGTGGCGGCCTATGGTCTTCCGAAGCCAAACTGTAAAGATTTACTATTTAAAAGGAAACTTGTAATTAATTTGTTTCTTTAAATTGCGTAGAGACCAAAATAGGAGATAAAAATACTTCTTAATTTTTAATCAATCAATATTATGTATCTAAATTTAGAGAACCCCTATTAAATTCCGATTAAATTAGGAAACGGTGACTGCGTGGACTGTTCACGTGTCAGTCAGAGGGCTTTCGGTACCGAATTAATATAATATAGTAGATTAGAACCTAGTCCACGTATTAGTATATTACTAATTCTACTGCAAATCCCAATCCAAAAAAATTCTTTAGAAAGAAGATTATAAGCCCAACTCCACGTATTAGAATATCACTAAACCTTACAATTCAATTGCAGCCAGTAATTTATCTGTTTGCTGGTTCTGTTGTTGTTTCTCAGCCTTCTTTTCTCCCACCGGTAACAAAGAGAAGTTTCTTCTACATAGACAAATGCTAAGCTTCTGGAGGCCAAATACATGAAAATTCATCGAGATGATCAGCAAGTCGTAGATCCAGGTCCGGGTGAGCCGCGTCTGGTCCGCGGCTTTTGGGTCAGCCGCCTCTATTCGGCGGCTTCTAGGTTAGTCGTGTATGATCCGCAACTTCTAGGTCAGCCGTGTCTGGTCCGGGTGTCTGAGTCAGTCCCATCTCGCCCACGACGCCTGGGTCAACATAAAATCCTTCTTCATACAGCAGCACGCATGTCAGTTGTAGACGCGCCTACGCCGGTTGCATGTCATCCGCAGACCCTCTCAACCCACCTTCGCTAGTTGAGGGTCGATGATGTTGAAGTCCAGAGCATCTTTGTATTTCATAGCCATAACGGAGGGAAGCACTCCCCCACCGCCAGAATGAGACCATGCGGCCGATGTGAAGAGCATGGTGTGTCTTGGTTAGTGGTTATATATGACGGTCATTAATCGAGTCGAATTGAATGCGGGCTTCGTAACTTCTTTCCTGCGTTTCTTTTATTGGGAAATTGAATCGATTCATTTCCTTAAGTGACTATTTGGGTCTACTTTTTTTTCCAGAGACGTTTTGAGCCCGAGGAGCTTCTTACTCAAGAAGGAAGGGACGCGTCTATTAATTGTTGTTTAATAACATTGATTTAATTGATTAATTGATGATGTTGGCAATTGATTCTTGCATCGGTTATTTTATTTTATTGTGGATGAAGAGAGTGTAGAGCAGTTTTGGGCGCGTCTGCACTGCTGCTGTTTTGGGCCTCAGCTTCTGGTTTTGGGCCTTGGTTTTCCTGCAGAGAGGCCCGACAACACATATGAGCAGTTTAGGCCCGAATAGAACAACTGATGTGGCAATCAATTGATAGTTTTAAATGCTGACGTGGCAATTTCATATTAAACCATTCTCTCACCTATTCCCTTATTATATATATATATATAGAAGTTTAGGCCGAATAAAACAGCTGATGTGGCACTCAATGGGTAGTTTTAAATGCTGACGCTGACGTGGCAATTGTTGTTTAATAACATTGATTTAATTGATTAATTGATCATGTTGGCAATTGATTCTTGCATCGGTTATTTTATTTTATTGTGAACGAAGAAAGTGTAGAGCAGTTTTGGGCGCGTCTGCACTGCTGCTGTTTTGGGCCTCAACTTCAGGTTTTGGGCCTTGGTTTTCCTGCAGAGAGGCCCGACAATACATATGAACAGTTTAGGCCCGAATAGAACAGCTGATGTGGCACTCAATGGGTAGTTTTAAATGCTGACGTGGCAATTTCATATTAAACCATTCTCTCACCTATTCCCTTATTATGTATATAGATAAACCATTCTCTCACCTATTCCCTTATTATGTATATACATATAGAAGTTTAAGCCCGAATAGAACAGCTGATGTGGCACTCAATGGGTAGTTTTAAATGTTGACGTGGCAATTGTTGTTTAATAACATTGATTTAATTGATTAATTGATGATGTTGGCAATTGATTCTTGCATCGGTTATTTTATTTTATTGTGGACGAAGAGAGTGTAGAGCAGTTTTGGGCGCGTCTGCACTGCTGCTGTTTTGGGCCTCAGCTTCAGGTTTTGGGCCTTGGTTTTCCTGTAGAGAGGCCCGACAACACATATGAACAGTTTAGGCCCGAATAGAACAGCTGATGTGGCACTCAATGGGTAGTTTTAAATGTTGACGTGGCAATTTCATATTAAACCATTCTCTCACCTATTCCCTTATTATATATATATATATATATATAGATATAGAAGTTTAGGCCCGAATATAACAATTGATGTGACACTCAATGGGTAGTTTTAAATGCTGACGTGGCAATTTCATATTAAACCATTCTCTCACCTATTCCCTTATTATATATATATAGATAGATGCTGACGTGGCAATTTCATATTAAACCATTCTCTCACCTATTCCCTTATTATATATATAGATAGATAGAAGTTTAGGCCCGAATAGAATAGCTGATGTGGCACTCAATGAGTAGTTTTAAATGCTGACGTGGCAATTTCATATTAAATCATTCTCTCACCTATTCCCTTATTATATATATAGATTAGGCCCGAATAGAACAGCTGATGTGGCACTCAATGAGTAGTTTTAAATGTTGACGTGGCAATTTCATATTAAACCATTCTCTCACCTATTCCCTTATTATATATATAGATTAGGCCCGAATAGAACAGCTGATGTGACCCTCAATGGGTAGTTTTAAATGCTGACATGGCAATTTCATATTAAACCATTCTCTCACCTATTCCCTTATTATATATATAAATTAGGCCCGAATTGAACAGCTGATGTGGCACTCAATTGGTAGTTTTTAATGCTGACGTGGAAATTTCATATTAAACCATTCTCTCACGTATTCCGTTATTATATATATAGATATATATAGATAGATAGATAGAAGTTTAGGCCCGAATAGAACAGCTGATGTGGCACTCAATGGGTAGTTTTAAATGTTGACGTGGCAATTTCATATTAAACCATTCTCTCACATATTCCCTTATTATATATATAGATTAGGCCCGAATAGAACAGCTGATGTGGCACTCAATGGGTAGTTTTAAATGCTGACGTGGCAATTTCATATTAAACCATTCTCTCACCTATTCCCTTATTATATATATAGATCCCCTTATTATATATATATATATATATTAGGCCCGAATAGAACAGCTGATGTGGCACTCAATGGGTAGTTTTAAATGTTGACGTGGCAATTTCATATTAAACCATTCTCTCACCTATTCCCTTATTATATATATAGATTAGACCCGAATAGAACAGCTGATGTGGCACTCAATGAGTAGTTTTAAATGCTGACGTGACAATTTCATATTAAACCATTATCTCACCTATTCCCTTATTATATATATAGATTCCCTCATTATATATATATAGATTAGGCCCGAATAGAACAGCTGACGTGACACTCAATGGGTAGTTTTAAATGCTTACGTGACAATTTCATATTAAACCATTATCTCACCTACCTATTCCCTTATTATATATATATATAATTGATTGCAAATATATGTCTCGTATATAAAAGTAAAGAATAAAACATTTTAAATATACTTACGTATAACCACTCTAACATGTAATTAACAATAACATAGATATGTTATGATAATAAGTTAATGATATCATAATATAATTTAAAATTTATATGATAAAATTCTAACAAGATGCAAAATAAATAATGAGCATAAATATTTATTTCTTCATATTTTTTTTCTACTTCAGATAAAATTCTTCTACTTCTTCATATTCTGTAAAGAAATTGTGTATAAAAATTATATTTTTACAATTTAACTTAACAATGTGTATCAATTTTCAGTGTGTGTTTTATATCCTCAATTTTCCATACTAATGATCACCATCTTGATTATTCATTAAGAAAAAATTATGTTACTAATTTCACATGTTATTATATTTTAACTTCATTATATAAAATATAATCATGATGTATGAGATGCATGACCTCATTCAACAATATATTTGAACACCATTTGCATTAAGTCGTATGATTACTTTTGCATGATACTAAATGCAAATAAAAAAAATAAATTAATATATATATATATATATATATATATATATATATATATATATATATTTTATAAAAAGGTCACTGGAGTGAAGAGTAGTGCTTAACCAAATTAACTTATATAAATATAAAGACATGAATGTAGTTGGTGGTTCCATAGAATGATGATTTTTTTTTTTATAAACCTAAACTAATTTTTTTTACTATTTTTTTTATTTGATAATTTACTTATCTAATATTATATATATATATATATATATATATATATATAATATAAGGAGTTGTTAAATTGAATATATGATGAGAAATACACAAATTCGTTAATATTGAAATTATTATTGAGAAATAATATGTAACTATTCAATGAATGTAACATAATAATGGATATGATATTTTGAAAAAAAAAAATAGAATTTGTGGAGTCTATATTGCAATTCATATATATAATCTCACAAATTTATCTGTTAAAATTATAGATATTATATTCAAACTATATTAGATTATATTATAATGTATAGACTAGCCACTTACTACATATCAATAGTGTTGTTTGGAATTAAAAGAGAAAAATATAATAAAGGGAAAAGAAAGATGTGATGACTAAATTCTTCTTTGGACCTTCTAATAGTAAGGGGAAAGAAATTAAATGAAAGAAGAGTATTCTAGAATAAGAAATTCCTCCCATTAATTTATTTCTTTCCTTAATTAGTTAATTTAATTAATTGAATTAAATGAGATAACATCCAATTATAGAATAAGAACAACAATAAACAAGTCTTATCTCAATTTGGACTCATATCATAATGTCACCCTTAAATAGTTATATTAAACATATTTGGAGTTCCAGTTAGAGCATTTCAAAACTAAATTAGATATCTTCTGAGTATAATTTTATTTAAAAATAATAATAATATTGCAATTTTTACCAACTAATAATAAATAATGTTGTATTCTTTTTTTTTTTGGTAACGATGTTGTATTCTTTTTAGCAAAAATAATGTTGTAATTGTTACTCATTATTATTATTCTCTCTACATTTTGTTCCTAAATAAATAGATAATTAATTATTACCACGTTCCACCTGCTACGATAACATTTGGGGGAAAAAATACTCTAATAATAAATATAAATAAATAAATAAATATCTTGGCTCTATTCTATAGCGAACGGCATTTGTGTGGCCTCCGCTAAGTTTAATATCTCTGTTTCCTCTCTCTAGATTATCTCCTTCACACCTTCTCCTCTTCCTCTATCTCATTCCCATCGTCGCTGCCTTGTCTGAATTTGAGCTCTCCACTGCGAAATTCCGCCGTATGCGGCGTCTGATTTGGGAATACGAGTATTCCAAGTCCCTCTTTGTTTCTCCCTTCAATTCTTGGTGTATTCTCCAACTTGTATTCGGTGCTGAGCTCAGTTATTTGATGATGCTGGTCCAGTCGACAGATGCTGCGTAAAAGAGATGGCCTCTGCTTCTTCGATGTCCGGTATGTCTTTGACTGTACCTTGTACATAATCAAAATGCCGCGGAAGTTGTGAGTTCTTAAGTTCATGAATGTTAGTTTTGGATTGATTGAGGGAGACGATGCTTGCTGATTGATATAACATTACCGTAGCTGATTTCACTGAAATTGTCTATTTTTCCATTTTCTATCTATGAAGGATGTGAAAATTTATTCTTTAGTGAGCATATCGTCACAGTCACTACTCAAGACCCGGTCTTTTTTGCAAGTTCAGTTTGTGACATACCCTTTTCAATGTACTCTGCAGTCTCTTTAGAATGTGTGAACATATGTAAGTTAGCTAAGGGAGATGGAAGTAGCAGATATGATTGCAATGCACTCTCCTGTGCATGGAAAGCTCCAAGAGTATTGTCTGGCTTCCTTGCGACCACAGCTCATCCGCACAGTCCGTCATTGTTCTCTGCAAGGACAGGAAGACGAGATCGAATCAAAGATGTGAATTTTCGGATCATTACCTCGAAGGTGTTTCTCTTGTCCAGTCATCTGGTTTAACCCTTTATTTGGGTATTGAATCATTAGAAATGAAGGATTTGTGGATTCACACTATCATCGTATTTCCTCTCTAGGAATTTCTTATTTCAAGTTCCATTTGTTTACAATCTGGGCAGAGCAATGTTTTATAATAATCAATCTGTGGCTTAGAGGCTTATAATACATACCCTCTAGCTTTGTTGAGTGTATTCTATCCCTTTTAAAGACAAGACACTTGATGATGGTAGTATTCCCTTTATATTTTCCAGAGATACGAAGCCTTATATTCAGCTGCTGAAATGCCAGAGATCATGGTCCTTAGGGGTATCTTCAGACCAAGTGTGTCTTATGCTCCACACAAAAGATGGCAGCTTCATTGTTCTTCATCAAGCTGTTCAGAATCATCAAATGAGGTTTCTCCTGAAACCTTATGGGAGGTACAAACTTCAAGAACGTTTCACTTCATTCTGTATTAAACGCGTGTTCTCCCTTAGTTTGATTGCTTGACATTATAGTTATACTGTTCCAAACAGTATTTGAAGCCAACTATAGCATATCTTTCACCAAATGAAATGGAGTTGGTTCACAGCGCTCTAAAGGTACTCCACTATTTTCTAATAAACAAGTCTTCTTTGCTTTTTACTTTCTTGAAATCTATAGTCAAGTGTAGCTTCTGGCATTTTCAGCTTGCTTTTGAGGCTCATGATGGTCAAAAGAGGCGCAGTGGAGAACCATTCATTATTCATCCTGTTGAAGTGGCTCAAATTCTTGGAGAACTTGTAAGTACTATGAATAACGCTCTATAGTCTCAAGCAATACAACTGTAAGTCCTATTTCGTTGTAGGAGCTGGACTGGGAATCTATTGCTGCTGGGCTACTCCATGACACTGTAGAGGATACAGATGTTGTCACTTTTGAGAGAATAGAAGAGGAATTTGGCGCCACTGTACGTCACATTGTTGAAGGAGAAACCAAGGTATCTGATATATGTCTCAATGAGAGTTTGTATAGTGTTTTAGGATGAAGGGTCTCTTGAGTTGTCTTATCAATCATGCTGATTTCTTCTCTTCTTTAGGTCTCGAAGCTTGGAAAGCTGAAGAATAATGACAAAATTTCTCGCCAAGATGTGAAAGCCGATGACCTGAGGCAGATGTTTTTAGCAATGACAGAGGAGGTTAGTATTTTCAATATAAGCATTGGTCTATATCCTATTATGCCTCCTAAAATTGAGCTAGGTTTTTTTTTTTTTTTTTTTTTTTTTTTTTTTTTTTTTTTTCAGGTCCGTGTTATCATTGTTAAACTAGCCGATAGACTACATAACATGCGCACCTTATCTCACATGCCTCCACATAAGCAGGTTGGCTTAACATTACTTCTGCCATTAACTATTCTGTTTTGAGTAGCTCTTCGATTACTTTGTCAACTGACTGTCCACTTTACAGTCCAGCATTGCACAGGAGACACTGCAGGTTTTTGCTCCTCTGGCAAAATTGCTCGGGATGTATCAAATCAAGGTCGACCCCTGCTTCTTTTACTTTGGTATTGCTTGCATACATTATTTACTCACTGGATAGAAATCCTTTTTTAACTGCTAATCTTTGAAATGATGTAAAGATTTTGAGGTCACATGTTCTTGTATTCAGGCTTTCGAAACATCAGTGGATTTATCAAGTTTATTACTTTTGCTCGTAAATCTTTTGAAAGACAAAACAAACAAGTTATATTGTCAAATCTTATTTCTAATACTGTCAACTCACATTGTATAATAACAGATTAGGGTAGTTACACACATATGAATTGATTTACACTATGCAGTAATCCATGTTGATTTCCATGGCTTGCTTTATTTTAGTTTAAATACCTTATGGGATTGATGGTGAAATATGTATAAGTTTCTGTACTGGCTTTCTGACTAAGCAACTTGTTGGCTCTTTTAATTTTTCAAGCCCATTTCCTGCATACAGAACAGATTCTGTTTTTTCCACTTTGATGTTCTCTCGGGTGATGTCAGTCCTGCTAATTGAAGTTCTTACGATTTTGGATTTCATTGCAGTCCGAGCTTGAAAATCTCTCCTTTATGTATACAAATCCCGAAGATTATGCAAAGGTGAAGCGCAGAATGGCAGATGTCCAGAAGGAACATGAAAAAGAATTTGAAGAGGTAACTCACCTCCCTTTTCCTAAAAGAAATGTCTGCCCATTACAGTGAGGGTGAGGCACCCCAAAAAAATAACTATCAATAAAACTGCAAAGTATGGACTGCTAGGAGCTGGTGTTGATTACTCTCTGATCTCTACAATTGCTCATAAACTCATCTGAAATAAAGATTTTCCTTGTTTTTAAGGCAAAAAAAATTCTAGTGAAGAAGATAGAGGACGATCAGTTTTTGGACCTCATGACTGTGAAAACTGAAGTTCTATCTGTGTGTAAGGAACCCTACAGGTGAATCCGCGAGCCTCTCATTCTTCTTTGGTGTTGTTTGTTGCCATATGGATGTCTATAACATATAGCCCCACAATGATTGTATTATGGGAAGATTCCCAAGAATCCCAACATATATATTAGGTTCCATGAGCTCAGTAATCCAGAGTAAGCACTTTTAGGTGAAGTTTCTTATGTGGGATCATTGAGGCTTGGATTTAAGTCTTTGTTTATAAGGGGGGTAGGAGATGTAGTCCACCTGGAAGAGAGATAGAAGGAGTGCCGCTTCTCTTGAAGTTGCTACCCTGGGTGATGTTTTAACTACACCCTGTATTATGAATAAAAAAAGGTATTATGAGTGCATATCCGATATGGCAGTTTTCTGATGTTACAGAAACTTTTGGTTGATACAAACCCGAGCTTTTGCCAAGACAAATTCAATACCTTTAGTTTGACCACTATTAGTTTAGTATGCATTTGCAAACTAAACGCGCTTCGCCTGAGAAACAGGTTCAAATTGCTGAACCTGGCTTTAATTTAGAAGCCTCAATGAATGATATGGCTTTTCACAATGTTATACACTTAATGTTTCTTCTATTGTTGAGTAGTGCTTATGGACTTCTGCTGCACTTCTTGGATTTGCCTTTTCCATTTCTTCTCTCTTTCTGATGGGAGTTCTCTTGAATTATTGAACTACTGTAGTGCTAACCTGAATTAAATTCGTGGTGTTTGACAGTATATACAGATTGGCGCTGAAATCTAAAGGTTCAATCAGCGAGGTTAATCAGATTGCGCAGGTTTGTGAGGTTTCCGTTTGTTTTTATTTCTTTAATGAAGTATGGTGAAGATGGATGCTGATTTTACTCTTTTTTTTTTTTTTTTTTGCATCTGTTCACTTTGCTGGAATAGCTTCGGATAGTCATAAAACAAAAACCATCTGTGGGAGTAGGGCCTTTCTGCAGTCCACAGCAGGTAGATGACTTTTCTCTTGCTTAGTTTTTCCCCCTTTTCCAGAAAATAAGTTCTTTTTACTATGAAGTCTAAACTTCTTTGTCTTATAAATTAATGCATGCAGATATGCTATCATGTCCTTGGGCTTGTCCATGGAATCTGGACTCCTATTCCCCGAGCCGTGCTTTCCTCTCCCTTTTAGCATTGCTATATATATTTTGGCTGTTCAAATGATATTGTTTAGAACTCTAGATTCTTTGGATAATGACAATTCTGTTATCCTCTTACAGATGAAAGACTATATTGCAACTCCAAAGCCCAATGGTTATCAAAGCCTCCATACAAATGTAATTCCATTTTTGTATGAAAGCATGTTCCGTCTGGAAGTTCAGGTACTGACGGAGATTGCATTTTGTTGGTGTAATTCGCTCAAACTTTGCAAATATGCTAAGAGTTTAGACTTAAATAATGGTTTGCTACTCAGATAAGGACAGAAGAGATGGATCTAATAGCTGAGAGAGGAATTGCTGCTCACTACAGTGGCAGAGGATTTGTGACTGGCCTTGTTGGACACGCCATGCCAAATCGGAAAGTTCCAAGAGGAAAGCCAGTCTGTCTTACAAATGCTAACATCGCATTGAGGGTAATTTTTCTTGTTTGACAATGTCTATGGGACCCTAAATGGTTCTTGTAAGAACCTAATAGCATATTTGACTATCTCTGATTAATTATGTGCTTGACCAGATCGGGTGGCTTAATGCAATAAGGGAGTGGCAAGAAGAATTCGTCGGCAACATGAGCTCTAGGGAGTTTGTTGATACTATTACCAGAGACTTATTAGGCAGTCGTGTATTTGTCTTTACACCTAGAGGCGAGGTAAGAAGTGAGAAAAGAAACAGAATTTTTTGGCTACTAGTTTGTTTACTTTTCTATGAGTTGGAAGTTCCAGTGCTTCAGTTTTGTTTCACGCTATGTTAGATAAAAAACCTGCCAAAAGGTGCAACCGCGATTGATTATGCATACATGATTCATACTGAAATTGGCAACAAGATGGTGGCTGCAAAGGTATAATCCATATAGATGGTGTGTCGATGTACATTTCTATTCCTTTCATGTGTTAGTGTTTAGCCGTGAGAAGTTATGCGAGCATGCTAGTAATGTGCTGTTTTCTTTCCTTCTTTTGAGCAGGTGAATGGGAATCTTGTTTCTCCAACACATGTGCTCGCAAACGCAGAAGTCGTGGAAATTATTACATATAATGTGAGAATCTATCTACCTACAAAATATAGCTTTAGTCGCCTGTTAATATTCCAGTATTGAGGTTAACGTTTTCATAAACAGTAAATAGTATAAATATTTCTCGCATTTCTTGTTTCTGTTCATCCATTCCATGTTAGGTGACGGTGAGGCATGTATTTTTCAGGCACTGTCCAGTAAGTCAGCTTTTCAGAGGCATAAGCAGTGGTTGCAGCACGCAAAAACCCGCAGTGCTAGACACAAAATTATGAAGGTAAGCTCATCAGCTTTCTCTAATTATATATATGCTCAATAATACCAATTTGTGGCTGTACTAGTGCTAAACAATTTGCACATTTTTGTAGTTCTTAAGGGAGCAAGCTGCGTTGTCTGCAGCTGAAATAACTGTAGACACCGTAAATGATTTCATCGCCGACTCCAAGGATGAGACGGTAATTGAGGAGATCCCTGCTAAACATTCTACAGTGAAAAAGAAGCCTATTTGGGATAGCATTCTGATGAATGTTGTTGGATTAACAACACCAAAAGGAAGCAATCGAGATTTCGTCTTTGGTAATAACGGAAGCATCAAGGTTCCAAAGGTCAATGGGAGACATAACAAGGATGTGCAGGGACTTAGCCTGACAGCTAAATCCGAGTCATTAAGCAACGGAAATGGATTTGCCCGAATGATGCAAGCCAATGTTCCCCTTTACAAGGAAGTTTTACCTGGTTTGGTTAGTTGGCAAACTAGCAAGATTACGGCTTGGCATAACCTTGAAGGCCATTTCATTCAATGGTTTTGTGTGGTATGCATAGATAGAAAAGGTAATCCTTCTCCATTTTTTTCTTCTGAAATTAACTGTGTTGCATTGTGAAATTACGGCTAAGGAAGTTCTCTCGGATATTCAATAATAATAATAATAAATAAAAATCCTTTTTGGTAACTAACCTTTACCTGAGTTGGAAATTATAAGCTAACTCTCTGATTTCTTTCTGGCCAAGTTGTTAACATTTCTCTTATAATATAAACTTGGTAAATATGCCACTTTAATAATACCATCATCTGTATGCTTGAACATGAATCCCAGGTATCATGGCTGAGGTGACAACTGCTTTATCGAGTGTAGGCATTAGCATATGCTCTTGTGTGGTGAGTCTCCAAAGATTAATATTAGATGCTGCCGTCTTTTCTGCTTTAGATGAAATACAAGTTACTTGCTTTGAAATGAAACCCAGGCGGAGATGGATAAAGGACGGGGTATGGCTGTAATGCTCTTTCATATAGAAGGAGGCAACCTCGATAGCTTGGTAAAAAAAGATGCTTTACTGAATTATATTGGTTTTATTATATCTTCCGACTAATTGATTTACATTGTTCTCAGGTGACTGCTTGTTCGAACATCGATCTCATCCTTGGGGTGCTAGGATGGTCAACAGGGTGCAGCTGGCCATGCTCCGTGGCGACAAACCCAGATCTTCTTGAATGCTGATTAGGCGAACAGCTACTCACACCCACCCTGCGGATTTGGGTGGACAAGTTTTGGCATGAAGATAGCACGTACTCGTGAGAATCTCAAAGTAAAAATAATTTGAAACCCGTGTCCCGTTTTGTTTAGATTTGGTTCTGTACCGATCCTAGTAGCAGCAGCAGCCGAACAGCTGGAAGGATGAAGATTCAGGGCAGTGTACATAGAGAAGAGGAGAGGAGAGGAGAGGAGAGGGTTTAGGGTTCAGTTAAGAATACACATGTAAAGAGAGATATTTGCATAGAGAGACACAGATACAGTTTACCAAAACAGGATGGGAACCTGTTGTCATATTCATAGTCAATTCTAGTAAAATAAAATGTCTATCTATATTGATGTCCAGAATAATAATAATAATAATAAGGGATCTTATGAACAACGGATGGGTTATTGATCCATTAAATTAGCAAGGATGGTAGATAGATTAGGGAGGCCTTGTATATATGATGATAAGGCAGCCTAGGCTAATAAATAAAACAAGGAGTAGGACTAGCTAGGTAATTGATTATTTGGTTGGCTGATGAGTCAAAACAACTCCATGTCCAAAACGTAATTGTCTACAACAAAGAAATGAATGATGGCCAGAAGCAATGTGAGGATCACCACCGGCAGCACCATCAGCCACAATTCAGTTTTCGTCGGACTCGCCACAGACACCATCTCATTTGAACCTACTACTGCCAGAGGCGGCAGGTGGGTCCTGCTCCCGAACATCCCCGACACATCAAACTTCTTCTTCTGCCCTAACTCTAAGCTGTTGAAACAATTCTCTTCTTTGGCAATACTCTCGTAGTTTGGATCCGTATCGGCAAACTCTTTCACGTATGTCGGTGCTGCTAATTCCTCCATCACCAGACTTGACAGTGACGATGAAAGTTCGGTGGTTACTTCTTCGGAATCATCCTCTTCAGATGATTCAATATTATTATTGTCATTAAGGTGGTTGCCTTGATCAACCTCCTCTTCTTCTTCTTCTTCTTCTTCTTCTATGTAGGCTTGATCTTTGTTGCCGCTGCCTTCGCCTTCTTCGTCAAGAGAGAGATCAGTGCTTTCGGTATAATCTTCATCGCCGCAAGACACGATGCTCTCTGGTGGAGTTGAGTCGTCAGACAACACGAGGATCTCGTGCTGACATTCATCATCATCTTCGACTTTGCCTTGTTTAGCAGCTTCAGTTACACCGAATTCGCTTACCAAGCTCAATACTTGGCTAGATATGGATTCCTCGTGTAAATCCGAATTTGGTCCACCATTAGTAATATTGCTGCATAATAATTTAAGAAACATATTGAATTAAAACTTTAAATTGATGTGATTTAATTTGTATACAGTTTAAAAATACACACACGACTAAAACTAACCCTTGAAGCTGATGATCAATTTGATGATTATTAAGAACAACTTGGAACCCTTCCTGCTTCCCCGATGAAATTTGGATATCCTCTATTAATCCATCATCAACAATGGGAATATAATTTGTTAGTTTGGTAATTTGGTGGATATTGTTATCAATTACGGGGCGGCGCGATGATTTCCTTGATTTGATGGTGAATAAAGCCATGAAACCTGCAATGGCCAAACTGCCACCCAACACAAGCAGTCCTTCCACACCACCGACATTAATGAATCTGCAGGGTCGTGCCCTCTTGTTGTCTCGGTTGCTGTTGATTGGCCTCCTTATCACCTCCATCATTGCGTTGCGTTTGATCATGGGAATTGGATTCCCAATACATATATATATATATAAGAAATTAGCTAGCTAGGAGGAAAGGAAGAGAAGAATAGTAGTAAAAAGCGGGTCCAGGGGAACCCAATTTGTCCCTCAAGCATAGCTTAGGAGGTTGAACCGTTCTCTTCTTCTTCTCCTTCCATCCACATGTCATGTCACTACTACCTACCTAGCTTACATGTATTTTATTCATTAATGACACAAAATAATTAATAGCTTAAAACCTAACGAGCACCTTTCAGAACACTAGTTTTCTGTGATGGTAAGAAAAAATCTTCGGTTTCGGTCAATTTTCTTATTTTTTCAATATAATCTCACTCGGACTCCTATTTTTGAAGAAAATCAGTTTTATTTGCACTCTTACTCGTTATATGACCGTGGAATGGTTGAAACTATTTCTCATATCGAACTCATAAGCACCAATTTTCTGTGATGGTAAGTAAGGAAAAATCTTCGGTTTCAGCTAATTTTCTCATTTTTTCAATATAACCTCACTCGGACCCCTATTTTTGGTGAAAATCAGTTTTATTTGCACTCTTACTCGTTGTATATGACCGTGGAATGGTTGAAACTATTTCTCATATCGGACTCATAAGCACCAAGTTTTCTGTGATGGTATGTAAGGAAAAATCTTCGGTTTCAGCTAATTTTCTCATTTTTTCAATATAACCTCACTCGGACCCCTATTTTTCATGAAATCAGTTTCATTTGCACTCTTACTCGTCGTATATGACAAAGGAATGGTTGAAACTATTTCTCATATTGGACTCATAAGCACCAAGTTTTCTGTGATGGTAAGTAAGAGAAAATTTTCGGTTTCGGCCAATTTTCTCATTTTTTCAATATAACCTCACTCGGACCCCTATTTTTCATGAAATTAGTTTTATTTGCACTCTTACTCGTCGTATATGACCGTGGAATGGTTGAAACTATTTCTCATATCGGACTCATAAGCACAATTTCTGTGATGGTAAGTAAGGAAAAATCTTCTGTTTCGTCCAATTTTCTCATTTTTTCAATATAACCTCACTCGGACCACTATTTTTTACTAAATCAGTTTTATTTGCACTTTTACTCGTCGTATATGACCGTCGAATGGTTGAAACTATTTCTCATATCGGACGCTTAAGCACCAAGTTTTTTGTGATGGTAAGTAAGGAAAAATCTTCGGTTTCAGTCAGTTTTCTCATTTTTTCAATATAACCTCACTCGGACCCCTATTTTTTATGAAATCAGTTTTATTTGCACTTTTACTCGTCGTATATGACTGTGGAATGGTTGAAACTATTTCATATATCAGACTCATAAGCACCGAGTTTTCTGTGATGGTTAGTAAGGAAAAATCTTCGGTTTCGGCCAATTTTTTCAATATAACCTCACTCGGACCCGTATTTTTCATGAAATAAGTTTTATTTGCACTCTTACTCGTCGTATATGACCGTTGAATGGTTGAAACTATTTCTCATATCAGACTCATAAGTACCAAGTTTTCTGTGATGGTAAGTAAGGGAAAATTTTCAGTTTCGACCAATTTTCTCGTTTTTTTCAATATAACCTCACTCGGACCTCTATTTTTTATGAAATCAGTTTTATTTGCACTCTTTCTCGTCGTATAAGACCGTGGAATGGTTGAAACTATATCCCATATCAGACTCATAAGCACCAAGTTTTCTGTGATGGTAATTAAGGAAAAATCTTCGGTTTCGGCCAATTTTCTCATTTTTTCAATATAACCTCACTCGGACCCCTATTTTTGATGAAAATCAGTTTTATTTGCACTCTTACTCGTTATATATGACCGTGGAATGGTTGAAATTATTTCTCATATCGGACTCATAAGCACCAAGTTTTCTGTGATGGTAAGTAAGGAAAAATCTTCAGTTTCAGCTAATTTTCTCATTTTTTTCTATATAACCTCACTCGAACACCTATTTTTCATGAAATCAGTTTTATTTGCACTCTTACTCGTCGTATATGACCGAGGAATGGTTGAAACTATTTCTCATATCGGACTCATAAGCACCAAGTTTTCTGAGATAGTAAGTAACGGAAAATGTTCGGTTTCGGCCAATTTTTTCATTTTTTCAATATAATCTCACTTGGACCCCTATTTTTTATGAAACCAGTTTTATTTGCACTCTTACTCGTTGTTTATGACCGTGGAATGGTTTAAACTATTTCTCATATCGGACTCATAAGAACCAAGTTTTCTGTGATAGAAAGTAAGTAAAATTCTTCAGTTTCGGCCAATTTTTTCATTTTTTCAATATAATCTCACTTGGACCCCTATTTTTTATGAAACCAATTTTATTTGCACTCTTACTCGTTGTTTATGACCGTGGAATGGTTTAAACTATTTCTCATATCGGACTCATAAGCACCAAGTTTTATGTGATGTTAAGTAAGGAAAAATCTTCGGTTTCGGCCAATTTTCTCATTTTTTCAATATAACCTCATTCGGACCTCTAATTTTTATGAAATCAGTTTTATTTGCACTCTTACTCTTCGTATAAGACCGTGGAATGGTTGAAACTATTTCTCATATCGGACTTATTAGCACAAAGTTTTCTGTGATGGTAAGGAAAAATATTCTGTTTCGTCCAATTTTCTCATTTTTTCAATATAACCTCACTCGGACCACTATTTTTTATGAAATCAGTTTTATTTGCACTTTTACTCGTCGTATATGACCGTGGAATTGTTGAAACTATTTCATATATCGGAATCATAAGCACCAAGTTTTTTGTGATGGTTAGTAAGGAAAAATCTTCGGTTTCGACCAATTTTTTCAATATAACCTCACTCGGACCCCTATTTTTGATGAAATCAGTTTTATTTGCAATCTTACTCGTTGTATATGACCGTTGAATGGTTGAAACTATTTCTCATATCGGACTCATACGCACAAAATTTTCTGTGATGGTAAGTAAGTAAGGAAAAATCTTCGGTTTCAGACAATTTTCTCATTTTTTTCAATATAACCTCACTCGGACCTCTATTATTTATGAAGTCAGTTTTATTTTCGCTCTTACTCGTCGTATAAGACCGTGGAATGGTTGAAACTATTTCTCATATCGGAATCATAAGCACCAAGTTTTCTGTGATGGTATGTAAGGAAAAATCTTCGGTTTCGACCAATTTTTTCAATATAACCTCACTAACCCCTATTTTTATGAAATCAGTTTTATTTGCACTCTTACTCGTCGTATATGACCGTGGAATGGTTGAAACTATTTCTCATATCGGACTCATAAGCACCAAGTTTTCTGTGTTGGTAAGTAAGGAAAAATCTTTGGTTTCGGCTAATTTTCTCATTTTTTCAATATAACTTCACTCGGAGCCCTATATTTTATGAAATCAGTTTTATTTGCACTCTTACTCGTCGTATAAGACCGTGGAATGGTTGAAAATAATTCTCCAATTGGACACATAAGCACCAAGTTTTCTTTGATAGAAAGTAAGTAAAATTCTTCAATTTCGGCCAATTTTTTAATTTTTTCAATATAATCTCACTTGGACCTCTATTTTTTATGAAACCAGTTTTATTTGCACTCTTACTCGTTGTATATGACCGTGGAATGGTTTAAACTATTTCTCATATCGGTCTCATAAGCACCAAGTTTTATGTGATGTTAAGTAAATAAAAATCTTCGGTTTCGGCCAATTTTCTCATTTTTTCAATATAACCTCATTCAGACCTCTATTTATTATGAAATCAGTTTTATTTGCACTCTTACTCTTCGTATAAGACCGTGGAATGGTTGTAACTATTTCTCATATCGGACTTATTAGCACAAAGTTTTCTGTGATGGTAAGTAAGGAAAAATCTTCTGTTTCGTCCAATTTTCTCATTTTTTCAATATAACCTCACTCGGACCACTATTTTTTACTAAATCAGTTTTATTTGCACTTTTACTCGTCGTATATGACCGTGGAATGGTTAAAAATAATTCTCCAATTGGACATATAAGCACCAAGTTTTCTGTGATAGTAATTAAGTAAAATTCTTCAGTTTCGGCCAATTTTTTCATTTTTTCAGTATAATCTCAATCGGACCCCTTATTTTTATGAAACCAGTTTTATTTGCACTCCTACTCGTTGTATATGACCGTGGAATGGTTGAAACTATTCTCATATCGGACTCATAAGCACCAAGTTTTATGTGATGGTAAGTAAGGAAAATCTTCGGTTTCAGCCAATTTTCTCATTTTTTCAATATAACCTCATTCGGACCTCTATTTTTTATGGAATCAGTTTTATTTGCACTCTTACTCGTCGTATAATACCGTGGAATGGTTGAAACTACTTATATCAGACTCATAAGCACCAAGTTTTCTTTGATTGTTAGTAATGAAAAATCTTCGGTTTCGGCCAATTTTCTCTTTTTTTTTTCAATATAACCTCACTCGGACCTCTATTTTTTATGATATCAGCTTTATTTGCACTCTTACTTGTCGTATAAGACCGTGGAATGGTTGAAACTATTTCTCATATCGGACGCATAAGCACCAAGTTTTCTGTGATGGTAAGTAAGGAAAAATCTTTGGTTTCTGCAAATTTTCTCATTTTTTCAATATAGCCTCACTCGGACCCGTATTTTTCATGAAATCAGTTTTATTTGCACTCTTACTCGTCGTATATGACCGTGGAATAATTGAAACTATTTCTCATATCGGACTCATAAGTACCAAGTTTTCTGTGATGGTAAGTAAGGGAAAATTTTCGGTTTCGGCCAATTTTCTCATTTTTTCAATATAACCTCACTCGGACCCCTATTTTTTATGAAATTAGTTTTATTTGCACTCTTACTCGTCGTATATGACCGTGGAATGGTTGGAACTATTTCTCATATCGGACTCATAAGCACCATTTCTGTGATGGTAAGTAAGGAAAAATCTCCTGTTTCGTCCAATTTTCTCATTTTTTCAATATAACCTCACTCGGACCACTATTTTATACTAAATCAGTTTTATTTGCACTTTTACTCGTCGTATATGACCGTCGAATGGTTGAAACTATTTCTCATATCGGACGCTTAAGCACCAAGTTTTTTGTGATGGTAAGTAAGGAAAAATCTTCGGTTTCGGTCAGTTTTCTTATTTTTTCAATATAACCTCACTCGGACCCCTATTTTTTATGAAATCAGTTTTATTTGCACTTTTACTCGTCGTATATGACTGTGGAATGGTTGAAACTATTTCATATATCGGACTCATAAGCACCAAGTTTTCTGTGATGGTTAGTAAGGAAAAATCTTCGGTTTCGGCCAATTTTTTCAATATAACCTCACTCGGACCCCTATTTTTGATGAAAATAAGTTTTATTTGCACTCTTACTCGTTGTATATGACGGTGGAATGGTTGAAACTATTTCTCATATCGGACTCATAAGCACCAAGTTTTCTGTGATGGTAAATAACGAAAAAATTTCGGTTTCGGCCAATTTTCTCATTTTTTCAATATAACCTCACTCGGACCCCTATTTTTCATGAAATTATTTTTATTTGCACTCTTACTCGTCGTATATGACCGTGGAATGGTTGAAACTATTTCTCATATCGGACTCATAAGCACCAAGTTTTATGTGTTGGTAAGTAAGGAAAAATATTTGGTTTCAGTTAATTTTCTCATTTTTTCAATATAACTTCACTCGGAGCCCTATATTTTATGAAATCAGTTTTATTTGCACTCTTACTCGTCGTATAAGACCCTGGAATGGTTGAAAATAATTCTCCAATTGGACACATAAGCACCAAGTTTTCTTTGATAGAAAGTAAGTAAAATTCTTCAGTTTCGGCCAATTTTTTCATTTTTTCAATATAATCTTACTTGGACCACTATTTTTTATGAAACCAGTTTTATTTGCACTCTTACTCGTTGTTTATGACCGTGGAATGGTTTAAACTATTTCTCATATCGGACTCATAAGCACCAAGTTTTATGTGATGTTAAGTAAGGAAAAATCTTCGGTTTCGGCCAATTTTCTCACTTTTTCAATGCAACTTCATTCGGACCTCTATTTTTTATGAAATCAGTTTTATTTGCACTCTTAATCTTCGTATAAGACCGTGGAATGGTTGAAACTATTTCTCATATCGGACTTATTAGCACAAAGTTTTCTGTGATGGTAAGTAAGGAAAAATCTTCTGTTTCGTCCAATTTTCTCATTTTTTCAATATAACCTCACTCGGACCCCTATTTTTTATGAAATCAGTTTTATTTGCACTTATACTCGTCGTATATGACTGTGGAATGGTTGAAACTATTTCATATATCGGAATCATAAGCACCAAGTTTTCTGTGATGGTTAGTAAGGAAAAATATTCGGTTCCGGCCAATTTTTTCAACATAACCTCACTCGGACCCCTATTTTTGATGAAATCAGTTTTATTTGCAATCTTACTCGTTATATATGACCGTGGAATGGTTTAAACTATTTCTCATATCGGACTCATAAGCACCAAGTTTTATGTGATGTTAAGTAAGGAAAAATCTTCGGTTTCAGCCAATTTTCTCACTTTTTCAATGCAACCTCATTCGGACCTCTATTTTTTATGAAATCAGTTTTATTTGCACTCTTAATCTTCGTATAAGACCGTGGAATGGTTGAAACTTTTTCTCATATCGGACTTATTAGCACAAAGTTTTCTGTGATGGTAAGTAAGGAAAAATCTTCTGTTTCGTCCAATTTTCTCATTTTTTCAATATAACCTCACTCGGACCCCTATTTTTTATGAAATCAGTTTTATTTGCACTTATACTCGTCGTATATGACTGTGGAATGGTTGAAACTATTTCATATATCGGAATCATAAGCACCAAGTTTTCTGTGATGGTTAGTAAGGAAAAATATTCGGTTTCGGCCAATTTTTTCAACATAACCTCACTCGGACCCCTATTTTTGATGAAATCAGTTTTATTTGCAATCTTACTCATTATATATGACCGTGGAATGGTTGAAACTATTTCTCATATCGGACTCATACGCACCAAATTTTCTGTGATGGTAAGTAAGGAAAAATCTTCGGTTTCAGACAATTTTCTCATTTTTTCAATATAACCTCACTCGGACCTCTATTATTTATGAAGTCAGTTTTATTTTCGCTCTTACTTGTCGTATAAGACCGTGGAATGGTTGAAAGTATTTCTCATATCGGAATCATAAGCACCAAGTTTTCTGTGATGGTATGTAAGGAAAAATCTTCGGTTTCGGCCAATTTTTTCATTTTTTCAATATAACCTCACTGACCCCTATTTTTGATAAAATCAGTTTTATTTGCACTCTTACTCGTCGTATATGACCGTGGAATGGTTGAAACTATTTCTCATATCGGACTCATAAGCACCAAGTTTTCTGTGTTGGTAAGTAAGGAAAAATCTTTGGTTTCGGCTAATTTTCTCATTTTTTCAATATAACTTCACTCAGAGCCCTATATTTTATGAAATCAGCTTTATTTGCACTCTTACTCGTCGTATAAGACCGTGGAATGGTTGAAAATAATTCTCCAATTGGACACATAAGCACCAAGTTTTCTTTGATAGAAAGTAAGTAAAATTCTTCAGTTTCGGCCAATTTTTTCATTTTTTCAATATAATCTCACTCGGACCCCTATTTTTTATGAAACCAGTTTTATTTGCACTCTTACTCGTTGTATATGACCGTGGAATGGTTTAAACTATTTCTCATATCGGACTCATAAGCACCAAGTTTTATGTGATGTTAAGTAAGGAAAAATCTTCGGTTTCAGCCAATTTTCTCATTTTTTCAATATAACCTCATTCAGACCTCTATTTTTTATGAAATCAGTTTTATTTGCACTCTTACTCTTCGTATAAGACTGTGGAATGGTTGAAACTATTTCTCATATCAGACTTATTAGCACAAAGTTTTCTGTGATGGTAAGTAAGGAAAAATCTTCTGTTTCGTCCAATTTTCTCATTTTTTCAATATAACCTCACTCGGACTACTATTTTTTACTAAATCAGTTTTATTTGCACTTTTACTCGTCGTATATGACCGTGGAAAGGTTAAAAATAATTCTCCAATTGGACACATAAGCACCAAGTTTTCTGTGATAGTAATTAAGTAAAATTCTTCAGTTTCGGCCAATTTTTTCATTTTTTCAGTATAATCACTCGGACCCCTATTTTTTATGAAACCAGTTTTATTTGCACTCTTACTCGTTGTATATGACCGTGGAATGGTTGAAACTATTCTCATATCGGACTAATAAGCACCAATTTGTATGTGATGGTAAGTAAGGAAAAATCTTCGGTTTCGGCAAATTTTCTCATTTTTTCAATATAACCTCATTCAGACCTCTATTTTTTATGAAATCAGTTTTATTTGCACTCTTACTCGTCGTATAATACCGTGGAATGGTTGAAACTACTTCTTATATCAGACTCATAAGCACCAAGTTTTCTGTGATTGTTAGTATTGAAAAATCTTCGGTTTCGGCCAATTTTCTCATTTTTTTTTCAATATAACCTCACTCGGACCTCTATTTTTTATGAAATCAGCTTTATTTGCACTCTTACTTGTCGTATAAGACCGTGGAATGGTTGAAACTATTTCTCATATCGGACGCATAAGCACCAAGTTTTCTGTGATGGTAAGTAAGAAAAAATCTTCGGTTTCTGCAAATTTTCTCATTTTTTCAATATAACCTCACAAGGACCCCTATTTTTGATGAAATCGATTTTATTTGCACTTTTACTCGTTGTATATGGCCGTGAAATAGTTGAAAATATTTCTCATATCGGACTCTTAAGCACCAAGTTTTCTGTGATGGTAAGTAAGGAAAAATCTTCGGTTTCGGCCAATTTTCTCATTTTTTCAATATAACCTCACTCGGACCACTATTTTATTTATGAAATCAGTTTTATTTGCACTTTTACTCGTCGGATATGACCGTGGAATGGTTGAAACTATTTCTTATATCGGATTCATAAGCACCAAGTTTTCTGTGATGGTAAGTAAGGAAACATCTTCGGTTTCGGCCAATTTTCTCATTTTTTTTCAGTATAACCTCACTCGGACCTCTATTTTTATGAAATCAGTTTTATTTGCACTCTAACTCGTCGTATAAGACCGTGAAATGGTTGAAACTATTTCTCATATCAGACTCATAAGCACCAAGTTTTCTGTGATGGTAAGTAAGGAAACATCTTCGGTTTCGACCAATTTTCTAATTTTTTTTCAACATAACCTCACTCGGATCTCTATTCTTGATGAAACCAGACGACGGTTCACATTTTCTTTAAAACCGTCGTCAAACCGCTCAAAAACCGGGATCGGTTCTAAGGCTGCCTATAAATAGGGGACCCAATTCCATTTGAGATTGGCTTAGGAGCTCTGACTTCTCTCTAGCTATCTCTCTCTAGAAATCTCATTTTAGCATCAGAGAGGGCTCAACTGGCACCACCCCTCTTTCTTGCTGGTTATCGCCCTGTGTGCAGGTCCGGACGACTCGGTGTGAAGTAAAGAACACGAGAAGAAAGGATCCGACACGATGATAACTTGGAGATTCATTAAGGCCGTTAAATCTAGCGGTTCAGGACGAAACAGTATAAGTTTTAAAAAAATAGTAGTTTTGATAATAAGAATAATAAAAACGAACGAAAGGGAAAGTGCAGTGACATGAAAAGGTGGCATCCAATTGACCAAGAGGAGAAAAGATTACCATATTCAGTAAACGCGGGAGTTTGTTACTTCGACCGGTCCATCTTCTCACCACTTTCATAAGTATCACAGATTGGACAACTCAATCTTTGAAGTTTGAACTTTGAACAACCAGAAATACTATTTTCTAAATAAATTCAAAAAGAAAAGAACAAATAACCAATATTTGTTCAAATCCACCGGCAATAACATCTACTCTTATTCTCTTTTGTACCTAGGTGGAACCATAAAATCCATCAATCCTCTTTTGAACAAAGACTAACCTCATCAACTAAGCAAGTTGTTAAAGGAAAAAAATGCATAAGACTTACTGCTTTCTCACCAAAAATGCTTAAACCTCCTTCATATAATCAAACTTTAGAACTGATTACACACTCAATGGCCCAGCCTCAAAATTCTTCTTCAATTTACTAAAGTATTATAGTGTTGGTCTGTCATGCCGTTAGTCTCCACCAACTGCAAAAGATTAAAAGAGCGTGGATAGTCCCATATGAATAATGTTTATAATTCCCCGACGAAGATGTCAGAAGCAGTTGAAGTCGCGCGGTCGAAGGGTGACTTGGATTTGGCGGTGGAGTGGACGACTGTGAGTGAAGAACAAAATTAGTTCCTACGGGATGGTGGTGAGGAAAACAACACATTTGGAACCAACATAGTTACGTCGATTGAGCCAAGGAGGACGAAGAACGAGTTTCGGCGGGGTCCAAAACAACATTATCATGTACAGAGAGAGTCAGGCGAGTAAATAAAAACTAACAATGGCACTTCAGGTATTAGCATAAACTAACATTAGTTTGTTCAATGTTGAACATAAGTATTTATTCATTATATTTCTGTTTTGTTTTGTAGATCGCAATTTAATTATCACTCACTACGGAAGTTTGTGTTTTTTTTATGCTTTTCTAATCTAATAAATAATAATAAAGAAATATAACTCTACTCAATTAATTAAGTTAAAAAAATATTAACATGTGGTGTGAAACAACTAGCAATTCTAATAAATAAGAAGAAACTGTCTCCTTATAAATAAAAAAAATAACTCCAACATGCCTTAGAAATGGATGTTCATTATTATAATATGGTCAGAATACAAATCTCATGGCCCACTATTTCTGTTTCAAATCGTGCACCACCACCGTTAGATTTTAACATGTATTATGTTGATTACGGGTATTAATATAGAAGGATCCTCAAAGTCAAGCATTCAAATATGTGGTTGTTTAAGATGGCAACTAGAAATGTACAAAGTTGCTTATTTTAATTACAACCAGATTGTATGTGGAAACTTTCGGTGGTCGATCGAGAATAGTTTTTGACCGATATAAGCCTTTATGGACAACCAAATACAAATATAGACTGCATGAAAAAAAATTACAAATCTAAGGCAAACCGAGATTTCACATCTCGGTTTGGATGAAAAAATCCAAACCGAGATGTGAAATTTCGGTTTACCTCAGATTTGTAATTTTTTTTTTCATGCAGTTTATATTTATTTGGTTGTCCATGAAGACTTATATCGGTCAAAAACTCGATCGAAAAAGCGTGAAAAGTCGTAGTGCATACGGTGTTTGGTAGAGACAAACACGTCTGCTGTATAAGGGTACTGTACTGACATAATAATGTTATTTGTTTATATTATAAATAAATGTATAATTGTAAAATACTGTTTAAAGAAACCGTTGTTCATCGCAAGGTATAAAATAAAACCACTCCGGATTATTTAAGCAATTAGTACGTGGATTAAGTAAAACTCGTACGTAGTTTGACACATGGACGGACCCGAAGTAACAAGCAAGCAGTCTCTTTTATTTATGAATGAATGAATGAATATACTTCTCCGCAATGCAATCTCTGAAATTGGACACTACCAGCATGTCTACTAGCGTAGCTAGAAAGATCGCAGTGGTGGGAAGTGGAAGTAATAACCTCCTCTTCCTCTTCCTCTTTCCCTTCCGTTTCATCTGAAATTTGATTGATTGATTGAATTTTCTTCTTCCGCAGTTTCAGGAGCTGTATGCGCCTCTACACTTGCCAGGAATGGGATCTCAGTCACCATATTTGATTCTGCCCGAGGCCCCGGCGGCCGCATGTCTCAGAGAAGGTTCTCTCTCTCTCTCTCCGCTTTTCTCAAATAGTAATCAAATTGCTTTAATGAAAAATTCCAAGTTCCGGATCTCGACTCTGTAGCCATGGAGTTTTTAATCATAAAAATGTTAATAGAAAGAAACGGATTCCAGAAGTGAAAGAAAAAAAAGGGGACTTTTTGAATGAATACTCTGTATTCCTTTCCTCCTTGGAAATAGGGAAACAACTGAAGATGGGAAGGAACTGTTATTTGATCACGGAGCTCCCTGCTTCACTATAACCAACAACCCTCATATGCTGGCTCTAGTTTCTGAATGGGAGTCCAGGGGCCTCGTCGCTGAGTGGAAGGGGAAATTCGGAACTTTCGACTCTACTGCTAAGCAATTAGTCAATATAGAGCAGGTTAGTTGTCAAAGCAGAATGCTATGCAATGCAATCAGCTTGCAGTCCCTTGCATTTACAGTAGCCTAAAATTAAATGTTAACCTTTGAGATGCTCATCTATTCCAAAATTCTTAGTTGTTCAACTGCGGCTATGTTTCACGACACAAGTTACATATAGCCCACCACAAGAAACTGAATCCTCTAACTGTATAGTACATCATAATGTTGCAGTAGTAGTCGAATTCAACCTAACAGTGATGCTCAGTTATTAAGGTAGAGTTTGACTTTATCTAGGAAGGACAAAGCAAAAGATATGTGGGTGTCCCGGGAATGAATTCTCTATGTAGAGTATTATGCTCTCAATCTGGTATGTATGAATCTACCAAACTACTCTTCCCTCTGTATAAATAGCTGATGTGGACAAAGACAAGATCACCCTTATTCCTCTTTAATTTATTTAATTCATCAGGTATTGAAAGCAAGTTTGGGACTGGTGTTGGGAGGATGGAGTGGATAGAAGAAGACAAGTTGTGGAGCGTGATGGGTTTGGATGGTCAAATTCTGGGGCGTTTTGAGGGAGTCGTTGCCTCAGACAAGAACATAGTTTCTTCTAGACTTGCAAGCATAACAGGCCAACCGCCTCCTCTTGGTACGATTGATTCTTTGAAATTGATGTCCTTGAATACGAAGCATGCAGATAATTGCCTTCTTTCCCTCATGTATAATATACATCCAAGTTGTAAATTCATTAGTCAAACTTCCTAGCTGATTTGATTTCCTTTTTGTTACTAGTATTACTTATCATCTTGGAGCATGAAAACCAATTAGAGGGTTCCTGTAGTTTTTATTTTATCTTATTTTTTTAGTAGTGAAAGAATTTAAGATTTATGTAGTTTTTTGCAACGGCTTTTGTATGCCATGCACAGAGTTTCATCAAATTTGATCCTTTTGTCCATTCGCTATGTTCTCAGTATCTCCATGATGTCAAATTGGTAGTTCCTTGAACTACACTGAGCTTAGTTGCTAGATTGACCAATACATTGGTATGCTTACATACTAAAGCTATCTATAATGAGGAATTTCCTCATTTTCTATAACATAATGCAATCTTTTTTTTAATGTAAGATTTGAGTCCATTGCCGAGCCTATCCAAGAAGGTAGAAGACATTCCAGTTAGTCCTTGCTTTGCTGTCATGCTAGCATTTTCAGAGCCCTTATCAGAGGTAAGAAAATCTAGTATGGTCTATGTATTTGTTCTTCTGCATTCAGCAAGGTTTACCTTATTAGTTTAACTTTACCTCTCGTTAAATATGAGTTGATGAAATAGATGATGGTTTGGTTTTTGATCTGCTTCCTCTGCTACATGAATCAGATACCTGTAACGGGTTTGGCATTCAGGAACTCAAAAGTTTTAAGCTGGGCTCACTGTGACAGCTCGAAGCCAGGGCGACCAACTTCTAGGTTTCTTCAATTGATGAATCATCTATATTGTTACTGAACACCCCCTTCATGACCTGATCCGACCAGACAAAATTATAATAACTGTTGTTGTATTGTCAATTTGATGGGCAGTGAAAGGTGGGTTCTGCATTCAACGCGGGAGTATGCAGAGAGAGTGATTACAGAAACTGGACTTAAGAAGAAGCCAAGTGATGCAACACTAACAAGAATTGCTGAAGATCTGTTTAGAGAACTAGAAGAAAGCATGGGAGTGCGCATCCCTCGGCCTTTCTTCAAGAAAGCTCATCGCTGGTATGTAGACTCAAGAATAGTATTTCTCTGTCTCTGTGAGTCAATTGATTAAAATTTGTGATGCTCATATAATATAATATAATATAATAGGGGAAGTGCTTTTCCTTGTGTAAGTGTGGGGGGAGAAGATAGATGCTTATGGGATAAACAGAGGAAATTGGCAATCTGTGGAGATTTCTGTGTGAGTCCTAACGTCCAAGGAGCAGTTGTGAGTGGACTAGCTGCAGCTTCTAAACTGACTGCCTCTCTTTGCTGCTGATTATAGCTGCTGTCATTCGCTGATTCTCCAAATAAGTTGTGTCAAGAGTTGTTAAACCAGTTGTGACTCTGGAATATATGTGATGGAGACACATTATGTATATTCAAGTTAAGCGTAAAATTTGGAAAGAGATTGTATAAAAACAATGTATTCGTATAATATTCAACCGAAACAAAATGAGCTGAGGCCAAAACAGTAGGTACTAGTTAGTTGCACCCTCATCGATCCCCACCAACTCCCATTATTCATTCCAAATAAAATGGGTGTGTGTTTTACAGAATGGTGCAACTCCCAGTTTCCCTGTTGATGGATAAATAAATAAATAAAAAGGAGTGGTCAATTCTCTCTCGTTACCAACAACACATAACTTCCATTTCCAGCTCCACCACTAACTTAACTTTACCTCTTCATTTCCTCGTACCGCTCTAGTGCCTTCTCGAACTTGACCCAAAGTGGACCTGTTTCCTGGAGATTCACATTTTCTGGCCCCCCACCAAAATATGCTTCCACCACAAATTGTGCTTGTCTCTCCCTGTTCCCCATATCCCCACCCAGTAGTATTATATACATATGCTTAATTAATAAATTCACACAACAATAATACTTTCTTTCTTTCTTTCTTTCTTACCTTCCTTCATAATCAGATAACCAAGCCAAATAAGCTGCACCAAAATATATTGACACGAATGGGTTGCATACATCCTCATCAGACTCTACCTTGTAAGCCTTGTGTCCCAACTCACTGCCATCAAACCAATACTACTTTGGATCAGTATCACACTAACAGCTTCCCCACTTTTTACTTCCTACCCAACCCAACCCAAATATATCTCTCTATTCAAACTAAAATATGCATCCAACCATTTCCTTTTTGCCAACAATTCCATTTACAGCCATCAATCAAACATACTTGTGAACCCACAATGCCGTGGCATAGTTGATTCCCATAATCCCAGGCCGCCCTTCAACCCCATTCACAAACCGCTTGCTAGAAACCTCCGCAATAGCACACACAACTGTCTGCACAGTAACCACCAGATGACGACACTTTAAGTAAACAGTAGAATCTTTGCTCTTGTATGTATTCCTAAATTTAGATGCAGTAACTGCCGGTCTGAGTCTACTACCTTGGCATTAACTGTCTCATGTAGCTTTTATTCTTTAAAAACAAAAACAAAAATAGAGCTACGAAATAATAGTCTAGAATCTAGTTTTTCAGGACTATCCCAAGGAATCACAAACGAGACTAGAACAAATTTCCAGATTGTTGCTATTATTTCAGACCTTATTATGGTTAAACATTGTCGCATGTCAATTACTACACAATTCATTCTTCTTTGAGTAGTTTCAGCTTAAATATAAACAAAAGCCAGAGAACCGGAAATATTTCGTGCAAGTCCTAATTTAGAAGCCAAATAGAAAAACTAGGTCCTAGAACTTACAGCTTTTACTCTCTTTGAAGCAAAGTGCTTGAAGATGATAGTTTCTGCAACTGCCTGACAATAGAATTATGAAAGCCACTTTTAGTAATTACACATATATTCATAAAATAAGTCTTATAATTGTTTTACCCTCAGTTCAGCCGGTGAAAGATAAGGTCTCTTCTCATCATCATGGGGAAAACGCACTTTTCCTCGTTTCTCTCCAGACTTGCTCCATTCTTTAGCAACATCTGGATGATTCCACATATCTTCCATGTCTTCTGCAGAAGTTCTGGAGTCCCAATATGTATACCCAGCAACAACTATTGCATTGCAGTTCAAAAAATTTAAGATGCCCAAAAGAAAAAAAGTCAAGTGAACTGTTAGGCCATCTCCAATGTCTACTCATAAACAAGCACTAAGTGGTTCACCAAATATAAGTCCAAAATTTATATCTACAACAGTCAACAGTATCATGAAAGATTGTTACGTGTATCTTGTACAGCAGGTTCTTCAGGGATAGAGTTTTCAATTGCCAAAGGAGTCTCATTCAAAGATTTTCTGCAGAAGAAAAGTTACAAGCAATCACAACCAACTGAAGAAGGCATACATTTTTTATTTTAATTTTTTTTACGTTTGAATATTACGAAGAAATAAACTTTCAGTTGGGCGTTTCTCTAACCTCAGTTGAGAAGAATAAAAAAAATAATTAAAGCATCCTGAGGAGTTACTCATGCATACCGCATGACAAACCTAGTTAACACATAGGTCATGTTCAAGTAATAAGAACTTCAGTTATGCTGCAGTTGTGATAAGATACTTGACTTTGCAGCCCTACCCCGTCCAGTGAAATGAGAATGCAGAATTTTGAGCGATAGAAAATGTCCGTCTATGAAGCCACCTACCTAACACATGCAACTTTTCATATGAAGCACTAACAGGTACGCTCTTGATATGTCCTTGAGTGAGTATTAAAGGCACTATATCTTTGGATAAAAAAGTAATATCTGTCGGAGCATGAAAGAAAGGAGAACTTACACGGATATAAAATTTTCTTTGACTGAAAGAAAGCTTTTCCAATATGGTAACGTAGACTTATGCATTGGTTTCTTCGTACCACCTCTATATGCCCGAACGATGAACTCTTCACTTCTTCCTCTAAAAAGACAAACCAAGATATTAGTTAACGCTAGCGAGAAACTACTGTATAAGTGAAAAGACTCATCTAAATCAGAAAATGTGAACCCATCTAAAACGATTAAATCTTACTTATCTTCAAACTGTGATAACCATTTAAGATAGGCGGCACCAAAATAGACATTTATAAAAGGTCTATATAGAACTTCTGGCTTCCCTTTCACTTCATAAGCATGAAAACCATGCTCACTGCATGAAATTCATGGTTACATAACATTACTACTGAGAATAACACAGATAAATGTTAAAATCAACAAAGCATGTACTCAGCGATGGATGCATATAGAATAACGGGGACAAAATATCCTCATTTTTCATAACTTGGATGTAATTTGTGTGTATACTACAAAAAAATATAATAAATTATATGGTAAAAAAATATGGAGTTTGAACCACCTTTTTTTAAAATATATATATATATATATTCTTATTTCTTTAGTTTCTACTTGTGATTATTCTAAGAGGTGAACCTCCATTTGAAAAATTATGGATACGTCACTGCACGCCAACCTAACCTGTATTAACGAACTTAACGTGCTAACCTGCTAAGCCATTCTGCACTTTTAGGCAGAACCTGCATTAACCCCATTGTAGTTTCTTTTGTCTTCTTGTCATATCTTGAAGCAAAAAGTTGTCGGTCACTTTCAAGTTCTACAATAGCACAAATCATATTCTGAAAAGAAGACAGTGATGCTAAGTTATGCTAAGAAAATAAATCCCCTTTACCAAATTTACTGTTGATTTCCGTGTTAAAAGAAAGCAGTAAAAATCATATATACGGACTCCCAAAGCCCAAATTATTTATAAATATATTTATGGTTTATATAAGTCCAGAAACTAATCATGGAATAATGGAGCAAATCTATATATGTTGTTAAATTTCTTTAATGCATATGAGATTAACTTTCAGAAATGTCTAAGGGAATGAAATTAGTGGGGTCACTAGCTTGCCTCAAGATTCCAAAATAGCTTTCAAAAATATTAACAAAATAAGGAAGTAGTACCTCAACTTTCTCTAAGTAAGTGTATTGGAAAAAAGTTCACTTCATATGTAACATGATTTTAACAAAGGAATTAGAGGTAATATAATATTGCTATTTATATTGCTATAAAAGTTAGCATCCGCCGTTCACTAACAGCTTCTGGTGCTGAAGAAGCCTAGTGATTAGACTAGACTCGTTAAATTGATGATTATGATTACATTTATCAGTGTCTAATTAATTGTAAGAGTCAGTTAGTTTATAAGGCTGCAAAAATCCATGACACAGTAAGGTAATGCAACACGGGCAAAAGGCTTAATTTAATGGGTCGGGCAATCTGCTTACTCAATATAATCACAATATATGAGGTTTATTACTAAAAAAATGGTTTCCAAAAATAAAAAGAACATACCGGATCAATTGAAGAAGGAAAATGTCTCCGAACAATTATTTCGGCAACAGCCTGAAAGAGCACAAACAGTCCATGAGATATGAACATCATCAAGGACTCATCCGCAAAAGATTTTACTTATTACTTCCTACTGCAAAAACAGTGTAAAACTGTAAGAAATGAAAATAATTTTAATAATTAACCTTTCAAAATATAAAACTTTAAAGTGAACCATTACCAAGGCATCACACATAGAATCGACAATTTGTTGTGGACTATCATGCATTCTAATATGTTGATTAGTCACAGGCACAAGCATATATTTTTGTGGGGATTGAGTTTAAAGAAATTTAAGTAACAAGTAGTTTGGTACTAGATAATATAGGCTACAATATGGATTTGTGTAAGTTGCTTTTTACCCTCATCTCAATCTGTGTCAAGTATACTTGTCCATCGGGATCACGAGATAGATGGATCTTATCTCCTTTAGTCTCTCCAGCATCTAACCACTCGGAGCACACTTCTGGAACCAACCACATGTCTTCCATGTCTAATTCTTCAACACAGTCATTCCAGTATTTGAAGCTTACAGACATTTTCGCAATATCCTTTCTGTCGATCAAGGCATCTAAAAACAATCGTACATTTATCAGTAGTAAAACAAACTAATTCGTGTGTATACGTGACAACTTACATATATAGCTAGCTAGGACCTCCTCCTTTGAAACTGGAGAAGTAACTGTAGAATATGGAGAAATTTACTTACAACACTTAGTTGACATTCATAAAAAA
The DNA here is from genome assembly GCA_036873135.1 of Clarkia xantiana subsp. parviflora. Taxonomy (NCBI): domain Eukaryota; kingdom Viridiplantae; phylum Streptophyta; class Magnoliopsida; order Myrtales; family Onagraceae; genus Clarkia; species Clarkia xantiana. The sequence continues at coordinate 37,102 of JAPTYO010000058.1, read as the reverse complement.
GATCTAATGAATTGTGAGTGCAATACATCCTGTTCATATGACTCTATGCACTTTGCAAAATTTAAGAGAAGCTCTTTACTTGCATTTCTTGTTTTATAATTTTAAGTTTCATAGCGCTATATATATATTAGCGAACAGGATTAAAATGAAAATGACGAAATCAATATAAAATCTGTCGATTGAAATACAACAAATTCCAATGTTAAACATACCCAACACAACAGAATCAAAGTTTTTCTGGTAAAAAGAAAAGAACATCCTACTGATTTCTAGAAATGCGAGAGCTGAATTTCAATTCCTGAGTAAATGTGTATAACAATGTCGAACAAGAACATGCAGAATCATCACAAGGTAGGAAGAAGTCTAGATTAATTGAGAGTGAATTTACCTACCCAATGAATAACGGCTAATTAAGGATGAAACGACAACCTTTTGCTTTTCGAGAGACCCAATTACGGATGGTGACCACTGTCTAAAATAATCTACCAGAAACGCACGAGAGAGAGAGAGAGGATGAAGGTGATGGATATTCTTCTGATATATAATAGGTTCATCATAAGGAGAAGAAAGAATAAACTTTGGAGGTGCAGCACAGTTGGCGGTCTCTCTCTATTACGCGCTTATCCAGTGAAGGAGTTTCACCGTGAAAAAAAAGTATGACAAATAAATCATTTACTTAAAATATGAGCATTTATTTTAGGCATATTGGTTCTAACTTCTAACATCGTTAAACAACTCAACCTTGATAATGGGGAAATGAAGCTCGCGTTGAGAAATTTCAGAAAGTGGAGTCAATACAATTACAAAGATACTGTAATATCCACACACAAAAAAGGGGGGCAACAATGGTAATAGCTTAGTTAGGGCATACTTGTTTTTGTTTTCAAGACCGCTTCTTGTCCTTGCTGCCAGTGCCAGTGACACGATAACAAGTTAACAGCATATAATCAACCTCATATACTAAAAAATAATAAAGACCTAAACATTTCATAAGGGTTCTTTTAGCTTGAATTAATTGATAATAATAATAATAATACAACAAGTGTGACCACCAACCACTCCTCCACTGCAGGGACAGTATTGGCTAGTGCCAACCCGGGTTTCTGTTCCATGACAGATAAGAAGGATCTCCGAGTTGCCTGGTTCAAATCAGAGTGAATGAATGAATAATATCAGCTTCTATACTGCAAATGGTATCATCTCATCTCTATTTTAGCCATTTTGGCGGTGATTGATTCTCTTCATTATTATGTACTAATATTTATATATATAGACGTATGATTTCATGTCATCATCCCCTTAAAACAGCCTGATCAATCTAGATAGATACATCTGGAACGTGCCAGTAAGTCCCGGCAGGCTTTGGGTATGATCCTAACCCAACCTAACCTAACCTAACTTCTTTTTTTTTTGGATTTAAAAACCACACAGAATCAAATAGAACACGAAGGAGAGGCACATACCTTGGCTTGACAAGATATATCACAGTGAAAGACATTGCCAAGAAGAAGCACAATCCTCCCACAGTGAGGTAAGCTATGCCCAGGAAGTCATTCTTTCCTCCGAGCCAGCTTGTGGTGGAGAGCACAAGCTTCTTTTTGCCATTGAAACTGTAGGTGTTGTAATTGTTATTCAATACCACCTCTACCACATCCCCCGCCTTAAGGTCAACCTCAATCTTCCCATACAATTTTCTGAAAGTTGGAAGAGCTGCCGTTCTCATCCATACAATTAGGTCTTCTTGCTCACTCAACTGGTAATTCAAACAAAAAACAATCAATTCAACTTGCCGACGTCACCTATAATCATTTTACACCATAGTGGACCCAAATAACCATAAATACTTCATCTCCTAAAAGCTGTAAGAGTATTACTGCCATAACTTGCTTAATTTTAAAACAAGCTTGGAATCAACTTTAAGATTACGGTGTTACTTGGCTATTACTTTGAGATAAAAGCTCCAGCCTGCTATTGGAATTGGAACAGATCATGAGTTATAAATGAAGAACCATTCACGAACTAAGCAAAAATTGCAAACATGTCCATAGGCCTGAAAGAAATGAACTTACTGGAATGTCTTCATTCAGCTTGGCACCACCTATTAAAGACCCATTTTGGAAGTTCCGTGGAAAGACGTCTTTGCCAAACTTGTGATCCCTGTCACTCTTCCAAGATATGCCCCTCTTATTTACAGCTAGCTGCTCGCTGTTAACTGAGAAACTGTAAGTATCATTGAACAAGCTCCACGCTATGAGACCACATGGCACAATCGGGAGTCCGTTAGCAGTATCTTCTGGTTTACAATCACTAACTGAAGCATAGCTTTTGTTACTCTTCAACTGTGCATCACTACGACTTTTAACATACCTGTCTCAGCAAAACCGAGAGCACATTTTTATTGATAAACTGGTTAGTGGGTAATTCAGGGTGGGAAGTAGAAATTCATAATAGACAGGTTATTGATAGTTAAATCTGGCATTCGAGATGGCCCCTCAAGTGCTACACTGGCACTTTCTCAAGAGGACATCCAAACATTATAAGCACAGATTCTTGATAACTACATGTTGATAGTAGGTTAGACTTAAAGACTTTTAGTACATATGTGTATTAGTTTCTTCCCTCCTAATTTTGAATATGGTTTGCACTGTAAGGGTGCATAATTAACGATACTGCGTTGAGCATTCCCATTTAGTACAATAAGATTTTATTCACCTGATCAGGAAAATGTCAGACGTAAATAATAAATACAGATAACGTCTCCAACATAAAAGATACATATTCTTGAATGCATTCTGTTAATGAGAAATGCTATATTTGAGAACCCAGGACCAGATCACCATTAAGCTAAAATATAACTCCATCCTATCTTTTCATTATGGGAAAAGTTAGGAGCAGTACAAACGTTACACCTGTTCTGCGTGCATAATTCAACATACTAGTTTCAGTTTGAATGAAGTTTATACAAACCTTCGATGATTTTGATAGAAGTTGTCGAGCTGATAGTATACATAGATTGGCCTCGTCATATCCTTTTTGACCTGATCATAAAGATAAGGGGAGTGGGAAGAGGTCATCGTTAGACTGCTGACTCTGTCTCTACTTGACAATTCCACAGTACTTCAGGCAAAAGAAACCTTACCGTTATATTCCGATGGCAAGTTTTGTTTCCAGATGACTGTATATATGCAACCTTATCATTCTTAAATGTTGATGGAACACAACCACTATCGTAGCGATCAACAATCTCAACCACCTAGTGAACATGAATTAATTCTTTCATTTCCAAAGGGGGGGAAAAGCAAGAGGAACGTCACAGAGTTTAAACTTCTGCTTACATCGCGTGAAGCAAACAAGGAAGCCACACCAATGGGAATAAAGACAACGCTCACAAGCATGAATGCTGAAATTACCTATTGAAAGAGCATGACTTAGTGCTACATCAATTAATACCAAACACATTTGGAAAATGCTACATGTATAGGATTAGGGACAAAAAATTCGCACCCATCGAGGTGTAAGGATTGGTTTGCAAGCAGGAAGTTCCTGTTGAGTAAACTTTGAATCTGAAAAAAAATAACAGAGTTTTCAGCAAAGAAAAGAAATATGATATAAAAAGGCACAAGTGATGCTACAGTTGTCCATTTGGGACAATATGGAAAGCATATCACTATCAGGGAAGAGTTTTTGAGTTTCAGTGATGGTATATTTATATTCCATATCTTGAATGCACTTTGACCATTGTTGAATCCATGTTCTTGAGTTCAGAAGATGTAGGAAAACAAGCTAACAATAATTTGATTGAAACACTGACATTTAATATTAGTTCATACTTGAAAGTATGTGGCATCTAGTGTTCACTAACTATAGGGATATGGGGATATATTTCCTAGTATCTATGGTCACAATGGACAATACTAAAATCAGAAGTTTGGCAAACTTGCTTGGAACGGGAATAGCCACAATAGAAGAGGAATTGTATGAAGTGTGATATTATGTATATTTTGGTAAAAGGAATTCATCAGTGGAGTCAAACCACACGGTCGCTTGGTAGACAAAGTTGAAGAAACAATAATCAGAATTCAGAACTAAATCAGGATTTGGCACCAATTAATTATCTCGTTCCAGCATTGACATGTAGCGAGGCGAGGCTATCATAATGACTAATTATTTGGGGATAGGGTTTTATTTCCGATCGGATCCTATCCTAGACTGCCCAACTCGAACCTTCCGAATGCAAATAATTGGAGATCAACGCCAGAATAAGGTATTAATTAAGCAGCTAGAATCAGTTCAGGTTTCAGGAGGGTAATAAGTAAGGGAAGTAAGAAGCTGAGAGCTACCAAGCAAAGAGAAACTAGCAGCAGGAATTGCGATGGATGAGATCACAGAAGATGAAAAGGAACTAGAGGATCTAACAGTAACCGAATTAAAAAGCAGTTGCTGGTAAAAGAGAGATGAGATGTAATTACACTTGGGTCTCTTAGATATCCTCCTGGCGGCGCTGGGATCGGCAGATCCGGCGGCTACGGACGAGCTGGAAGGCGCAGCAGAACTCATCGGAGGATATATTTAGAAAGAGAAAGCAGGAAGGGCTAGCACTAGCAGCAGCAGCAAAGTTGGAGGGAAGATCAGATACGGAGACGGGAAAGCAGGTAAGGAGAGGGCAGAGGAGGATGAATGATCTGTTGAATTGAAGAGACGATGTTCAAAGAGGAGGATGATGGGCATGGACTGGGTAGTTTTGACTTTACTTTCTCTCTATTTCTGCGTTGCTCGTCTTGTATGTGATGATGGACGACGGCCGCGTTTTCATCCTCTCTAGAAAGAAATTGAATTGTCAAACAAGAGTAGCCGACGGACGGACTTGGTTGTATTCTAGTACTACTACTACGCCTTCTAAAAATAGTATTATTATTATATGAGTAAATTTTCTTCCTCTGAAATTTCCAGTGAAATTTCAAAAGAAAATAAGAAAGAGAATGTAATGGAACAAATGTATTGGTCATTGGTGGGACCCTAAACCACTTTCTATAGAAATTTCACACCATATTTCACAGTTTGTATCACCATATAAATTTAATTATAGTTTGGGTCAAACAATATAATATGGTGTAGCAATTAAACTTCAAAGCTTCATCAATTAGATATATGTTAAATGTTGAAACTCCATTATTTCGTTAGAATGAAAATATATTCATGATCAACACTTTAATATATCGCTTAGACAATTATTGTCGTTAAATCCTCGGCATCCACCGCTGATTTTGTCAAAGGTTGATGAACCTCTTAAAACCACTTATGTCGATTTGGCTGCTAAGTTAATTGTGGTTACTGAATCTTCTGAGCAAAAATCTCAACAAATCCGTCCCGAAATTAAGTCCAAGCCCAAACGGGCGTGACCCTCCTTCTAAACTCGGGCTCGGACCTTTTAGCCTAAAGCCCGAGAATCCCGAGTTCGTCTGAAATTATTATTCATCATAATCTAAACCTTACTCCCTTTACAGCCCATTTCCATTTTATCGACCTTTAAGCTCATCCGCTTGGCCTTTTAAAGCCTCATCTGCTAGGCCCTAAAACCCATCTGCTTGGCATTTAGCTATGTTATCGTAACATAATCCCTAACTCATATATCTAGTCTAGATAACAAACAAGACTCTCGGCCTCTCCAGTTCTCTCTCGTCTCGATCTCTTACTCTCCTACTACAAAATCTCCAGCTCTATCGCATCTTATTCACTTCTCAAGCTTGTTCTTACTTCTTACGATGGGTAACTAGTCTAAGTGGGCGTGACGAGGGTGTTTGAAGTTTGAACAATTAACTTGTATCGATTTTAACTAGATGAATCCATGTTTGATTATTTATTTTTTTATTAAATTCGGGCTAGCCCGATCCCGTCCCGAAAACCCAAAGTCCCAACTCGGGCGGGACTTTTCCTTGTGTTCAGACTCGGGCTAAGATATTGTTGTCCTGAAATTTCGGGCTCATGAAAAAGCTCGCTCGTCCCGTCCCGAGCTCAGCCTTATTCTGAGGTATTGGACTAGTCGAAGTTGTTGATGCACTTGTTAGTACCGGTGCAGGTGGTGTTCGGTTGGGAAGTTTCACTAACGCGTTTGTGGTTGATTTTGGCAACACAATTGAAGTCGTTACGGTTTTAAAGCGATTGCGGATACTAAGACTAAAAACGCTAATGGTTTGAGGTCTTTGGGACCTTTGAAGGTTATCGGGCCACTACTACCAGTATTTAATCGACTTAGACTGCATGCCCCTGAGGCCATTAAGGGTTTAAAACGATCGAGGATACATACTAGAGCTAAAAACGATTATTGGGTTGAGGATTTTTTTAAAGTCATCGGGTCACTAGTGTTGTACAACCAGCATTTAATCGACTTGGACTGCATGTATGCAGATAATTCAATGGTTTGAATTTTGACAGGGTGGCAGATAACTTCTACGATGTGGAGGATAAGAGTGTCATACTATAAGGAGAACATTGTTGACTCTAACCTTATTCATTGGTTGGTCGATATAGGAGAATCTAACATGCATCAGAATGTTCATCACATTTACAAAATGCGAGCATTGCCTCCAACAACGTTGTTCATGTCACAGTGATGCAACTTTGGTTACTAATTTGACTGTGTACGTGTTATTGTTCTCGCAGGTGGTGTTATTGTAGATGCTAGAGCATCTATTATTGCAGTTGAACACTCGTACAAGTTACTGTATATGATGTCGAGAAAATTCGACAGCATTAACTTCAGAAGTTTGAGTCAGAAGATGTATTTTTTTTTTTACAACTTTGAACTTAGAAACGTCCCTGACGATGGACTCATTGGACGACACTTTGAACTTCCTTTGTAGAAATATTAAAAATATATATATAAAAAAATGTATGTTTATACTAAAATACGACAACTGCAAATGATATGTTTTTAGAATTATAAATAAACAATGTATTATTTTAGGGAGATATTTTTGCCTTGTATTCAAGTCAAAAAAAGTTTGTACAGACTTAGAACAAGATGTAGGTGGGCATATAGACAAACTTTGGGAATAATTATGTTAAGTGTAATGTTCGTTGTGCCCAAAATGAATATAATTAAAATTGTTATTTGCACATATTTGATTGTGTTTTCCAATTTGATTAAGGCCTCTATAAACACCACATTTCTCTTTTTATCACTCTCTTCAACTTAAGGGCTCTTCGTTAATATCTATATAATAACTAACTTAAACATCAATGAGAATTCACTGGGATAAAACCCGGTCAACCCCTTTCGTGCAAGTCGGAGGGCGGTGAAAGACATCTTGACTCGAGATCCGTAAGACTAAGATCCATTAATTCATTCATTTAAACTAACTTTTGACTATCCCTTGAATTAAACAATGTTTAGCTCATTCATGATGAGACCTGATATGTTATATATTTTTTATACTAGTTTCTCCTTTAATTTTTTACAATATTTTTTGAATAGGCAGAATTGCTCATTTATTATTCCACAATATCAGCTACTACAACTTACAAATTTCAAATATCAGTCTTATCACCCATTTGTATCGGATGATTAACGAGCATGCATCTCCTGCATTCATGCATTCATCTCGCTAAGGTAAGAATTCAATTCACGAGGAACAGATTCATATGTACACATGCATGCATCTCCTGCATTCACGCATTCATCTCAGTAAAGTAAGAATTCAATTTATGAGCCGATTCCCGAAGGTTCTAGGAACGAGGTGTCTTCAGTTGACTATGGTGCATCCCTAAATATATAAAGACATCCATATCAGCGTGATGGAATTCGAAAACAGATGCTAGCCTACGAATGGTGGTCGTCAACCTACCAACATACATTGTCTTGTGCGTAGGAAAAAACATATTGCTTATTTTGGTTTCTCACTAGAATTCGTGTACCATTGGTAACTAAGTTGACAAATATCATTTTCAGGTCTGCATATGAAGTATAACTTGATGGAAGAGACAATTGCATGTAACAAAGTTGTGTCCAAAATCTGGTGCTCCAAATGTATTTTCCATACTCATATAATGATTAAAAAAAGGAAAAAGATAGACGGTCCGATATATACAGTCCGAGAAGTTCCAACTGACTGTTAAGGTAAAATTGCCACTAAAGTTGTAGTTAATTACACTGTAGCCACAGTGAGGTAATGGGGATCCGACATTCCGATAGTCGGAACGTATATCAAGGCTCATTAAAAAAAAAATCAATTTTCTATTTGTAAATTAGAGTTCAAGGTCATTCTGCATTATTAAGGAGATTTTACAAGTTCTTCATAAACCTTTCTATTTGTGAATTAGTTCAAGGTCATTATGCACTATTAATGAGATTTTATAAGTTCTTGATGAACTGGTATGAATATACTTTCACATGCGAGAGAGTTCAACGATGTAACTCAACTTAATTGAGTTTATGTCCGGATAATATAGAAAATTGTTGTTACAAGTGTATGTAGTACATTCAAATTCTTCAGAAAGCCACACAGACATACAATTGTGTTAAAATAAATTAATCGTTATAATTTTAGCTGTGTCGAATGCACCCTAGTCAATACAAAGTCCAATAATATCATAGCGAGCTTCTCCCTAGAGGAGAAGCATCCAATACGACTAACCATATTACCTTCTTCATGGGAAAATTGATGTTAGTTGACACTTGAGAGAGAAAGTTAAAGGAAAACACACCCTATAGTTTTGCTACCTCCAAGAAACAAAGCTACACCACTTTATTTATTTCATTCAAAGTAACTTCTCCATACCGATTGATTTTGAAACAGTTGTAACATTTCCAACAACAACAACAACTACCGGAACAATAACACTTTCAAATTTTATGGATGTAGTTGAGGTTATTTTCTGTCTGTCCAAGCAGGCAGCGGCAAGACAGACACATAATCATCTACCAAGCATGATGATCCGTCCATTCATCAGTTACTAGAAGTAGCAACAGTAGTAGTGTCTATAGGTGTGTCTGGACTTGCTCCCCATTCGGTCCATGATCCATCATACACAGCAACATCCTTCTTCCCCAGACGATGCAAGCCCTGAGTGACCAGACCACCATATTATGTGAATGAATTATTATTATCATCGTCAAACTTAGAAGCACTTTTCAGATTCATTCATTAAACATACCAGTGCTAGAATGCAGGCTGTAACCCCAGTTCCACATGAAGCTACTACTGGCTTGTCTAAAGACAGCCCTGCATAAGATTTTGATGTTACATGCAATAACTTATATTAGCCTAAAAATATCAATATCTCCCCCACCATCTACAAAATCCAACTTTACCTTCTTGTTCGAATCTTTTCTTAAGATCATCAGAAGGCAGTAGTGTCTGTGAACCATCCAACATCTGTAAATCAAACTCCAACCCATGTCAGTCACTGCCCCTTCTCTTCTGCATGCCAGCCATCTATTTTTCTAGTTTATTATTTAAATAAATGGATATCTCCACCACAACGACAATGCAATCCTTTACCTGACCAAAGGGTATACACTTGCTTCCAGGAACATGTCCACTTCTTATTCCCTTTCTAGGTTCTGGAGCTGTCCCATCAAATCTAACCATAATAAATTTCAAAGACGAGTAAGATCCACGGTTTACTTCAACTAAATGGTCCTTGAATTCTTAAACATGAGCAATGAAGAAATAATGCAAGCATTTCTAGAAAGCAGTTGCTAGTAATGACTAGAATATACCTGGCCTTAGATCTAGCATCTATCTGTTGATGGGTCTTCTCCTCAATGTTTCTTCTCACCTGTAGATTTTAACAGTAGATAAAACATTGATTCAACGTTATAAATAAAAATAACCTTTTTAAAAAGGTTTACCCTTCAAAACATCTATAAGGAACGAAGGGTCACATGGAGAGTAAATGAAGCACCGAAATTTGGTGATGAAAATCATTATCGACGCCTATGTAAAATTTAATGCCCCAAAATTAAGACAAGCAAAAAGCTAACCTGCTCAAGCGACCAAACAAGATGAGGCTGAAATTTGGTCTCAAATGTTATTGGCCCAACCTGATAGTAAGGTAGATGACAAAAGTATCTAAGCAAAGATAAAATGACAAGCTAAATCCAACTTCCACAACATTTATGTAAATTGTACTTCATGTGCATCCCAAAAGAAATGCAAATATGAAAAGAACCAATAAAAACTGTTATATTACCATCTGGCCCTGATAAACCTTCTCTATGGCCTCAGTTGCAGCACTGGCTTTCAGGATAGCATCACTTGAGGCACTAGACTCAACATCATAACCTGATGCTCGCCATCTTGGAAGACCTCCATCTAAAACCCAGACTCTTTCATGCCCAAATACTCTAAACATCCTTTTTGTTAATACATAAAATGTCTGTGTTAGGCTAAGGAAAAAAAAGGCAGATAGGTATTCAAAATCAAACTTTTGTTATTGTTCCGCATCTCACCACCAGACACGAGCTGCACTAAATATCCCTTTACCATCGTAGACAATGAGACCATCTTCATTTCCAATACCAAGAGAAGAGGCAGCAGCAGCAAAAGCTTCCTCTGACGGCAACATATGAGGTAGCTGATAGAGTTGATTGTATATGTATCAGTAGCTTGTATGACAAACAAATATATCCAAGATATTGTGAAACTAGGTGAAGTCAAAAGAATCAATGGAACAGCTGCAATGTATGACTCCTACATAAACTTGATCAGATCCTTACTTTCTCAAGCAAGAAACAAATACTTTGAGGCATTACACCTAAAAAGGTCTACAATTTGAGAATACAAATTAGCAAGCCTATTATCCAAGGGCAAAGCATCTCCTAAAAGATTAAGAGATCCAGGCATAGATTATTTCATACCATAAAACACGTTCTCAAAGATTTAGCAACTTAGATCTACTTCACCGTAGACATTATTTGGCTTGCAGGAGAATGGAAAAAGTAAATATTTTTCAAACCAAAAGTATGATAAACTTCTAGAATAATTGAATGTCATGTCAACTTAAGCTGACAATGGTAATACATAAGAACATTCAGAAGTGTTGGGAGGGAAAACATCTCACTTTTGTGGTTCGATCTGATATTCCGTCCACATCAAAGAAGAGTGCTCCAGGAATATGAGCCACCTGATAGCCGTAGCAAAACGAAATGGAGTGCAATTATGTATCAGAATGTGTTGCAAACAAAGAAGATCATCAAGCATTCAGTTAGTGACCTGATACTCCTGAAGTGGATTTCGCTGCTCATCTGGCATATACCATGATGCATCCAGCAACTGAAATAAAAATTTAATGTTGATCAGGAAAGGACTATAGCATGTATTTTTTGCATTTGTTTACGTTCCCATTATATAAATTGAGTCGTTCTTGTATATAAAGTAAAAAAGATGCGGCGAAAAATTTGGTTAGACCTTTACATCTTTTGGTAGAGCACGGAGTATATATATATTAATGTACCCATGGGCACTTTAGATGCAATAACTATTACTTGTTTTATTTTGATACTCCTTATGTAAATGTATTGGCACCCTGCTGGTGTGTTATTATTGATGTTCTGATCTTTAAACATTTAAGGGAAAAAAAGCAAGCTGAAGAGAGCACCTTCAAATCAGGCTCTTTGAGATTAGCATGGAGCCAATCAACAGAAACAACAGGTTCACTGGTAGATGTTGATTGAGTTGTGTAACTGAATGTTGCACCAACAACTGAAGAAGCCATTCGATTAAGAGTTTGACGTGCTGGATTATAAGACAATATCCTTGGGGTAACTTGAAATTGAAGCGTCCTCTTCTACAAGAAAACATAGTCAGAATCATGAAAGAAAACAACATTACATACTACTCTAACAGGGGGAAACATTGCATCTGACAAGTACACCCAGTGACCTAACTTACTTCACCATATGCATAATTATTAGGAATATTGATTCATGTTATAGGACAGAGTGAACATTTGAACTCCTATCTCAACAATAAGCATAGTAGAACAGTTTGAGGATATAATACGGTATCAAGCAGCTAAGACTCAACCTGATGGCAAAGAAAATCACTTTTTGTTTTTTTGAAATTCCAAATCAGTTGGAGTTGTTTTCCAGTGCGTATCCTTCCAATATCAAATTAAAAGGTCTCATGAAATCTAAGTACTGTTAGCTAAAATTTATCACTCTCTAAAGCCAGGTAAAAAAAGAAAACATGATGATGATATCCCAGTCAATAAAGCGGAAAACTTAAAACTCACGTTGAGAAGTGGAGAGAAGAAGAGTGTGCGTGAGCACGGAAGTGGAGATTGAAGAAATCGAGAAGTCGTCCGGGAGAAGAGAGTTGATGCCATCGATTATGCAGAGAAGATGAACATCCCCCGATGAAGAATCAGCCGCTTGAGCTTTGCTCTCTCAATGCGCACTCGACAAAGCTCCGCCTAGCCTAGCCTAGCCTAGCCAAATTAAAGAAAAGGGTTCCGGTTTGACAAAAAAAAAAAAGATAAACTTTATTGAGTGAATGGCATATGTTATGGGAATTGAAGGTCCGGCCCAAACATTAATAAAGAAACTGTATACTGAAAAACCCTAACTGACATTCTTATTTGGGGACTGTCTTATTTGAGCTTCATTTCTTCATTGCCTGAAATTTGCACTCACTCCCTCAAGCAGCAGAGCAGCAGCGGACGGTACAAATCCAATCCCCCTCCCCGCATCGCTTCATTCAGATGGGTTTCTGCATGAATCACTGCGATCATTTATCTGCCAAGTCGATTCTGCTTCCGGCGCCTTCTTCTTCTTGTTCGAGCAGACCCCATCACTGTCGTGCATTCTTTTATCCAGGCAGCAGTAGAAGCAGCAGCATTAGCAGCTCATCTTCCTCCAAGTTCCTGAACAAGATTTGGTCGGCGCAGCTTCCCTTGAAAGGCTCCCTCCGCGCGCCACTTGTCCACGCCCGCAGCGAGAAAACAAATGACGCCCCTCCTGCAGCTGCGGCCTTGGCCTTGGGGAAGAGGACGGACTTGAAGAAAATTATGATACTTGGAGCTGGGCCTATAGTGATCGGACAAGCTTGTGAGTTCGATTACTCGGGGACTCAGGCGTGCAAAGCCCTCAAGGAGGAAGGGTACGAGGTTGTCTTGATTAACTCCAATCCGGCAACCATTATGACGGACCCGGACTTGGCTGATAAGACGTATATCACACCGATGACGCCAGAGCTGGTGGAGCAGGTTCTTGAGAAGGAGCGGCCCGACGCCCTCCTGCCCACCATGGGCGGCCAGACTGCACTCAACCTGGCGGTGGCTTTGGCAGAGAGTGGTGCGTTGGACAAGTATGGCGTTGAGTTGATTGGAGCAAAGCTCCACGCTATCAAGAAGGCCGAAGATAGGGACTTGTTCAAGCAGGCAATGAAGAACATTGGGATCAAGACTCCGCCTTCTGGGATTGGTATTCTTCTTCATTACTACAGCCTACTGCCTGCCTCCTAATTTTTTAATTATATATTTTTTGTTGATTGTTTTAGGCATTGAAAGTTGAGATCTTGAGTTGCGGTAATATGTTGTTGATTGTTGTCATATGTTAGAGATTGTACTTGTTATTAAAACTTGTATGGAGTCATTCATCCAGCATAATATGAAATCTTAACAGGTACCACCTTGGAGGAATGCATCGAGATTGCTGGTGAGATTGGGGAGTTCCCATTGATCATTAGACCCGCTTTCACGCTGGGAGGGACTGGTGGAGGAATTGCCTACAACAGAGAGGAGTTTGAGGCAATATGCAAGGCTGGGTTGACAGCAAGCTTGACAGGACAAGTTCTAGTGGAAAAGTCTTTACTTGGATGGAAGGAGTACGAGCTTGAAGTGATGAGGGACTTAGCTGACAATGTTGTCATTATTTGTTCCATTGAGAACATCGATCCAATGGGTGTCCATACTGGAGATTCCATCACAGTAGCCCCTGCCCAAACTCTGACTGACAAAGAGTATCAGAGGCTCAGGGATTATTCCATTGCCATTATTAGGGAGATTGGAGTGGAATGTGGTGGATCCAATGTGCAGTTTGCAGTGAATCCTGTGGATGGTGAGGTGATGGTTATTGAAATGAACCCTAGGGTGTCTAGGTCGTCTGCTCTTGCTTCCAAAGCAACTGGCTTCCCTATTGCTAAAATGGCTGCAAAATTGTCAGTTGGCTACTCCTTGGATCAAATCCCAAATGACATTACCAAGAAGACTCCTGCTAGTTTCGAGCCATCTATCGATTATGTGGTGACAAAGGTATGTTAAACACACACAAACACAACACTATTATTATTATTATATTTCAATACCATGCACGCATGCAATATTGTTGTTAGCTGGCTATCTATCTTACTAGTGTTTGGGACTTTTCAGATACCTCGGTTTGCATTTGAGAAATTTCCGGGTTCTCAGCCAATTTTAACAACCCAGATGAAGTCTGTTGGGGAGTCCATGGCATTGGGCAGGACTTTCCAAGAATCTTTCCAGAAAGCACTACGGTCTCTAGAATGTGGATACTCGGGGTGGGGTTGTGCTAAGGTTAAGGAACTCGAGTGGGACTGGGACCAATTGAAATATAGCCTCCGTGTGCCAAGCCCGGATCGGATACATGCCGTATATGCTGCAATGAAGAAGGGAATGAAGGTGGAAGACATCCACGAGCTGAGTCAGATTGACAAGTGGTTCCTGACACAGCTTAAGGAGCTGGTGGATACCGAACAGTTCCTACTCTCTTCTCAAAGTTTGTCTAGCTTGACAAAGGAAGACTTTTATGAGGTGAAGAGGAGAGGGTTCAGTGATAAGCAGATTGCTTTTGCCACCAAATCAACTGACAAGCAAGTGAGAGAGCGCCGTATCTCATTAGGCATCATCCCTGCATACAAGCGTGTAGATACTTGTGCTGCTGAATTTGAGGCTAACACTCCTTATATGTATTCTTCTTACGATTTTGAGTGTGAGTCTGCTCCCACCAATAGGAAGAAGGTGTTGATTCTTGGTGGAGGTCCAAACAGGATTGGTCAAGGAATTGAGTTTGACTACTGTTGCTGCCATACATCGTTCGCTCTTCAGGTTTGTTTTGTATTACTTAACCAGCAGAATTACATACTGTTGTGTGTGTATTTATTTGCTGTATGTGTGTGTGTAGGATGCTGGATATGAAACCATCATGATGAACTCAAATCCTGAGACAGTATCGACAGATTATGACACCAGTGACCGTCTCTACTTTGAACCATTAACAGTTGAAGATGTCCTGAATATTATTGACCTGGAACGCCCTGATGGCATCATTGTGCAGTTTGGAGGTCAAACCCCACTCAAGTTGGCTCTTCCCATTCAACGATACTTGGATGAACACAAGCTCAAATCTGCTAGTGGTTCTGGGTACGTGAGGATATGGGGGACATCACCTGACTCGATCGATGCCGCTGAGGACAGAGAGAGATTCAATGCCATCCTGAATGAGCTAAACATTGTTCAACCCAAGGGTGGAATAGCCAAGTGTGAAGCGGATGCCTTGGCCATTGCCAAAGATATTGGGTACCCGGTTGTCGTGAGGCCTTCCTATGTGTTGGGAGGTCGAGCCATGGAAATTGTGTACAACGACGAGAAGCTTGCAACCTACCTTGAGACCGCAGTGGAGGTTGACCCTGAACGCCCGGTGTTAATAGACAGGTATTTGTCTGATGCTATTGAGATTGATGTGGATGCACTTGCAGACTCCCAAGGGAATGTGGTGATTGGTGGTATCATGGAGCATATCGAGCAGGCTGGGGTCCACTCTGGGGACTCTGCGTGTTCCTTACCTACAAAGACAGTTCCGTCCTCTTGTTTAGCCACCATTCGGTCCTGGACCACTGACCTAGCTAAGCGGCTCAACGTGTGTGGCCTCATGAACTGCCAATACGCAATATCTTCAGCAGGGGAGGTGTTCTTGCTGGAGGCTAACCCACGAGCGTCTCGAACTGTTCCTTTTGTGTCCAAGGCCATTGGGCATCCCCTAGCCAAATATGCGTCCCTTGTGATGTCTGGTAAAACACTGGACGACCTTGGGTTCACCAAGGAGGTGATTCCGAGGCATGTATCGGTGAAGGAGGCAGTGCTGCCCTTTGAAAAGTTTCAAGGGTGCGATGTTCTTCTGGGACCGGAGATGAGAAGTACAGGGGAGGTGATGGGGATTGATTATGAGTTCTCGGCAGCATTTGCTAAAGCCCAGATAGCAGCGGGGCAGAGACTGCCGGTGTCTGGGACGGTGTTCTTGAGTCTGAATGACATGACAAAGCCCCATCTGGAGAAGATTGCCAGAGCCTTCTTGGAGCTCGGGTTTAGGATCGTATCGACTTCGGGGACTGCACACTTCCTGGAGCAGCTGGCAGGGATACCTGCTGAGAGGGTGCTGAAGATGCATGAGGGGAGGCCACATGCTGGAGATATGGTGGCCAACGGCCAGATTCAGTTGATGGTAATCACCAGCTCAGGTGGGGACCCGCTGGATCAGATAGATGGGAGGCAGCTCAGGAGGATGGCACTTGCCTACAAGGTTCCCATCATCACAACCGTAGCCGGGGCTTTGGCCAGTGCTGATGCTATACGAAGCTTAAAGAGCAGCGCCATTCGCATGACTCCTCTGCAGGATTTCTTCATTGAGGAGGAGGAGGAGGCAGTCATCAGCAAGGACTTGCACTCAATCTCTTCTTCCTCTTTATTATGAAATGAATCTCAGCTCAGAGATAGATGATAATTGAAGAAAATCAGCAGGTACATACATACATACATACATACATACATACATACACTATTGTAATTGCAGCAGCATCTTATTGATAAAGTTGTTGTCTTGTCAATTCTCATATGAATGATTTTAAAGCAGCAAACTCAACTCTGTTCAGATGATGTTTTGTTGTAGGTGGTATGAGACACTACTGGGAGGGGAGTGGTGCGTTCCGTGGTCAGATAGATGGCTGGTGTCTCGTCAAGCTTGCTGCTTGCTGTATGGGTTTGTTTCATTTGTCATCTCTCAACACACACTATGTAGTATGAGCCCGTACCTCAAGTTTTGCCTTAATGGATTTTTGCTGCCTCTTCTATGTTAGTTTACTTTTACATGCCTGCTGCAAACACACAGGGAATCAAAGATTGGACAAATGAAATCCACAAATGTCCTGAACCGAGGCTCTTTGGGACTTAAAAATGTATTGAGAATAAATTCTGTTTGACTTGAAAGAGTTCTGAAAATTATGATACAAGTCTAATAGTTCAAACATCAGAAAATTGGGGCAAGAATTTTAACAGTCAGAATGGTCATGCTTCATCAGTGGGGTTTCATTTTCACAACACATGAAGCTATCAGTAGAGCAGTATTTCTCTTGTATCTGATGAGGAACCCCAAAGTTTCTTCTTACTGCTTCTGGAAGTGGAATAAGAAGAAGAAGAAGAAGACAACACACATTCACCACTAACCACATCATACGGCGGAACTATTATTTTTACAGAATAAATATTCCATCACCAAAGTACCTTGCTTAACTTTATTGGCAGTATCATCATCAGACTGATGCCTCTTACATTCTTTTCTCTTGTAGAATGATTCTCTGATGTTCTTCGATACAAAAAGATATATTGCACCTGAAAGTAAATGGATAAACAAGTCCATCAAGCAACCTTTTTTTGATTGCGGTGTCAAGCTTGCACTGGAATTTTTTTGTGATAGATCAAGACCAAATGACCAATACAGCAACTTTGCAACAGACAACAAATAGCTTGGCAGGTAAGAAACTACTCTAGTAGATTGCATAATATTACAGGAAGTAAAAGTAAGTGCCAAAAACAGTAGAACCACAACCTGCTCCAGCACGCGTAGATGGCACTTGCTCAATAGCTCCTCCAAACAACGGGATGCCTGTTTGTAAGGTTCCTCCAAAATCACTAATTTTATAGTTTGTATCTTTCAGCGGAGGTCTGTAAGCGACTGCTGCATCTAAAAGAAGCAGAAGGGGAAATGAAATCTAGCTGAAACAGAAACAGATCACCATGTCAAGTTTACATATCCACTAAAACAAACAGAACAACTACGCTGAAGGATTACAAAGAGGTAAGATGTAGATCCTTTCTGGGTGGTAAGCAAAGCAATAAAGGTGACCAAAGAAAATATTTTTGTAAATGACTTAGCACACCCTCTTGCTCTTGGTGCGTTATTGATTAGATACTAAGCCTTAAAATTCAAAAGAAAAAAGAAGTGACAGCAGAAAATGTACTAACAGGTCATGTTGGGCTGCTCACTAAAGTCAGAACAGCAGGCATCTCCTGATGAAATTGAGCTAGGAAATGATATGACTCGTCTAGAGAAGTAATAATGCACGTTTGATCGGATATGTGATGCTAATTTAGCAGGGTGTAATGCAGCAGCACTGAAGAAGAAACAAAAACATTTGAAGCTACTCCTAAATGTCAAGCTAGGTACCAATATTTAAAATTTAATCGGGAGAATGTAGTCATGTACACATTCAGAAACTCCGAATTTCAATTGACAAGTTAACTAAATAGGATGCAATGCAATCACTGACTGAGAAAAGTAAAATATACTCTCAAAGATAGAGGATCAGATTAATAATAAGGGAGACCGTGTCCTTACTCAAATAAGGGCTGGAGATCGTCGGATGAAGAATTAGCAAGGAAGTCAAGCAGAGCAGGGGAGTGGTGCTTGCTTGGGATTCTGCAAGAGAGAGGGCCGTGCAGTATGGTTGTAGGGCTTCAAAGAGCTTTCCCATACGCAGGCAGGTCTTCCATGAACTCGCCGGAGACAACTGAACAACTTCTCTAACGGGGTTGGGCTGAGTAACTGAGTTGAGTTGGGCCAATTAAATTGTTAACTATTAAGAGATTATGGACATGGGTCCGTCCATCCAATTGAGTGAGAGGAGGAGAAAGTAGAAAACTTGTAGGCAAGGCATTGATAGAATGAATAATCAAGCAGTAAAATAAAATTTCTAACAAATTTTCAACCATTCCACGGTCTTATAGGATGAGATAGAATGCAAATAAAACTTATTTCATCAAGAATAGAGGTCCGAGTGAGGTTATATTGAAAAAAAATGAGAAAATTGGCATAAATCGAAGATTTTTCCTTACTAACCATCACAGAAAACTTGGTGCTTATGATTCCGATATGACAAATGGTTTCAATCATTCCACGGTCTTATAGGATGAGATAGAATGCAAATAAAACTGCTTTCATCAAGAATAGAGGTCCGAGTGAGGTTATATTGAAAAAAATGAGAAAATTGGCCGAAATCGAAGATTTTTCCTTACTAACCATCACAGAAAACTTGGTGCTTATGATTCCGATATGAAAAATGGTTTCAACCATTCCACGGTCTTATACGACGAGTTAGAATGCAAATAAAACTGATTTAATAAAAAATAGAGGTCCGAGTGAGGTTATATTGAAAAAATGAGAAAATTGGCCGAAATCGAAGATTTTTCCTTACTAACCATCACAGAAAACTTGGTGCTTATGATTCCGATATGAAAAATGGTTTCAACCATTCCACGGTCTTATACGACGAGTTAGAATGCAAATAGAACTGATTTCATCAAGAATAGAGGTCCGAGTGAGGTTATATTGAAAAAAATGAGAAAATTGGCCGAAATCGAAGATTTTTCCTTACTAACCATCACAGAAAACTTGGTGCTTATGATTCCGATATGACAAATGGTTTCAACCATTCCACGGTCTTATACGACGAGTTAGAATGCAAATAGAACTGATTTAATAAAAAATAGAGGTCCGAGTGAGGTTATATTGAAAAAAATGAGAAAATTGGCCGAAATCGAAGATTTTTCCTTACTAACCATCACAGAAAACTTGGTGCTTATGATTCCGATATGAAAAATGGTTTCAACCATTCCACGGTCTTATACGACGAGTTAGAATGCAAATAGAACTGATTTCATCAAGAATAGAGGTCCGAGTGAGGTTATATTGAAAAAATGAGAAAATTGGCCGAAATCGAAGATTTTTCCTTACTAACCATCACAGAAAACTTGGTGCTTATGATTCCGATATGACAAATGGTTTCAACCATTCCACGGTCTTATACGACGAGTTAGAATGCAAATAGAACTGATTTAATAAAAAATAGAGGTCCGAGTGAGGTTATATTGAAAAAAATGAGAAAATTGGCCGAAATCGAAGATTTTTCCTTACTAACCATCACAGAAAACTTGGTGCTTATGATTCCGATATGACAAATGGTTTCAACCATTCCACGGTCTTATACGACGAGTTAGAATGCAAATAAAACTGATTTAATAAAAAATAGAGGTCCGAGTGAGGTTATATTGAAAAAAATGAGAAAATTGGCCGAAATCGAAGATTTTTCCGTACTAACCATCACAGAAAACTTGGTGCTTATGATTCCGATATGAAAAATGGTTTCAACCATTCCACGGTCTTATACGACGAGTTAGAATGCAAATAAAACTGATTTCATAAAAAATAGAGGTCCGAGTGAGGTTATATTGAAAAAATGAGAAAATTGGCCGAAATCGAAGATTTTTCCTTACTAACCATCACAGAAAACTTGGTGCTTATGATTCCGATATGAAAAATGGTTTCAACCATTCCACGGTCTTATACGACGAGTTAGAATGCAAATAAAACTGATTTCATAAAAAATAGAGGTCCGAGAGAGGTTATATTGAAAAAATGAGAAAATTGGCCGAAATCGAAGATTTTTCCTTACTAACCATCACAGAAAACTTGGTGCTTATGATTCCGATATGACAAATGGTTTCAACCATTCCACGGTCTTATACGACGAGTTAGAATGCAAATAAAACTGATTTCATAAAAAATAGAGGTCCGAGAGAGGTTATATTGAAAAAATGAGAAAATTGGCCGAAATCGAAGATTTTTCCTTACTAACCATCACAGAAAACTTGGTGCTTATGATTCCGATATGACAAATGGTTTCAACCATTCCACGGTCTTATACGACGAGTTAGAATGCAAATAAAACTGATTTCATCAAGAATAGAGGTCCGAGTGAGGTTATATTGAAAAAAATGAGAAAATTGGCCGAAATCGAAGATTTTTCCTTACTAACCATCACAGAAAACTTGGTGCTTATGATTCCGATATGACAAATGGTTTCAACCATTCCACGGTCTTATACGACGAGTTAGAATGCAAATAAAACTGATTTCATAAAAAATAGAGGTCCGAGTGAGGTTATATTGAAAAAATGAGAAAATTGGCCGAAATCGAAGATTTTTCCTTACTAACCATCACAGAAAACTTGGTGCTTATGATTCCGATATGAAAAATGGTTTCAACCATTCCACGGTCTTATACGACGAGTTAGAATGCAAATAAAACTGATTTCATAAAAAATAGAGGTCCGAGTGAGGTTATATTGAAAAAATGAGAAAATTGGCCGAAATCGAAGATTTTTCCTTACTAACCATCACAGAAAACTTGGTGCTTATGATTCCGATATGACAAATGGTTTCAACCATTCCACGGTCTTATACGACGAGTTAGAATGCAAATAAAACTGATTTCATAAAAAATAGAGGTCCGAGTGAGGTTATATTGAAAAAATGAGAAATTGCCGAAATCGAAGATTTTTCCTTACTAACCATCACAGAAAACTTGGTGCTTATGATTCCGATATGACAAATGGTTTCAACCATTCCACGGTCTTATACGACGAGATAGAATGCAAATAAAACTGATTTCATCAAAAATAGAGGTCCGAGTGAGGTTATATTGAAAAAATGAGAAAATTGGCCGAAATCGAAGATTTTTCCTTACTAACCATCACAGAAAACTTGGTGCTTATGATTCCGATATGCAAATGGTTTCAACCATTCCACGGTCTTATACGACGAGTTAGAATGCAAATAAAACTGATTTCATAAAAAATAGAGGTCCGAGTGAGGTTATATTGAAAAAATGAGAAAATTGGCCGAAATCGAAGATTTTTCCTTACTAACCATCACAGAAAACTTGGTGCTTATGATTCCGATATGACAAATGGTTTCAACCATTCCACGGTCTTATACGACGAGTTAGAATGCAAATAAAACTGATTTCATCAAGAATAGAGGTCCGAGTGAGGTTATATTGAAAAAATGAGAAAATTGGCCGAAATCGAAGATTTTTCCTTACTAACCATCACAGAAAACTTGGTGCTTATGATTCCGATATGACAAATGGTTTCAACCATTCCACGGTCTTATACGACGAGTTAGAATGCAAATAAAACTGATTTCATAAAAAATAGAGGTCCGAGTGAGGTTATATTGAAAAAATGAGAAAATTGGCCGAAATCGAAGATTTTTCCTTACTAACCATCACAGAAAACTTGGTGCTTATGATTCCGATATGAAAAATGGTTTCAACCATTCCACGGTCTTATACGACGAGTTAGAATGCAAATAAAACTGATTTCATAAAAAATAGAGGTCCGAGTGAGGTTATATTGAAAAAATGAGAAAATTGGCCGAAATCGAAGATTTTTCCTTACTAACCATCACAGAAAACTTGGTGCTTATGATTCCGATATGACAAATGGTTTCAACCATTCCACGGTCTTATACGACGAGTTAGAATGCAAATAAAACTGATTTCAAAAAAAATAGAGGTCCGAGTGAGGTTATATTGAAAAAATGAGAAAATTGGCCGAAATCGAAGATTTTTCCTTACTAACCATCACAGAAAACTTGGTGCTTATGATTCCGATATGACAAATGGTTTCAACCATTCCACGGTCTTATACGACGAGTTAGAATGCAAATAAAACTGATTTCATCAAAAATAGAGGTCCGAGTGAGGTTATATTGAAAAAATGAGAAAATTGGCCGAAATCGAAGATTTTTCCTTACTAACCATCACAGAAAACTTGGTGCTTATGATTCCGATATGACAAATGGTTTCAACCATTCCACGGTCTTATACGACGAGTTAGAATGCAAATAAAACTGATTTCATAAAAAATAGAGGTCCGAGTGAGGTTATATTGAAAAAATGAGAAAATTGGCCGAAATCGAAGATTTTTCCTTACTAACCATCACAGAAAACTTGGTGCTTATGATTCCGATATGAAAAATGGTTTCAACCATTCCACGGTCTTATACGACGAGTTAGAATGCAAATAAAACTGATTTCATAAAAAATAGAGGTCCGAGTGAGGTTATATTGAAAAAATGAGAAAATTGGCCGAAATCGAAGATTTTTCCTTACTAACCATCACAGAAAACTTGGTGCTTATGATTCCGATATGACAAATGGTTTCAACCATTCCACGGTCTTATACGACGAGTTAGAATGCAAATAAAACTGATTTCATCAAAAAATAGAGGTCCGAGTGAGGTTATATTGAAAAAATGAGAAAATTGGCCGAAATCGAAGATTTTTCCTTACTAACCATCACAGAAAACTTGGTGCTTATGATTCCGATATGACAAATGGTTTCAACCATTCCACGGTCTTATACGACGAGTTAGAATGCAAATAAAACTGATTTCATAAAAAATAGAGGTCCGAGTGAGGTTATATTGAAAAAATGAGAAAATTGGCCGAAATCGAAGATTTTTCCTTACTAACCATCACAGAAAACTTGGTGCTTATGATTCCGATATGCAAATGGTTTCAACCATTCCACGGTCTTATACGACGAGTTAGAATGCAAATAAAACTGATTTCATAAAAAATAGAGGTCCGAGTGAGGTTATATTGAAAAAATGAGAAAATTGGCCGAAATCGAAGATTTTTCCTTACTAACCATCACAGAAAACTTGGTGCTTATGATTCCGATATGAAAAATGGTTTCAACCATTCCACGGTCTTATACGACGAGTTAGAATGCAAATAAAACTGATTTCATAAAAAATAGAGGTCCGAGTGAGGTTATATTGAAAAAATGAGAAAATTGGCCGAAATCGAAGATTTTTCCTTACTAACCATCACAGAAAACTTGGTGCTTATGATTCCGATATGAAAATGGTTTCAACCATTCCACGGTCTTATACGACGAGTTAGAATGCAAATAAAACTGATTTCATAAAAAATAGAGGTCCGAGTGAGGTTATATTGAAAAAATGAGAAAATTGGCCGAAATCGAAGATTTTTCCTTACTAACCATCACAGAAAACTTGGTGCTTATGATTCCGATATGACAAATGGTTTCAACCATTCCACGGTCTTATACGACGAGTTAGAATGCAAATAAAACTGATTTCATAAAAAATAGAGGTCCGAGTGAGGTTATATTGAAAAAATGAGAAAATTGGCCGAAATCGAAGATTTTTCCTTACTAACCATCACAGAAAACTTGGTGCTTATGATTCCGATATGAAAATGGTTTCAACCATTCCACGGTCTTATACGACGAGTTAGAATGCAAATAAAACTGATTTCATAAAAAATAGAGGTCCGAGTGAGGTTATATTGAAAAAATGAGAAAATTGGCCGAAATCGAAGATTTTTCCTTACTAACCATCACAGAAAACTTGGTGCTTATGATTCCGATATGACAAATGGTTTCAACCATTCCACGGTCTTATACGACGAGTTAGAATGCAAATAAAACTGATTTCATAAAAAATAGAGGTCCGAGTGAGGTTATATTGAAAAAATGAGAAAATTGGCCGAAATCGAAGATTTTTCCTTACTAACCATCACAGAAAACTTGGTGCTTATGATTCCGATATGACAAATGGTTTCAACCATTCCACGGTCTTATACGATGAGTTAGAATGCAAATATAGAGGTCCGAGTGAGGTTATATTAAAAAAATGAGAAAATTGGCCGAAATCGAAGATTTTTCCTTACTAACCATCACAGAAAACTTGGTGCTTATGATTCCGATATGACAAATGGTTTCAACCATTCCACGGTCTTATACGACGAGTTAGAATGCAAATAAAACTGATTTCATCAAAAATAGAGGTCCGAGTGAGGTTATATTGAAAAAATGAGAAAATTGGCCGAAATCGAAGATTTTTCCTTACTAACCATCACAGAAAACTTGGTGCTTATGATTCCGATATGACAAATGGTTTCAACCATTCCACGGTCTTATACGACGAGTTAGAATGCAAATAAAACTGATTTCATAAAAAATAGAGGTCCGAGTGAGGTTATATTGAAAAAATGAGAAAATTGGCCGAAATCGAAGATTTTTCCTTACTAACCATCACAGAAAACTTGGTGCTTATGATTCCGATATGAAAAATGGTTTCAACCATTCCACGGTCTTATACGACGAGTTAGAATGCAAATAAAACTGATTTCATAAAAAATAGAGGTCCGAGTGAGGTTATATTGAAAAAATGAGAAAATTGGCCGAAATCGAAGATTTTTCCTTACTAACCATCACAGAAAACTTGGTGCTTATGATTCCGATATGACAAATGGTTTCAACCATTCCACGGTCTTATACGACGAGTTAGAATGCAAATAAAACTGATTTCATAAAAAATAGAGGTCCGAGTGAGGTTATATTGAAAAAATGAGAAAATTGGCCGAAATCGAAGATTTTTCCTTACTAACCATCACAGAAAACTTGGTGCTTATGATTCCGATATGACAAATGGTTTCAACCATTCCACGGTCTTATACGACGAGTTAGAATGCAAATAAAACTGATTTCATCAAAAATAGAGGTCCGAGTGAGGTTATATTGAAAAAATGAGAAAATTGGCCGAAATCGAAGATTTTTCCTTACTAACCATCACAGAAAACTTGGTGCTTATGATTCCGATATGCAAATGGTTTCAACCATTCCACGGTCTTATACGACGAGTTAGAATGCAAATAAAACTGATTTCATAAAAAATAGAGGTCCGAGTGAGGTTATATTGAAAAAATGAGAAAATTGGCCGAAATCGAAGATTTTTCCTTACTAACCATCACAGAAAACTTGGTGCTTATGATTCCGATATGACAAATGGTTTCAACCATTCCACGGTCTTATACGACGAGTTAGAATGCAAATAAAACTGATTTCATCAAAAATAGAGGTCCGAGTGAGGTTATATTGAAAAAAATGAGAAAATTGGCCGAAATCGAAGATTTTTCCTTACTAACCATCACAGAAAACTTGGTGCTTATGATTCCGATATGACAAATGGTTTCAACCATTCCACGGTCTTATACGACGAGTTAGAATGCAAATAAAACTGATTTCATAAAAAATAGAGGTCCGAGTGAGGTTATATTGAAAAAATGAGAAAATTGGCCGAAATCGAAGATTTTTCCTTACTAACCATCACAGAAAACTTGGTGCTTATGATTCCGATATGAAAATGGTTTCAACCATTCCACGGTCTTATACGACGAGTTAGAATGCAAATAAAACTGATTTCATAAAAAATAGAGGTCCGAGTGAGGTTATATTGAAAAAATGAGAAAATTGGCCGAAATCGAAGATTTTTCCTTACTAACCATCACAGAAAACTTGGTGCTTATGATTCCGATATGACAAATGGTTTCAACCATTCCACGGTCTTATACGACGAGTTAGAATGCAAATAAAACTGATTTCATAAAAAATAGAGGTCCGAGTGAGGTTATATTGAAAAAATGAGAAAATTGGCCGAAATCGAAGATTTTTCCTTACTAACCATCACAGAAAACTTGGTGCTTATGATTCCGATATGACAAATGGTTTCAACCATTCCACGGTCTTATACGACGAGTTAGAATGCAAATAAAACTGATTTCATAAAAATAGAGGTCCGAGTGAGGTTATATTGAAAAAATGAGAAAATTGGCCGAAATCGAAGATTTTTCCTTACTAACCATCACAGAAAACTTGGTGCTTATGATTCCGATATGACAAATGGTTTCAACCATTCCACGGTCTTATACGACGAGTTAGAATGCAAATAAAACTGATTTCATAAAAAATAGAGGTCCGAGTGAGGTTATATTGAAAAAATGAGAAAATTGGCCGAAATCGAAGATTTTTCCTTACTAACCATCACAGAAAACTTGGTGCTTATGATTCCGATATGAAAAATGGTTTCAACCATTCCACGGTCTTATACGACGAGTTAGAATGCAAATAAAACTGATTTCATAAAAAATAGAGGTCCGAGTGAGGTTATATTGAAAAAATGAGAAAATTGGCCGAAATCGAAGATTTTTCCTTACTAACCATCACAGAAAACTTGGTGCTTATGATTCCGATATGACAAATGGTTTCAACCATTCCACGGTCTTATACGACGAGTTAGAATGCAAATAAAACTGATTTCATAAAAAATAGAGGTCCGAGTGAGGTTATATTGAAAAAATGAGAAAATTGGCCGAAATCGAAGATTTTTCCTTACTAACCATCACAGAAAACTTGGTGCTTATGATTCCGATATGACAAATGGTTTCAACCATTCCACGGTCTTATACGACGAGTTAGAATGCAAATAAAACTGATTTCATAAAAAATAGAGGTCCGAGTGAGGTTATATTGAAAAAATGAGAAAATTGGCCGAAATCGAAGATTTTTCCTTACTAACCATCACAGAAAACTTGGTGCTTATGATTCCGATATGACAAATGGTTTCAACCATTCCACGGTCTTATACGACGAGTTAGAATGCAAATAAAACTGATTTCATAAAAAATAGAGGTCCGAGTGAGGTTATATTGAAAAAATGAGAAAATTGGCCGAAATCGAAGATTTTTCCTTACTAACCATCACAGAAAACTTGGTGCTTATGATTCCGATATGAGAAATGGTTTCAACCATTCCACGGTCTTATACGACGAGTTAGAATGCAAATAAAACTGATTTCATAAAAAATAGAGGTCCGAGTGAGGTTATATTGAAAAAATGAGAAAATTGGCCGAAATCGAAGATTTTTCCTTACTAACCATCACAGAAAACTTGGTGCTTATGATTCCGATATGACAAATGGTTTCAACCATTCCACGGTCTTATACGACGAGTTAGAATGCAAATAAAACTGATTTCATAAAAAATAGAGGTCCGAGTGAGGTTATATTGAAAAAATGAGAAAATTGGCCGAAATCGAAGATTTTTCCTTACTAACCATCACAGAAAACTTGGTGCTTATGATTCCGATATGACAAATGGTTTCAACCATTCCACGGTCTTATACGACGAGTTAGAATGCAAATAAAACTGATTTCATAAAAAATAGAGGTCCGAGTGAGGTTATATTGAAAAAATGAGAAAATTGGCCGAAATCGAAGATTTTTCCTTACTAACCATCACAGAAAACTTGGTGCTTATGATTCCGATATGACAAATGGTTTCAACCATTCCACGGTCTTATACGACGAGTTAGAATGCAAATAAAACTGATTTCATAAAAAATAGAGGTCCGAGTGAGGTTATATTGAAAAAATGAGAAAATTGGCCGAAATCGAAGATTTTTCCTTACTAACCATCACAGAAAACTTGGTGCTTATGATTCCGATATGACAAATGGTTTCAACCATTCCACGGTCTTATACGACGAGTTAGAATGCAAATAAAACTGATTTCATAAAAAATAGAGGTCCGAGTGAGGTTATATTGAAAAAATGAGAAAATTGGCCGAAATCGAAGATTTTTCCTTACTAACCATCACAGAAAACTTGGTGCTTATGATTCCGATATGACAAATGGTTTCAACCATTCCACGGTCTTATACGACGAGTTAGAATGCAAATAAAACTGATTTCATAAAAAATAGAGGTCCGAGTGAGGTTATATTGAAAAAATGAGAAAATTGGCCGAAATCGAAGATTTTTCCTTACTAACCATCACAGAAAACTTGGTGCTTATGATTCCGATATGACAAATGGTTTCAACCATTCCACGGTCTTATACGACGAGTTAGAATGCAAATAAAACTGATTTCATAAAAATAGAGGTCCGAGTGAGGTTATATTGAAAAAATGAGAAAATTGGCCGAAATCGAAGATTTTTCCTTACTAACCATCACAGAAAACTTGGTGCTTATGATTCCGATATGACAAATGGTTTCAACCATTCCACGGTCTTATACGACGAGTTAGAATGCAAATAAAACTGATTTCATAAAAAATAGAGGTCCGAGTGAGGTTATATTGAAAAAATGAGAAAATTGGCCGAAATCGAAGATTTTTCCTTACTAACCATCACAGAAAACTTGGTGCTTATGATTCCGATATGAGAAATGGTTTCAACCATTCCACGGTCTTATACGACGAGTTAGAATGCAAATAAAACTGATTTCATAAAAAATAGAGGTCCGAGTGAGGTTATATTGAAAAAATGAGAAAATTGGCCGAAATCGAAGATTTTTCCTTACTAACCATCACAGAAAACTTGGTGCTTATGATTCCGATATGACAAATGGTTTCAACCATTCCACGGTCTTATACGACGAGTTAGAATGCAAATAAAACTGATTTCATAAAAAATAGAGGTCCGAGTGAGGTTATATTGAAAAAATGAGAAAATTGGCCGAAATCGAAGATTTTTCCTTACTAACCATCACAGAAAACTTGGTGCTTATGATTCCGATATGACAAATGGTTTCAACCATTCCACGGTCTTATACGACGAGTTAGAATGCAAATAAAACTGATTTCATAAAAAATAGAGGTCCGAGTGAGGTTATATTGAAAAAATGAGAAAATTGGCCGAAATCGAAGATTTTTCCTTACTAACCATCACAGAAAACTTGGTGCTTATGATTCCGATATGACAAATGGTTTCAACCATTCCACGGTCTTATACGACGAGTTAGAATGCAAATAAAACTGATTTCATAAAAAATAGAGGTCCGAGTGAGGTTATATTGAAAAAATGAGAAAATTGGCCGAAATCGAAGATTTTTCCTTACTAACCATCACAGAAAACTTGGTGCTTATGATTCCGATATGACAAATGGTTTCAACCATTCCACGGTCTTATACGACGAGTTAGAATGCAAATAAAACTGATTTCATAAAAAATAGAGGTCCGAGTGAGGTTATATTGAAAAAATGAGAAAATTGGCCGAAATCGAAGATTTTTCCTTACTAACCATCACAGAAAACTTGGTGCTTATGATTCCGATATGACAAATGGTTTCAACCATTCCACGGTCTTATACGACGAGTTAGAATGCAAATAAAACTGATTTCATAAAAAATAGAGGTCCGAGTGAGGTTATATTGAAAAAATGAGAAAATTGGCCGAAATCGAAGATTTTTCCTTACTAACCATCACAGAAAACTTGGTGCTTATGATTCCGATATGACAAATGGTTTCAACCATTCCACGGTCTTATACGACGAGTTAGAATGCAAAATAGAGGTCCGAGTGAGGTTATATTGAAAAAATGAGAAAATTGGCCGAAATCGAAGATTTTTCCTTACTAACCATCACAGAAAACTTGGTGCTTATGATTCCGATATGACAAATGGTTTCAACCATTCCACGGTCTTATACGACGAGTTAGAATGCAAATAAAACTGATTTCATAAAAAATAGAGGTCCGAGTGAGGTTATATTGAAAAAATGAGAAAATTGGCCGAAATCGAAGATTTTTCCTTACTAACCATCACAGAAAACTTGGTGCTTATGATTCCGATATGACAAATGGTTTCAACCATTCCACGGTCTTATACGACGAGTTAGAATGCAAATAAAACTGATTTCATAAAAAATAGAGGTCCGAGTGAGGTTATATTGAAAAAATGAGAAAATTGGCCGAAATCGAAGATTTTTCCTTACTAACCATCACAGAAAACTTGGTGCTTATGATTCCGATATGACAAATGGTTTCAACCATTCCACGGTCTTATACGACGAGTTAGAATGCAAATAAAACTGATTTCATAAAAAATAGAGGTCCGAGTGAGGTTATATTGAAAAAATGAGAAAATTGGCCGAAATCGAAGATTTTTCCTTACTAACCATCACAGAAAACTTGGTGCTTATGATTCCGATATGACAAATGGTTTCAACCATTCCACGGTCTTATACGACGAGTTAGAATGCAAATAAAACTGATTTCATAAAAAATAGAGGTCCGAGTGAGGTTATATTGAAAAAATGAGAAAATTGGCCGAAATCGAAGATTTTTCCTTACTAACCATCACAGAAAACTTGGTGCTTATGATTCCGATATGACAAATGGTTTCAACCATTCCACGGTCTTATACGACGAGTTAGAATGCAAATAAAACTGATTTCATCAAAAATAGAGGTCCGAGTGAGGTTATATTGAAAAAATGAGAAAATTGGCCGAAATCGAAGATTTTTCCTTACTAACCATCACAGAAAACTTGGTGCTTATGATTCCGATATGACAAATGGTTTCAACCATTCCACGGTCTTATACGACGAGTTAGAATGCAAATAAAACTGATTTCATAAAAAATAGAGGTCCGAGTGAGGTTATATTGAAAAAATGAGAAAATTGGCCGAAATCGAAGATTTTTCCTTACTAACCATCACAGAAAACTTGGTGCTTATGATTCCGATATGACAAATGGTTTCAACCATTCCACGGTCTTATACGACGAGTTAGAATGCAAATAAAACTGATTTCATCAAAAATAGAGGTCCGAGTGAGGTTATATTGAAAAAATGAGAAAATTGGCCGAAATCGAAGATTTTTCCTTACTAACCATCACAGAAAACTTGGTGCTTATGATTCCGATATGACAAATGGTTTCAACCATTCCACGGTCTTATACGACGAGTTAGAATGCAAATAAAACTGATTTCATAAAAAATAGAGGTCCGAGTGAGGTTATATTGAAAAAATGAGAAAATTGGCCGAAATCGAAGATTTTTCCTTACTAACCATCACAGAAAACTTGGTGCTTATGATTCCGATATGAAAATGGTTTCAACCATTCCACGGTCTTATACGA
The DNA here is from genome assembly GCA_036873135.1 of Clarkia xantiana subsp. parviflora. NCBI lineage: Eukaryota > Viridiplantae > Streptophyta > Magnoliopsida > Myrtales > Onagraceae > Clarkia > Clarkia xantiana. Next base: position 5,232 of record JAPTYO010000058.1, on the reverse strand, counting down.
CGAGTTAGAATGCAAATAAAACTGATTTCATAAAAAATAGAGGTCCGAGTGAGGTTATATTGAAAAAATGAGAAAATTGGCCGAAATCGAAGATTTTTCCTTACTAACCATCACAGAAAACTTGGTGCTTATGATTCCGATATGACAAATGGTTTCAACCATTCCACGGTCTTATACGACGAGTTAGAATGCAAATAAAACTGATTTCATAAAAATAGAGGTCCGAGTGAGGTTATATTGAAAAAATGAGAAAATTGGCCGAAATCGAAGATTTTTCCTTACTAACCATCACAGAAAACTTGGTGCTTATGATTCCGATATGACAAATGGTTTCAACCATTCCACGGTCTTATACGACGAGTTAGAATGCAAATAAAACTGATTTCATAAAAAATAGAGGTCCGAGTGAGGTTATATTGAAAAAATGAGAAAATTGGCCGAAATCGAAGATTTTTCCTTACTAACCATCACAGAAAACTTGGTGCTTATGATTCCGATATGAGAAATGGTTTCAACCATTCCACGGTCTTATACGACGAGTTAGAATGCAAATAAAACTGATTTCATAAAAAATAGAGGTCCGAGTGAGGTTATATTGAAAAAATGAGAAAATTGGCCGAAATCGAAGATTTTTCCTTACTAACCATCACAGAAAACTTGGTGCTTATGATTCCGATATGAGAAATGGTTTCAACCATTCCACGGTCTTATACGACGAGTTAGAATGCAAATAAAACTGATTTCATAAAAAATAGAGGTCCGAGTGAGGTTATATTGAAAAAATGAGAAAATTGGCCGAAATCGAAGATTTTTCCTTACTAACCATCACAGAAAACTTGGTGCTTATGATTCCGATATGACAAATGGTTTCAACCATTCCACGGTCTTATACGACGAGTTAGAATGCAAATAAAACTGATTTCATAAAAAATAGAGGTCCGAGTGAGGTTATATTGAAAAAATGAGAAAATTGGCCGAAATCGAAGATTTTTCCTTACTAACCATCACAGAAAACTTGGTGCTTATGATTCCGATATGACAAATGGTTTCAACCATTCCACGGTCTTATACGACGAGTTAGAATGCAAATAAAACTGATTTCATCAAAAATAGAGGTCCGAGTGAGGTTATATTGAAAAAATGAGAAAATTGGCCGAAATCGAAGATTTTTCCTTACTAACCATCACAGAAAACTTGGTGCTTATGATTCCGATATGACAAATGGTTTCAACCATTCCACGGTCTTATACGACGAGTTAGAATGCAAATAAAACTGATTTCATAAAAAATAGAGGTCCGAGTGAGGTTATATTGAAAAAATGAGAAAATTGGCCGAAATCGAAGATTTTTCCTTACTAACCATCACAGAAAACTTGGTGCTTATGATTCCGATATGACAAATGGTTTCAACCATTCCACGGTCTTATACGACGAGTTAGAATGCAAATAAAACTGATTTCATAAAAAATAGAGGTCCGAGTGAGGTTATATTGAAAAAATGAGAAAATTGGCCGAAATCGAAGATTTTTCCTTACTAACCATCACAGAAAACTTGGTGCTTATGATTCCGATATGACAAATGGTTTCAACCATTCCACGGTCTTATACGACGAGTTAGAATGCAAATAAAACTGATTTCATAAAAAATAGAGGTCCGAGTGAGGTTATATTGAAAAAATGAGAAAATTGGCCGAAATCGAAGATTTTTCCTTACTAACCATCACAGAAAACTTGGTGCTTATGATTCCGATATGACAAATGGTTTCAACCATTCCACGGTCTTATACGACGAGTTAGAATGCAAATAAAACTGATTTCATAAAAAATAGAGGTCCGAGTGAGGTTATATTGAAAAAATGAGAAAATTGGCCGAAATCGAAGATTTTTCCTTACTAACCATCACAGAAAACTTGGTGCTTATGATTCCGATATGACAAATGGTTTCAACCATTCCACGGTCTTATACGACGAGTTAGAATGCAAATAAAACTGATTTCATAAAAAATAGAGGTCCGAGTGAGGTTATATTGAAAAAATGAGAAAATTGGCCGAAATCGAAGATTTTTCCTTACTAACCATCACAGAAAACTTGGTGCTTATGATTCCGATATGACAAATGGTTTCAACCATTCCACGGTCTTATACGACGAGTTAGAATGCAAATAAAACTGATTTCATAAAAAATAGAGGTCCGAGTGAGGTTATATTGAAAAAATGAGAAAATTGGCCGAAATCGAAGATTTTTCCTTACTAACCATCACAGAAAACTTGGTGCTTATGATTCCGATATGACAAATGGTTTCAACCATTCCACGGTCTTATACGACGAGTTAGAATGCAAATAAAACTGATTTCATAAAAAATAGAGGTCCGAGTGAGGTTATATTGAAAAAATGAGAAAATTGGCCGAAATCGAAGATTTTTCCTTACTAACCATCACAGAAAACTTGGTGCTTATGATTCCGATATGACAAATGGTTTCAACCATTCCACGGTCTTATACGACGAGTTAGAATGCAAATAAAACTGATTTCATAAAAAATAGAGGTCCGAGTGAGGTTATATTGAAAAAATGAGAAAATTGGCCGAAATCGAAGATTTTTCCTTACTAACCATCACAGAAAACTTGGTGCTTATGATTCCGATATGACAAATGGTTTCAACCATTCCACGGTCTTATACGACGAGTTAGAATGCAAATAAAACTGATTTCATAAAAAATAGAGGTCCGAGTGAGGTTATATTGAAAAAATGAGAAAATTGGCCGAAATCGAAGATTTTTCCTTACTAACCATCACAGAAAACTTGGTGCTTATGATTCCGATATGACAAATGGTTTCAACCATTCCACGGTCTTATACGACGAGTTAGAATGCAAATAAAACTGATTTCATAAAAAATAGAGGTCCGAGTGAGGTTATATTGAAAAAATGAGAAAATTGGCCGAAATCGAAGATTTTTCCTTACTAACCATCACAGAAAACTTGGTGCTTATGATTCCGATATGACAAATGGTTTCAACCATTCCACGGTCTTATACGACGAGTTAGAATGCAAATAAAACTGATTTCATAAAAAATAGAGGTCCGAGTGAGGTTATATTGAAAAAATGAGAAAATTGGCCGAAATCGAAGATTTTTCCTTACTAACCATCACAGAAAACTTGGTGCTTATGATTCCGATATGACAAATGGTTTCAACCATTCCACGGTCTTATACGACGAGTTAGAATGCAAATAAAACTGATTTCATCAAAATAGAGGTCCGAGTGAGGTTATATTGAAAAAATGAGAAAATTGGCCGAAATCGAAGATTTTTCCTTACTAACCATCACAGAAAACTTGGTGCTTATGATTCCGATATGACAAATGGTTTCAACCATTCCACGGTCTTATACGACGAGTTAGAATGCAAATAAAACTGATTTCATAAAAAATAGAGGTCCGAGTGAGGTTATATTGAAAAAATGAGAAAATTGGCCGAAATCGAAGATTTTTCCTTACTAACCATCACAGAAAACTTGGTGCTTATGATTCCGATATGAAAATGGTTTCAACCATTCCACGGTCTTATACGACGAGTTAGAATGCAAATAAAACTGATTTCATAAAAAATAGAGGTCCGAGTGAGGTTATATTGAAAAAATGAGAAAATTGGCCGAAATCGAAGATTTTTCCTTACTAACCATCACAGAAAACTTGGTGCTTATGATTCCGATATGACAAATGGTTTCAACCATTCCACGGTCTTATACGACGAGTTAGAATGCAAATAAAACTGATTTCATAAAAAATAGAGGTCCGAGTGAGGTTATATTGAAAAAATGAGAAAATTGGCCGAAATCGAAGATTTTTCCTTACTAACCATCACAGAAAACTTGGTGCTTATGATTCCGATATGACAAATGGTTTCAACCATTCCACGGTCTTATACGACGAGTTAGAATGCAAATAAAACTGATTTCATAAAAAATAGAGGTCCGAGTGAGGTTATATTGAAAAAATGAGAAAATTGGCCGAAATCGAAGATTTTTCCTTACTAACCATCACAGAAAACTTGGTGCTTATGATTCCGATATGACAAATGGTTTCAACCATTCCACGGTCTTATACGACGAGTTAGAATGCAAATAAAACTGATTTCATAAAAAATAGAGGTCCGAGTGAGGTTATATTGAAAAAATGAGAAAATTGGCCGAAATCGAAGATTTTTCCTTACTAACCATCACAGAAAACTTGGTGCTTATGATTCCGATATGACAAATGGTTTCAACCATTCCACGGTCTTATACGACGAGTTAGAATGCAAAAAAACTGATTTCATAAAAAATAGAGGTCCGAGTGAGGTTATATTGAAAAAATGAGAAAATTGGCCGAAATCGAAGATTTTTCCTTACTAACCATCACAGAAAACTTGGTGCTTATGATTCCGATATGACAAATGGTTTCAACCATTCCACGGTCTTATACGACGAGTTAGAATGCAAATAAAACTGATTTCATAAAAAATAGAGGTCCGAGTGAGGTTATATTGAAAAAATGAGAAAATTGGCCGAAATCGAAGATTTTCCTTACTAACCATCACAGAAAACTTGGTGCTTATGATTCCGATATGACAAATGGTTTCAACCATTCCACGGTCTTATACGACGAGTTAGAATGCAAATAAAACTGATTTCATAAAAAATAGAGGTCCGAGTGAGGTTATATTGAAAAAATGAGAAAATTGGCCGAAATCGAAGATTTTTCCTTACTAACCATCACAGAAAACTTGGTGCTTATGATTCCGATATGACAAATGGTTTCAACCATTCCACGGTCTTATACGACGAGTTAGAATGCAAATAAAACTGATTTCATAAAAAATAGAGGTCCGAGTGAGGTTATATTGAAAAAATGAGAAAATTGGCCGAAATCGAAGATTTTCCTTACTAACCATCACAGAAAACTTGGTGCTTATGATTCCGATATGACAAATGGTTTCAACCATTCCACGGTCTTATACGACGAGTTAGAATGCAAATAAAACTGATTTCATAAAAAATAGAGGTCCGAGTGAGGTTATATTGAAAAAATGAGAAAATTGGCCGAAATCGAAGATTTTTCCTTACTAACCATCACAGAAAACTTGGTGCTTATGATTCCGATATGACAAATGGTTTCAACCATTCCACGGTCTTATACGACGAGTTAGAATGCAAATAAAACTGATTCATCAAAAATAGAGGTCCGG